>OW964831.1:19486553-20086553 GCA_943142095.1 Ophonus ardosiacus | reverse complement strand
CATTACATGTTTGTATTTTAAAGTCATATAACCATGTAATTTCCCATAACACTTTTTATTTGACAATAATATAATAATTATATTAGCTACAGTTGATTTAACTTAAGAAACAGATACTAATGTTATAACATCGCTCAACGATTGTTGCTTGTCAAAAACTTAATGACGTATACAACAGAAAAAAAAATCTGATGTGGCCAACACAAAACCTCCCGCTATTTAATTTTTATTAATTTAAATACATACCTACCTACGTATTTACTAACGTTGCAAACTGTTCCATTGCAGAAAATTATTGCTTTATTTACTATTTTCTTTTTAAAATGTCACTATTATTAATTTGAAGTGATAAGTTTTCTGACAGTAACATTTACTGTCAGTTACATTCATTTGAAAAATGAACTGTGTAACAAAGGAATAGTTTTTATCTTAGGCTTCGCGACTAATAAAAAAAAATTTTTTCAATTTTTCTGTAAAATATATAGAAAAAGTTTTAATGTATTCCTGTAGAAAATTCAATAATCTTTAATTTCATAAGACATAAAATTCGAAAAAATGGCATTTAATGGTATTTTTTGAAGAAAAACCATTATGAGCTTCAAGTAAAGTACCATTTCCGTTCATCCGATTTACACCAAAATCTAATAACTTCTATTCCTATTAGAATAGGGTGAAAATACAAGGTTTCAGAATTTTCTGAATGATAGTATTTGAGTTAGAGTGCAAACAAAAGTCGTACACATACACACATACACACATTCATACACATACATACACACACACACACATACACACACACACACACACACATACATACACACATACAGACATCATCGTGAAAATGTTAAAAATGGATTCTAGGGACCTTAAAACGTGGTCATTTACTAAAATCTCGATATTAGATTTTTAGCACGATCCCTATACCTCCCTTACCAAGGGTAGCGGGAGGTAAAAATAGTATCAATTATACTCCATTCGCGATAGCGAGAGAATGTGAAATTATTCTTGAACAGAAACAAGTCATTCTATTATTGAAGAGAGGATAATTTTGAAGGCGAACCTATAGAATGACTTGTTTCTGTTTAAGAATTAGTACCACGGTATCGTGAATGGAGGGTGCTATACAATTAATTTTCTATATAATTAATTATTATTATTATTATTATTATTGTAATCAAATTTTCTTTATTGTAATTATTAAGCATTTTTTATTGCAATCAATTTCTTTTTAATCATAATCTAAACAAAGTTACATAATATTTACGAGATTTTCATATTGAATGTAGGTATGTTTAGTCATTTTCTTTATTATAATAATTTTGCTTTTCTTTATTATTTCAAATGAATATTTCATAAAATTTTATACCTGCGAACGTAGATTTTCACAGTTATTTATGTAGTATTATATAACCTTCTACAAGAATGCAGTTAATTAGGACGAAAATCCTGTACAAATGTACAATACAAATCAAGATTACATTACAAAATTAGACTATAGTTCCTACAAGCAAAGTAAATTAAATAAATAATTACGAGTACATTCCCATATAGAAAATACAAGAAAGGGACCGGAACGTTGTATAACAATTTTCTGACGTTTTTTTTAGAAAACACAATAAAATAATTAGTTTTTTTTACTTTACAGAATATTTCAGTAATGAAAAGTGTGCTAAAAGGAAAAAAATCAATGTTTAAATGACATTTTCTACTAAAAATGAGCTAAAGAACAAGAAAAACAAAGGCTAATAGTACAAGCCTTGTTTTAACTAAAACCCTGTTTTAAAAAATGTCAAATCTCATTATTTAACTATAATAATTATAATGAATAATATAAAATTTATCAACATATGATTTTAAAGTAGAACATACATACATAAAATGGAATTTCCTAACTTAGTCGAAACCATATGAATTTCTGAAAGACAAGCGTGTTATATCCCATTGCAAATAAGAGAGATAAATGTATGCCAAATTGTTAATTCGTTCACGATAAAGATGATCTTGACCGGACTTCTTTCAAAAATATTACTGTAGTTTGTATTCAAACAAATATTTAAAAAAAATTGTTGTTTAGCTATAAGGGTGAATTTAAATATTGAAATTTGAATTTGACATTTTTTTGAAATAGCGTTTTAGTTAAAATAAGATTTGTGCTACCAGCCACTGTGTCTAAATATAGTAGTAACTAGTAAATTATATTTTTATATAACCACATTAGTTAATGCGTGTTGTTGTTCTGTATATTTTAGAAAATCAACAACTATTATTTATGTTGAGTTTATTAGCAGGCTGGCAAGGTCATTGGTAGAAATTTTCTATGCAAAACAGACTAATCCAACATTCTAGTCAAGTGTCAAGTCTCTAACGAAAGTTCTTCAAACAGAAAATACAAAAATCCAGTTTCACTTGCCATTTTGAAGAAAGCTTTTGAATTTGCTTTCTCTGCAGCATTTTTCAGCTGATCTCGTTCGCAGCATCACCATCAGCTTTCAGAATTGCGTGAAATCATGGTCATCAACAATAATGATGATAGTTAATTGTTACTGCATTCATAGAAGATTCTATCAGCAGTAATCAACATGTTTAAATGTTTTACCCTTGCTAAGAAACTGATTTTGTTCTTTAATAAAAACTGTTGTTTTGTAAGTTTAAGAATTAAATCAAGATAAAATGTATTCAGTTATATAAAAATTATGAAATTGTTTGTGAAGCAATGTTGTAAGTAAAATAATGAGTACCTATTACAAGCATTGTTATAAAATATTCCAAAGTAGAATACGAGGACTAATTTAAGAAATGTAAATAATATTACATTGTCTTTCTCCTAAATTAGTTTCAACATTTATTTATTTGTTTTGCCATCTTGCTAGCGTCTTGAATCGTCATGTTTTCTTCTCCAGATCTTCAATATTACCTTATCCCAGGTGCTTTATGCCTCCCTCGGTCTCTTTTTACTTCCTTGTACGTAGTAAAAGAAGTATTGTAATCGCTAAAAATTTCGGTTTTCAGATTTCAGCGGAAATATCAATTTTGACCATCCCTGAATCCATTTTGACTAATTTAGTAGTGACGTCTGTACGTACATACGTACTTATTTATCTCGCATAACTCAAAAATGGAAAGTTGAAATTTTATATTTAGTTGTGCACCTCCCTTTTTGATCATTATATAACTTCCGGAAGTGGTACTTTTCTTGAAGCCTAAAATAGATTTTAATGAAAAACTATATTAAAATATAATCAAAAACTTTTCAAATTTTGTTAACAGTTTTTCTTGAAAAAAATGGTTTTATTTTGATTTTAGAAATAAAAAAATGCTTCAAATAAAAGTTTTACAGAATTCTGCGTCTAGCACATCAAGAATTATTAAATTAGCCCTTTGTATAAGCGAGATATGTATTTAAAAATTTTATACATATTGGTAAAAAAGTAAAAAAAAATATATCAATGTCAAATTATGTTAAATACGTAGAATTTCATGATTGGGTCTGTTATAACTTATAACACATTTTTTAGTTATTAACAAAATATGTGTAGTTTAATAGGCATACAAAGAAGTCATGTGGTGTCCTAATCAGATTTTTTCTACCACGTTCATCATACCACGAATATCGTACAAAGTTTTATATATCACCGTTAAAATTATTTCAAAATAGCATCATTTTGATAAAAAAATAAATTAATCAAGATGACGATAGGATCTATTTTGTTTGAAAATCACAGAAAAGCGTTAGTAGTCTATGATCGTGTCTCAGTTACCGAATAACAACAAACTGTTATTCTAAATAAATTTTTCTGATGTCAAACCGTTTTGTTGTGATTTTCTTCGAAAATGAGTTTGCCAGGCTGTTCTTCTGAAGAAAAAACGTCCGATGTGCCCGTAAGTATTGAGGAAGAAGCAAATAATGTAATATCCGGACTTGTCCCATCAAAATCTGGAGCCAAATATGAATTGGCATTTAAAAAATATGAGCAGTGGTGCATTTTGAAAAACATAGAGAACATTACCAGCGAAAAGGCATTACTAGTATATTTTAAAGAACTAAGTAACAGCCAGAAGCCCTCATCCCTTTGGTGTTACTACTCGATGCTGAAGACGGAAATATCGATCAAGAAGCGCATTGATATAAAAAAATATGTCAATCTCACAGCTTTGCTGAAAAATATAGCAAAAGGTTATAAACCTAAAAAGTCTAAAGTTCTAAACAGAGAAGATACTGTTAGATTCCTGCAGACAGCAGGGAACGAGAAATATTTATGCATGAAGGTTAGTCATATACAAGGTAATCATGTATTTTATTGGTTGTAACGTATAATAATTTTCAGGTTGTTTTAATTTTTGGTTTGGCGGGTGGATGCAGAAGAGAGGAGCTTACATTTCTGAGGATAAGCAACGTCATAGATGAAGGATCATGTTTTAGAGTCGTAATTCCGGATACCAAAACTAATACAAGTAGAGAATTTTTTATAACGGTTGGAAATATTGATGGTATTAATCTAGTTCAGACTGTCAGAAATTACGTGAAACTTCGTCCTAAAATTTGCTCCAATGATCGTTTTTTTCTGGCATACAGAAATGGTCGATGCACGAATCAACCTATTGGGATAAATACAATAGGAAGCATGCCGAAAATAATTGCAGAGTTTTTGGGGTTGCATGATGCAAAGGAATTTACTGGTCATTGTTCCGGGGCACCTCCACTACAATGTTGGCAAATGCAGGAGCAGATCTCCGCGACATAAAAAGGCACGGTGGATGGCGTTCTGATTCCGTTGCGGAAGGCTATATACAGACTTCCGCTGAGAATAAGAAGAAAATCGCTGTCCAAATTTTGGGGAAGAATGGAGCAGTTTCATCCGAAAAATCTGATGCCACCGTCTCGGTTACTAATTCTAGTTGTACAAGCACACAAGTAAAAACGGCCAGTGTTAACGAAGGTGTTAATTTATATAACTGTTCAAATTGTGTTATTAATATTTATAAACAATAAATAATTATCTTTTCTTGGATTTGTGAGTTGTCAATTTCATTACCGCACTAGTGTGGTAATAATTTCATTAAAGCACTCATTGGGCTAAGAAGTCCATTACATAACTAAAATGAGTGGGATATGGTATAACTTATCCCACGGTGATATACAGTGTGTCCCATTTAGAGGTGCCACCATTGGGATCTCGAGAACTATTAGAGATACGATGTCGGTTAAATGGAACTTTTTATGCACCTTTGGGAGGCCATCTCAGATGTGCTTTTGTTTTTCCAAAATTTCTCATAGGGCACTAGATAATGACGAAAAACTGAATATTGTTGATTTTTTCTTTTTCAAATAACTTCTAAACTATTAGTAATTAAGAAAAACATTTCAAATATAAAAGATAGATATTTTTATTAGCTAACCAGTGGCGTACGAAATAAATTTTTATATCTTTAAGTTTTCGAGATATAACACAAACTTATATTTTTTTAAATGGAACCCATATCTGATTTTAGTCTCAAAAAAATCATTATTTTTTTCTCTTTTCAATGATGTAAGGGTTATTATGTTTTGTATTTGTTTTGCCTTCAAAATTATTATTTTTTCCTTATTTTGTATTAAATTTATGATTATTTTGAAAATATTGGTAGATTTCTATTTAGAAATACTCCTTGTATTTAAATAATTTATTTCGTTAGAAAATTTTGCTCAAAACTCGTATCAAACTAATTTTTATATTTTGTATCTGGTCGCCCTTGGCACATTATAGTGTAATTTGTAATTATGAGTCTAGAATGAAAATATTAAGTAATAAAGGCATAAAACAAATTATTTCGATCAAATACAATATAATTAATAAAAATAATAATGTTTTTTTGGGAAATAATAAGAAAGTTCAGGAAATTAAAGAGAAAAAATAAATTTTAGGAGCAAAACAAATATAAAACATAATAACTGTTACATCATTGAAAAGAGAAAAAAATAATTATTTTTTTGAGACTAAAATCAGATATGGGTTCCATTTAAAAAAATATAAGTTTGTGTTATATCTCGAAAACTTACAGATATAAAAAATTATTTCGTACGCCACTGGTTAGCTAATAAAAATATCTATCTTTTATATTTGAAATATTTTTCTTAATTACTAATAGTTTAGAAGTTATTTTAAAAAGAAAAAATCAACAATATTCAGTTTTTCGTCATTATCTAGTGCCCTATGAGAATTTTTGGAAAAACAAAAGCACATCTGAGATGGCCTCCCAAAGGCGCATAAAAAGTTCCATTTAACCGACATCGTATCTCTTATAGTTCTCGAGATCCCAATGGTGGCACCTCTAAATGGGACACACTGTATAAAGAAATTAAATTTCATATATCTATAACCATGGAAACAACTACTATAATAAGATAATTCTGATTGACAGATGTCAGTGTCAAGGGCAATTTACATGTTAGTGAAATAATTTTACTGAAAATATGTAATCTTTTGCAAGAACTTCCTGTAGGGAATTTGTACAAAATACATAGAATTGGCGGAACGTAATGTGCTGGTCACATCAGATTTTTTCTTATGAAGCTGTTCCTTATTGCATAAAAGACTTTCGCTATTTTCTGAATTCTGATGTTTATATCAGCTCCTTATTATCTATTATTATCAATTTGGACTCGTCAATATTGGAACTAATAAAATAATTATATTATAGTATGAATTAAAATAATCTTCAGTTGCAAAATTTTGATATTCGCTGTTTATTAACCACAAAACACTATCTCTCTCTTCTAACATGATGGCCGATTGTTAGAGATGCGCTTGTATTTTTTCCTTGTAACTTTTACATTAGAGAAGTGACCTTGGAGTTAATGTTAGGTCACGACTGTAAACGTGGAGGATCATTACATGTTGATTGATTCTTCGAGGAAGCTACATAGAATTGTTTACTATTCTGCAAATATGTACTTGTTACAATCGTAAATGATTCATCAGACAATAATAGGAAAATGCTATTTGTAGGTTTGATAGTAAATTTCAATGAGATATGTAGTAGTAAAGATATTCATGGTAGGTAAAAGGACAAAAATGATTCCTTGTAAATAACAACAAAGATTTACCCATATAACGTATGTCCCGTAAGTTAATAATTAAGTGTTTCATAAGCATCGATTTCTTGGACATTCCTGATTTCTTTGTATTCTGCGTCCTCATTTTAGGCTTCCCATCCTCAATCGTAAACTTTTCGAGATAAAAGAGCTCAAAAACTTGCATGGGACGAGCTGGGGGAAGGTTAAGGGGATTGTCGTTGAGCGAAACAAATGGTACGTTTTAGTAAGTTAGCAAATTTTGAGTTTGTCTTGCATACTGATACTGACAATATTAGGGACCTCTGCAATAATGTCAATATAAAAATCATTATTTCCTCTAAATTCGGGGTTGCTCTGTGAAGTCCGAGAAATCGATGAAAATGTAATTTTTCCACAATCGTTAGCAAATTCATTATTATTCAACTTAAAATAGTGACATAGTGAGCAAAGTATCTTGTTGAATCACAAGTGAGGAAAGTAAATAACTTTCTTCACAAGTGAGCAAAATACACAAGCCCATAATAATCTATGTCAGGAGTCAGGAGTAATAAATTTTGATGGAGTTTCAAATTGTACAATAAATATCTACCATTTTACATGAAGGAACAATAATTTTTTGTAGTTAACTTTACATTAAATTCAGTTATACACATAAGTACTGTTGAGTTTTTCATTAATAAATGTTTCATTTTTTAGAAAAATTGTACTTCAACATTGTAGAAAAAATCATGTTTAGCACACGTGAGCATGTATTTTTCTCACTTGTCCAGTTGGAGCAATCGTTTCCGCTCTTGCGGCCAATTTCCAAACGCGTGAGAAAAAGACATACTTTGCTCACTTGTACTAAAAACAGCTATTATCTTACATTTATTTAGTGTCTAGGTTAGTCATAAAATTTTCAAATATAAAACCATAAAAAACAATTTCGATTGTAATAAAATTAACAATGTGCCAAATTAAACACCTAATTAAGTACATTCTATTCTATCGTGACTTAGTAAAAGTTTATAAAATCTTATTCTTAGAATAAAAGTAGAGCATATAAAATGAAACAAAAATTAAAGTTGATAATTATCTTTTTGACATTTGTTGGTCGGTCTTCAGCATTAAGTGAAGGCCACTAGATCCTCTTCGTGATAAATTTTACAAAGAACTCTGCATGGTGCAGTTAAATTCTCATTATTGTTGAATAAATAAGAAAAATTTGCACATGCATTGTGCAGAGTCAGATTGTGCAAAATGTGAAAAACTTTAACAGTTAGATATGTTTTGCAATGAAGAACAGGTTCTCCGGGATACTAATATCTCATTAATACATATATAATAGAACACGTGGTACGTGGTAACTCTATAGAAAAGGTTATTGTTTTTTTCTCTGTCAATCATTTATAGATTATTTTAGAGAAAAATATTTTAAATAAAAGTTACAGAAAAGTATTTGTACACATGTTATTAAAATATTTTTCTCCAAAATAATCCATAAACGACTTACAGAAAAATAATCTGCTCGCTAATCGCTTTTAATCAGCTTTTCATACACATTTACAATTTTTTAATTGATTAATAATTTCCAAATAGTAATTACATTAATTTGATCTAAACCTAAGTTTTTAATATTGCAACCATGAAGCTGTGAAATTTTTCTTGAGTTCTAGTTTGGACATATACAGAAAACTAGTTCACAAACACCAAGTACATTATGTCTTTACTACTACTTTCTTTTTAAACCCCGCCTACTATTTTACGAATAGTAATAACTGTATTACTTCTTATTACTTTGTATCTACATTGACATTATTGAAATCAATATTAGAAAGTGATATATGTATATCAGAAATAGAAAATTATACAGTGGGAAATACTCATTTATTTTGCCATTATTTAATTATAGTTATTAAGATAACAAAATTTTTATACCATTAATGTCAATGGCCGTTAGTATGAACAGCTGATTATGGGTGATTAGCGAGCAGTTGACAAGCATAGTTTTATATCCATCAATCGGTTTTGGAGATACATATTTCAAATAAAAGACGCGTTCAATTAATTTTTCTATTACGGTTTTTGTAGTATTTTTCTCTAAAATAATTCATAAATGATTGGCAGAGAAAAAAATAATACTCGTCAAATCCTCGATAATCACCCTTAAACACTTCTTGTTCATACTACCAGCCAATATATTTTTGTTGCATTTAATTTTTTTTTTTAATTTTATAACTCTTTTCTCTCTCGAAAACATTTCTGTCTGGAGAAAATTCATTTTTCTCCGTTTTTGATCATACTTGACAAATTCTTTTCTTTTAAAATAAAACAATCTTTTCACCAACAACAGTAAGAAATGCGACTGGCACACCTAAAAATACAAAACCTCACGGAAGTAGATTTTAGTAATAATTGTTTCTCTATTCTTTTCTGCTATCTGGTTAGCAATCAAACCTTGTTTCTCCGAGTGAAGAAGCTTCAGCTAGCATTCAATATCCTAGACTCGTGCTCATCAGCTCATCGTTTAAAGAGAACAGTGAAGGTTAAACTTAGTTGATGATCGCCACATTGCCACGCACTTTCATACTTTGTAGGACAGAGAAGTCAGTGTCAGTGACTTGCTAACGAAATTTCTAATTTTTATAATAATCAAATATTGACAGACTTTATTATTCATTAATCATATTATAGTTTATATGTAACAAAAAATATTTCAACAAAACAATGTTTGATTACATTAAAGAAAAGTTGATTACAACAATGAAAATGAGTAATCAGTACTCTAGGCAAAATAACTAAAATTTGATGTTGAAATATTAAAATTCAAATGACAGTTATGTATAGTACGACTAGCGAATGAAAGTTGACGTTTAAATTATTTTATGAGTGAGTGGGGAAGTTTGAGTAACGAGGCGAAGCCGAGAAAAACAAACCCCACGAACGAAATAAAATAACTTTTAACACGAATATCATACACTATTTTTCCTACGACTCTAGTTATGTATTAGTAAAAACTAAAAATTATAGAATGACATTTATGACAGATCATGATGTATTTGCTATGAACAACTGAAAATTGTTTATTCTAACCTCTACTTCCAACAATACTGTTTTAAATTCCAATTCTTCAAGCGCCTTGCAAGGAATTACTATAAACAATTGTAATAATTGTACTATAACAATAAACGTTTCAAAATAATGTGTACTTCTAATAAAATACCTATATAAATAATTTCAGTACAAAAATAAATATAAAATGAAACTACGTTTACCTATGAACACTAAATGTAACTAGATTTAGTTATATTTTTAACTCTAAATGTAACTAGATTTAGTTCTTTTTTAACACTAGTGTTAAAAGTAAATTTGTTTTTTACTTTTAATCCGTTGTCAATGACAACGATTTAAAAGTATTCACTGTGTTATAAACTGTTATTTTTAACTCGCTAAGCAACCGTTAAAAATACTACTTTTAACAGTGGTCGTAGGAAAAATGTCACTTTTAACACTTATATCATAAATAACTATTATAGATGTCGTTTCTTTCCATAACTTTGTCTTCTGATTTGAATTTAAAAGGAAATTGACCGTTATGTATTCCATTACAGAATACTATAAAACTATAATTGTACTCAATACCAATGTAATACTAGGAGGCATTTAAAATGATCTTAGCAACAGGTATGTATTTAAAAAAATTAATACCGTTAATTATGATTCGTTCGTCTCAGGTGCAAGCAACCCTCGACTCGGGACTACTGTTAGATGAAATTAAAAATAATCTTATTTCATTAAATTGTCAAACTAAGGCTGTGTCCGATGTTACATTTTTATCATCCTAACATCAAAATCCTAAATTTATATGCCCTAAATCTAGTGATTATTTTGGATTTTAGGAATTAGATTTTAGAGTTTTGAAGGAGCACACTATGCCCTATGCCTTGAAGTTGACGCGCACTAATTTAACAAATCATGTTCGTTGCTATAATTTGTACAAAACATCAAATTTAATGTCAAAGAATAGCTTCTTAGCTTCTATTTTATGAAATATAATATAAACATAAACATTTAATCTCAAGCATCAAATTAAATCGAATTGTATAATTATTTTTTGTTATTCTAAAAACATACCAAAATGCGACATCGGACACAGCCTAAATATATAGTTTAAAAGCCAAGATATTTTGTTATAATCAAAATAAACAAAACATGTTTAATAGATATTTACACACCAAGTGAGCTAAGGTAATGTTTATTCATGAGAAGAAAGTTTAGCTCACGAGCCCATAAGGGCGAGTGAGTTAATTTCTTCGAGTGAATAAATATTCTTAGCTCACGTGGTTTGTACAATATTTTATTCAATTTTGACGAAATAATAATAAAATCTATTATAATATTTATTTTGATAAAATAAAAAACTCATATATATTTAAAATGCTTTATTGTCTGTCATTTGTGCCGTGAAAAATAATGAAAATGGCTGATAATGTCTGATGAATATTATGGTAAGTATTATTTTCGTACCTGATGTTATTTTAAATGCATTATTTGTTGCAGAGTGAGTTAAAATTTTGTGAGAGTGATTTAAAAAAATTTAATTCACATGTGAAAAAAGTGTTACTTATAGTTGTTGCTATGGAGTTAATAATGACAGTTTAAAACGTCAAAATTGAATAAAATATTTTAAATGCAGCTATGTTTTGTTATTCTGCTATTATTCTCTGGTACCATAGTCATCCATATATTTTCAGCAAAACATGTATTTCTGGGATTTCCTAGTCCAGTATTTAAATGGGTAGTTACTTGTAAAAATTCTCAAATCTTAGGGCAAACAAAACCACATCTATAAAAAAGATAGCGACAATTTTCATTTGCTAGTCGTACTTTATTTTATTGGACGAATAGTTTAATGGGCGATATTATATTACATATAAAGTAAAGTAACAAATGTAATAATTGTAATTTATTAAACTCTTTTTCATTGTTTCGTATAAGTAAAGAAAACTATGAAGGATAAAACAACTCTATGTATTTAAACCATTACATCATTAAGCAAATACAAATATTAATCTTTATTTAAATCTAAACGCAGTGTTTACTGTAAATATTACAAGGTGGTAACAATCAACATTATAAAAATTATGAAAGGTCGTTAAACTGCCTGAGAAAAGAAATGATAGCCTTTATAATTATAATTTTATAGCGAATCATTATAATTGTTACCTATTTTCCTCGCATGGCATATGGTATTTGAAATCATTTCAATTCTATTCGATTTCTAAGAATACTAATTGAAGAAATTTCACAGAGTGATAATATAGAAATTCTAATTTCTGGTTTATGGAATGTACAAATTTGTTTTATATTTGCTAATGTATTCAAGTTGGAATATATGATAAATAAGTTTTTCTTTAATGAAAAGATGAAAGTTACAGTAGAAATACCATGCTGCATATTAAAAAAAAAAAGTAAAAGATAGAGAGTTGACACAAATATATTGATAAACACAGGGGTGTGTAAAGTAGTGAAAGTAATGTACATAGTAACATACATAAAATTAATACGTAGTATTATTTCTCCTAAATCAACGGTGTCTAACTACATTGTGTAGGTATATCCAGGGGTGTAGTCGAGGGTATACGCGGGTATACGGCGTATACCCTCTGGATTTTTTAGGTGACCGAGCGTGTACCCTCTGGTTTTAAATATTTGAGACAAAAATTATAAAAATTAAATCAACTAATGAAAATTTTATCCCACAATTAATATCATTTTTTTAGATATTATATTGAAATTAGCTTTATATTTATAAAATGTTCTTTATTTGATTGGCGTCGTCATCTATTATTGAAATTTTAATTTTGATTTTTGTTATATAGAAGCCGTATACCGTTTTCAGTTTTCGCAAAATGTACGATTCGTAGTAGGCAGGTTTGCGACTTTGATACGTAAGGCAGTATTTAATTATTTTATTTTTTCTTTGTGTTTATAGTTTTTGTATTTTGAATTTTAGTTGAAAATTTAAAAGATGACATTAACTTCGTATTAAGTCACAATGTATAATAGTCGCGCGCATGTTGTGTTGTTGTGTTTCGATTTTAGACAGTTTATCCAGATAAATATATTCTCTTTTGTAAAATGTTCTGTGATCTGGCAATTTATTTTTATACATGAAAGGGAAAAAACATGCAACTTCACATCCCTTGAAAAAATGTAATTTTTAATTATAAGGTATTTGACCTTGAATGAAAAAAAAATTCGCCTGCGGCGCCATTTTTTTAGTTATTGCTCCCCCCTACGTATTTTTTTCTTCTTAATTATTAAATAACCCCCCACCCCTCTGCGTATACCCAATGTTTACAAATATATTTTCAGCGTATACCCTCTGCTAATTTTACGACTACAGCACTGGGTATATCAAAAGCAAAACTTAGTATTTTTGTTTGTAAATAAATTTTTCTTAAATATTTATAGAAATATGCTTTAGTATGTTTTTATTTTGTCAATAAATAACCAACCCACAGAATAACACTGCAAAAACAACAAACAATATTGTTTTCTCTATCTCCGTTGTCATGCAGAAAATCAAAACAGAAACAATAAACATTTTCTTGTTTCGAATTTTCCACGATACATAAACAATTGATTAATTTAACAAACCGTATAGTAGTTTACATTATTACTATCTAATTATCTTGTATCAGACATAATAATTATCATTCTCCGTGTGAAAATCCACAGTAACTGTTAACTTCACAATGTATTACAGGGTCTTTCTTTGCAATTTCAGACAGTAAAACATACATGTTATTAACTAGTGAAAGTGTTCCTCACTTCACATGCATCCAGCCATTGTTGTTGGCCTATATTCATACCAGATTCATATAGTGAAAAATGAAGATGATCAGAATTAGTGAAGTATAGAAACAGAAACAATCTAATTGCAAATTTTCTTTGTCGATTGGTTTTTATTTTAAGAACAATTGCTATTGCTACTGGTTGTAGTGTAGCAATTTCCTATGGAATAGAATGTATGAATGGAGCAAGGTGAAATGCATAAAATAATTACTGTTTGTATTTTGTTTTTGCTAGAATAACTGTAAATTATTTTCATTAGTCATCTATTTATTGACATTAATGAGTATTGTTACAATAAAATAAAATTCAATAGAGTCTCTAATTATTTTCACGTTCACTTGAAGAAACAACTTTGTGTAGGTATTGTATCTTCATTTTACAAAAAAAATCTGTTGTGGCCAGCACTATACCTCTCGCTATTTTCATATTAGGCTATATAAGTTTAGTATTTAACATTTGTAGTACATACAAAAAAATCTAATCTATTCTTTATTTTTCAATTCATTCTATGAACAAGTTTTCTCCTACTCTTCTAAAATGTTCGAGATTCTTCCAATTCATTGACGAGATTGGCGGTATTTCTATTTCTGAAGGGTTATGATGAAATATATGTATAGCAAGCGCGTGTTTAGTTGACACTGATACTGTAAATACTTTGATAAATGATTTCTCTTTCTTTTTATACCAATTTTAGATGTTGACGGAGTCTTTTCGTCGTTATAACAATAGCATATTATAATTACTATTACATTTCGACTTGTCCATGTACGAATTTTAGGTTTTCCGCATTCAACGACAGTATCAATTTAACGTGCGGTAGTTATCTCTATAATTTTAAATATTTAATTAATGATAAAATAAAAAATTTTAAGTGTACTTCCCAGAAAAAGCCTTCAGTAATGTCTCTGGATTTTTGACACTGACATTTATGTCAATTACCAACATTTTATTTTTCAACTGGTTTCCATGGGCTGTTCGATTCATTATACAATGGATTATTTTATATATTTATAATTCTCTAAATCTATAGAAGATATAATAAAAATGTTCTATGACTTGGATAGAGAATTTATATTCTTTAATATTTGTAATTACATCAATTTCAAATACATAATATTTAAAAGATTTTTTTAAGAAGCTACTACTTCCAGTTGTCTAATTGTTACCAAAACCTTTTCAGCTCTGCCCATTAATGTTAGATTAAAGAATACGTAGTTATATTGGTCTTTAGTCATAGAATTTGAGAAACCGTGCCTACAACATCCGCACATTGTTAAAATTAGATTCTAGTGACCTTAAAACGTGCTTATTCACTAAAATCTGGATATTTGATTTTTAGCGTGATTCCAATACCTCTCTTAACGAGAGGTAAAAATGAGAAAACCGGGCGCTAGACTAATGCCCGCAAGTGTTCCATTATCTCCCGGCATCGATAATCACACGTTGAAAAAATTTTTTGTTTTAAATCATTTAATTAAATATTTGTATGTTTTTGACACATTTGTTTATAAATGTTAATAATAAAGTTTATAACAATAGAAAAAGTCCATAAATCTAAAATAAAATAAAAATAATATATCAGAAGCCGGGGCCGGGAGATTGATGTTGGCAAGAGATTCATTAACACCCGGCATCGGTAAATACACGCTTGGGAAAAAGATTTTGCTTTAATTTTTAAATTATTTAATTAAATAATTGTATGTTTTTGACGTATTTATTTATAAATGTTAATAATAAAGTTTATAACAATAAAAAAGTATATAAATCTAAAATAAAAATAATATATCAGAAGCCGGGGTTGGAAGACTAATGTCAGCATATGATCCATTAACACCCGACATCGGTAAATGCACGCTTGGGAAAAAGCTTTGCTTTAATAATTTATATTAATTAATTAAATATTTATGTTTTTGATGTATTTATATAGATATAAATATTAATAATAAAATATATAACAATAGAAAAATACACGTTGGGAAAAAGTATTTGTTTTAAATTAATTAATTAAATATTGATATGTTTTTAACACATTAATTTATAAATTTTAATAATAAAGTTTATAACAATAGAAAAAGTATATAAACCTAAAATAAAATAATAATCATATGTGAAGACCGGGCCTTGAGACCGATGTCGGCAAGTGATCCATTAACTCCCGGCATTAGTAAATATACGCTTGAAATTTTTTTTTATATAATTCTTAATTTAAATTTAAGAAAAAGATACCGGGAAATATTTATGGCCGATTTCACCATCGATTCCTATAATTTAAGTAATGCCTATGTACCCGATGTGCACCATACTTAGCTAGGTATCTGTTTTCCGATGCTTAAATCGCTAAGTATTTCCTAACGTTTGACAGCTGACACTTCAAAATGAAAATTGTACAATTTTATTGAATATTTTGATAGTTATAACGAAGAAATAGAAAGATATGCACAAGATAGAAAAGAAAGAACAAATTGTTTTGAATTCTGTGATGAAAAATTGTTTTAGAAAAGATGTCCTTTTCATTAGAAAACAGAATTTTATATAACATTAATTAGTAAATACATGAATATATCGTTTTATTCTTTAATTTATATTTTGGGAAATTACATTGGGTATTCACATATAATTAAATTCATAATTTCTACAAAAATGCCATAGCCAAATATCATAAATATGCGTTCCGGTTGTCATATTTTAATTTTTTTCTTGAAATCATAGGATTCAGTTTCTGTTTTTGTATTATTTATTTTATATTTTGCCATTTATATATTTTTTTCTTTTTGATCTTTAAAAATTAAATTATTTCGTATACCTCAAAATAATAATAATATCTCCACATAATTTCCAATGTCAATGTTGACAAATACAATTGACAAATGTCATAAATTATAAAAATTATTCATTTATTTCCAGTGTGCAAATATAATATCACAAAAGTAACTAATAACCCGATGCCTACGTAAGTAATTCCTAGCTGGGCATTGCTTTGTTTGGTGAAATCCAAAATGGATAAGTATCAGTTTCGGCAGTTCTTAAATTTAGGAAATTCCTTGCTAGGCAACAGTTTAGGAATCGGTGGTGAAATCGGCCGTTAGACAACATAGCATCATCCATAAATTTTGTACTCACAGTATTAATTCTTACCGATCAATGTTTAAAAGAACTGTGAAATTAAAACGCATCTTTGCAATTTTCTTTGCCGTTATTATTGCTTGAATAAATACAACAGTTACTCTGTACTCAGATTGATTTTATGTTCAAATAACGCTCGGTTGTATCGTTTTATCTGTCGTGCTGGTGAAGCAACTTAATGCTGCATGATAAATTCTCAACAGTGAAATCGTGCTATTTGTAACTCACATCTCACGATTCCTAATCAGGAGAATAAATTATATTTCGAAAATTAATGCAATAAATGTTGTCATTTACAACACAAAGGCAGCTTCAACTATATATTTTATTTCATTGTGTTGTTGATTGTAACAATGGATTTTGATTTACAATACTCTGGTGTCTGAACAGACCAATCGATTGGAATGAAATTTTGTACGAGATTAGATTTCATGATTATTTATGTAACAAGAGCAATAAGTTTATATTTATTGTACGAGGTGAGACAATAATATTTCGTTTATACAATCCAATTCTAATAGCTCTAATCTGTGCTATATTTATCTTATCTTTGGCATTTGTGCTCCCTTTTGTCAACGCAATATGTCACTTTGTCGCTCATGCGCGACAATGTAGAATAAACGCTCGCTGTCCGAATTTCTAACTATACAATTTTGAAAAATGTCACTTGTCTACATTCATAATGGGAACGTTTAGTCAGGTACTAATGGCGCTCTAGTTACTTACATATTTACCACCTCCACAAGTCAATCTGACATATAACAGCTCTGTCGGTATATTACATATCATACTGATGTGCAAAGGAATACAGAAATAAAATATAGGGCATTCATTTACAAAAACGAAAGTAAAAAATCTGTTGTGGCCAGCACAAGACCTCTCGCCATTTCCATATTAGGCTATATAAGTATTGTATTGCACTTCGCTTTCGAACCGTCGTTTTATATCAAAATATTATAGAACATTACCCAAATATTGTTTTTTATTATATTTAACATGTCTTCTGCACACATATAATTCTAATTATATTTATTTTTCATTGTATGAGGAAGTTTCTAAATATCAGAGATTGTTCCAATTCATTAACCAGATTGGCGGTATTTCTGATGGATATATGCATTTTACCACAATTTTACCTATAATTTCAAATATTTAATTAATAAAACAATAAGAAAAATTATATATACTTCCCAGTAAAAGCTATCAGAATGTCACTAAAACTTTTGATTTTTGACACTGACATGTATCATTTACAAATTATGTTATAAACATTGGAATTTGTCAACTGGTTTCCTTAGTGCCGTAGCCTCTGCGATTAGTTCACTCTATAAATTATAGTGTCTTTATCTCTAAATCTATACAAGATATAATAAAATTTTTAAGTGTATTAGATGGAGAATTTTATGTTCTTCAATATTTAATAAAAAAACCTCCCAAAAAATTATATTTAGAAGAATTTTTCTAAGAAACTACTACTTCCGGTTGTTCAATTGTTACCAAAACCTTTTCAGCTCTTCCCAGGAATGTCAGATTGAGGAAACTGCAGTTAAATATTTTTTAAGTTTTATAGTTTTTGAGGAATCGTGACTACAACATCCAGACATACATACACACACACACACACACACACACACACACACATACACACATACACACATACACACACACACACACACACACACACACACACAGACATCATTTTAAAAATGTTATAATCGGATTCTAGGGACCTTAAATCGTGCTTATTCAATAAAATCTGGATATGCGAATTTTAGCATGAATCCAATACCTCTCTTAGCGAGAGGTAAAAATGTTTAGATAACGATAAATTAAAATTTAAAAATATAATCGTTATTTAATGAGTAGTACTGTAAGTACAAAGTGTACATTTTATTATTTTTTATTATGGTGGAGGACCCCATTATGACGACTGTAGCAAAAATATTGTGTGTGTTTCGAGCACAGTAAATCGGTTAAGATATCGTTTAATTGGATATCTTTAGCAGTATTACAAGATACAGATACGTACGTATTATTATAAATATATAATAACAATGAGTCAAATTCAGCTCTCTCTTTAACTAAAGAAGACCAGACGGTTATTGCACTAATGAAGAAGGCTGAATTTGGCCCAATGTCTTCACGGATGTACATCAAGGCGTCTTTTGGCTTCAAAAGAAGTTCAATTATAGTACGTATACACATTTAGACATTATGATAGTTTAATAGTACTTATCAATTAGTAGATTCTTCATTCTGAATACCTTCATCACCTACATCTTCATATTTCACTTTAAATTTTAAGTATTAGTTTTTTCATTATCACTTACTATACAGATATGTATATACATACGCCCACCCAATTTAATATATAATAATAAACTACCACAAATTTCAATGTGCTTCAATGTTTCAATAGGTATAGAACAAGAAAATTCCTGAAAAACAAAAACACTTCTAAAAATAAATAAATGTAATGTTTATTCTATAAAATCAAATGGGGTTTAACACTAATATTATTTAAATATGTATTATAACAACAAAATGCAGTGTAAAATTTATTTTCTTTAAAAAAAAATATACGCTAAATAGTGTACGATTTTTTAAATATATTGTGGTATTCAGTGGCGTGCAGTCCATATGTGCAAGGTGTGCAGTGCATACCCTGCGAATAATTTCAAAATTTATTGCATTAAAACGTAAATTATTTAATTGATTTGATCTTAATAATGATACACGAAATATAAAAATATTAATACAATTATGGAACAATAACGAACAGTATAGCGTGTTTGGTTGCCTATCAGGGAATGAGTGAATTGCCGGGCAAGTGCAGGTCTCAGCACTGCACTCGGTGCGCATGTTTTTACACAGGGAGGGTATAGGAACAGTGTATTTGCGCAGACAAGGATAAAATATTAGAAATAAGTATCGCCCCATCGCACTCTTCAGCGTGCAGCACATTTTGTGCACGTATCGCCGTAAAATTACTTTTCGTAGTATTCACAAGCATAAACAAGTTCAGACAAACAATTAATTATTAATTTTATGTATTTGGTATATAATTTATATATTCTTTATTTAACTTATATTTGTATTTATGAAAATTTATAGAAAGGAAATTGCAAGTGAATTACTAATTGCGGATTTACTGAAGAAACCATTTTCTAGAAGGGACATAGTATAAAAAAATAAGATAATTCTGAACTGTTAACCTAAGATTCTACCTACACAACACTTAAAAAAAAAAAAGAAATCTGCACACCCAACACAGAAACGCACCGCACGCCACTGGTGTTATTATATTATTTCTTAGAGAGCATATGTTTTTTCCTCATTCTATATATGTATTTTATTTTTATTTATTTATTAATTTATGTACTTCTGTATGTATTAAGCTGTAAACATGTTTATATATTTACACATCTGTTACTTCTGTTGGTCAATTTACACTTTATAGGCTATTTTGTATTTTATTATATTTGTGCAATATATTATTTCAAAATAAATAAACAATTAACATATGTGTGAAAATGTAATTGAAATGCATTTTTTCAGATTTTATACTCTTTAACCAATAACTATGTATATAATAATAATATTAAAGTACAGTACATAATTTTATAGTCATTGTAAAGATATTTGGTTACTGTTTATATGAAATTGCAATGTTTATTTATTTTTTATCGTATAGCAATCTACAGATTTGTACATACCGGGTGTTTACTAATATTTCCGAACATAGGAAATTCAATGTTAAAATTTAGATTTGGCGATATCTCTTTACCTATTAATTAGAACAAAAGTGCAATGAAGAAAAATGTTTAGAATGAAAAACTGCATCCATGAGTGCCAACCTTATTGTTTAATTATTTCTTATGTACTTGTTAGAAGCAAAAGAAAATACATGATTTAAAACAATTATCAGAATGCCATGAAAAAAAAAACAATACACTTCATTTCAGGCAGATTTCAGGACACAAGACAATAGCAGATGGAATTTGAGAGCCGACCGTTTTTACATGCATTAAATAAATCATTTATATTCGTGAAACCAAACTTTGTCAACAATAAAAATATTTTTATCTGTAAAATGTACGGACCCTGAATATTAAAAATTATGTCAAAACGTAGATAAATGTCACTTTAATTCTGTCGATTTTAATAATGACAAGTGATATTTTTTTCGTTTATGCGTACTAGGTTAGCATTCTGACCAATGAAAGAGCAGAATTTATAGCCCTAACTAAACCAACGCTATTTTCTTACGTGAAATGTATAATTTATATTTCTTGTTTCTGGCATATCTGACATATTTGACATTTCTTTTTATTTTATTCTTTTTGAAACAATTAAACAACAAGGTTGACACTCATGGATGCAGTTTTTCATTCTGAACATTACACTTTTGTTCTAAAATGAATAGGTAAAAATATATTGTCAAATAAAATTTTTTGCATTGAATTTCCTATGTTCGGAAAAAAAGTAAACACCAGGTATGTAAATATAATATAAAATAAACGCAGTTTTACAACAAATGGTTTTCATATTTAGAACATAAAATAAATACGTTAAAACATCTAATTGCAATGTAAAATCAAATAACTTATTGATTAATTAAGCTCTAACTTAAAATTTAAATTAATTACAAACGACATACATTTAAATTGAAAGTGCAGTAAAAAATGTCTGATTATATTTGATGTTAGGTGGTTATAATCACAACCGATTATTTAATGCACTGAAGTGCATTTCCCATGTTATTATAATTATTATTCCATATGTTTTTCTAAAAGAATTGTAATAAATAACTGTTCGATGATATATTTTGATTGTTATTAAATCTTAATTTACAATTATTTACAGTAAATTACAGGCAGCAAATTAACTTTATTTGTGGTTAATATTAATTAAATTTTATGCATGATTAACTGGGCGTTTAACCTATTTTACGGTTTAAAAAATCATGCACATTGCTTGATTTATCTATTGAAATATAATTACAAATTCAATCAACTTTTTTAATTTGATAATTTTGTAGATAACTACGAAAATAAAATTTGAATTTGTTTTAATTGCAGTTAAATTAATTTGATTAAAAAATAGAGCACCGTAATTTATTTATAATTAAGTCCTTCAATTTAAAATACACCTGTATAAAATACGCAATACGTACAATGACCTTCCCATCTACCGTTTATTAATTTTTTACGTTTGATATAAATAAAACATTGGCAAGAAACATCGTTCGTTCGGTCACTGGCCTACTAGCGAGCTGTATGTATTTTAAATCCACGTTTTATTTATTAAACTGTTCTTCGATATGTACGCAGTTTTCATCGTCATCAAAATGATGTTCTTTTGCAATATTGCAAGATGGCAAGATGCCTAAATAAGTGTAGGAATATCTTTTAATATAAGATTGTGAAAGTTCGTACTTTACACCTCTTCAGATTTTCTCTACGTTCTAGAATTAGCAATTATGCACTTGTCAATATACTGATTTTAAACTATGGAATAGTTAATCCTAGAACATTTTCTAGTGTCTTAGAATATATGCAATCTTTTAATTTTTATATTAAACAATACATAATTTGTTTAACAGTCAGATGGTTACAGCTATTATTTATTCAAAATAATTTATTTTCTCCTAAACTATAAAGACCTTTTGAAGTTATTGCACATAACAAAACCTTCTTAAAATTACATTTTAGGGTGAATTTACTTAAAGTTATTTTAGATTTTCTTTAAAAAATATTTTTAGCGCTAAAATATTTTCGATTTTTTTTTTTCGGAAATAATTTTGGCAAAGATTTAAAAAAGTGTTAAAAAGACTTATACTAAAATTTAATTTTGAGCAACTTTTCTTAACTAAACTATGTTGTAAAATGTACCATCTAGCCGGAAATTGTATTTTATTATAAACAATTAAAAATAGCCCAAATTATGATTTTAAACTATGAAATAGTAATCCTGGAACATCTTATAGTATAGGTACTAGAATATATACAATCATTTCAATTTAATTATTTTTAAACAATAGTTTGTTTAATGACAACTGTTTTTTATTTCAAAATAAATTATTTTCTACACTAAAGACTTTCTGAAGTTCCTACACATAACAAAACCTTTTTATAATTAAATTTTAGGGTGGATTTACTTGAAGTTTCTTTTCGTTTTTTTAAATATTTTTAGTGGTTTTTCAAGACTTTATCTAAAATAATTTGGGCAAACTTTTTAAAATAAATTATTTTGTTAAATGAACTGTTTAGCCGAAAATCGTTTTTTTTTTTGACAATGAAATCTGAAACGAGATTAAATGGGGATGTTTAATAAACTATCATATAATTATAAACTATGGAATAGTAATCCTAGAACATCTTATAATATCTTACAATATACAATCATTTAGTTCTTATTATATGTATAATAATAATTAATTTAACAATCTGCTGATTACAGCTATTTTTTATTTCAAAATAATTGATTTTTTTGCTAAACTAAATATTTTTTGAAGTTAACAAAACCTCCGTAAAATTAAATTTTAGGGTGGATTTACTTAAAGCATTTTTTGATTTTCTTTAAAAAATATTTTTAGTAATAAATTTTTTTCAAAACCTTTTCGATAATAATTTTTGCAGAAAATCAAAAAAAGTGTCAAGAAGACTTCTATTCAAATTTAGTGTTGAGCAATTTTTTTTAAATAAATTATTTTGTTAAATGAAATGTTTAGCCAAAAATCGTTTTTTTTTTGCAATAAAATCTGACACAAGATTACATGCAACATCTACCGGATTTTCAATAAACTATCGAATTATTATAAACTATTAAAAATAGACCAAAATTGTTTGTCATACGCACGCTCTACATTAATTTGTACATAAAATATGCAATGTTGTCATTGGCGGAGCACGAAATTTTTACAGAGATGAACATAAAAAAATTTGCGCATTTTTTATTGAAAATAATGCCATCTAAAAATAATAATAAGTTAGCAACTGACGCGTTGATCCAACAATCACAGTCGTGATGTGTTCGTGTCACATATGTGAACCGGAACTCGAATCCGGTGTGTGACGTCACAGCAGAAAAATGCCAGGAAGCTACGTGATTGGCTGTACAGCAAATAGTACAAAGATAGTATTTCCTACAGATTTTACAATTCTTCTGTTATATAATGTTTCGTGATGAAGAGTATTTGAAATTTGATTGATGTACAGAATTACTGAAAGTTTGTAGTTATGTATAATAGTGAATTTTTATGATAATTTAATGATAAGTCATTTGAATGATGATGATTGAAATGGAAATAGTTCTTGCGTGGTTTAGTTATTAGCCTGATAAAATTATTTATTCAAAACTCATCCTAAATAATATTTTCTTTATCTAATCGTACCATATTGCAGAATAACGCTGTGGCATATGGTATTCTGGTATATCAAATTACTTCTATTTTTGTACTGTTCTAAATGTATGTCCCAGAAAACTGCTTTTATACTAATAAATGAGAATCGTATAATAAATGAATAAGTGTTTTATTTATCGCAGACGACTTTGAAAGCAAACGAAAACGGAACAGAAGACGGTATGCGGTGCATGTCATATGTTTGGTCGACTGATTTAAGTGTGTCACGGAGTGGCCTTCAAGCGAAACATGGTCTTCCGTGCTTTTTGACTAATTATATCTTTTATTTTACACTTATCTTTAACATAGTTGTATGTAGTATGTAGTGTAACTTCTTCTGATCATTTTCATTTTACTAGTGCCGGAACCAAAGGTCATAAGTCCATTTTTTCAGGTATTGCGTTAGGATTAAATTTGGAGTGGCAACGTACATAATTTTGTCCGAGAACAACTCTGTATAAGTCTTGAAAATTCATGGGTGTGCGTAAATACGGTACAAAAATTAATCCAAACTCAGTAATAGACACTTACAAAATTGACGTCACTGCAAGAGAGAGATAGAAGATCATGCATCCAAACAAACCTCCCCTCGTTGTCTTACGTCCCGTTGCCTGTTCCTATCTGTCATTGTGTTCGCATCTGTTATTCAGTGTTAAACCTAATTCTTTATTGTGATTTGTACGTTGTGTTTAATAAAAATGAGTTTAAAACCAGAAGATGTGTCTGGGACTTTTTTGTTTGATAATATTGAAGATCATTCGATTATTCAACTAAAACGATGGCTAGAGTGTAGAGTCTACGGCTGATGACAGGTCTTTGTTTGGACGTGGTAACCATAGCAACCTTGATTTCTATGCTTTGCCGTTAGAGGCGCTCGTGCAAATTGCAATTTTGTAAGTGTCTATTGAAAAAATTAACATACGACCTTTTATCCCGGTAGTAGCGATTTTTTCCTCTAAATTTAAATTAAACTACGAAGTAAATAAAAAATTAATAAATATGTAAATAAATAAAAAGAAAAACATATAAACTAATAAATAAATATTAGATAAATACTTTTTATCCATCCGTCGTAGAAATATGTCACAAATTTCAATACCGTCTTTTAAGGAATGTCAGTATTGAGGAAATAAATTAAAATTCTATTTTAAATCTTTGCGTATTTGAATTCAAGGAATTTGAACTACGACGGTTCAAGAGAATTTTGGCACTCATTCCAATATCAAGTCTTTTTTCTTCGACCGTTTGTAATCTTTGTTTAACCTGAAACTTAAGTAATTTTTGGTTGTGTTACCTTGAGAAATGTCTAGTGTGCTAAATGATGAGTAAATGTCAAAGAAATAAAAAGGAAATGTCAGAAAACTAATTAGTGTTACCGTTCAGAGAAGATTTCTCTATCTCTACAACTATATCACTTAATTGGAAAACAGTGTAAGGCTGTGTATACGAAAATGTTTTATCATTAAATAGAAGCATATATTATGAACATATAATAATTAATTAAGAATGATTATCGAACAGTAGACTAGCATTTTTTTCTCTGTCAAACGTTTATGGATTATTTTACAGAAAACTACATCAAATAACTGTTATAGAAAAATTTATTTTACACATCTTTTATTTGAAGTATTTTCCTCCAAAATAATCCATAAATGATTTACAAAGAAAAAAAATGCCTAGTGAACTGTTTGCTAATCTCCCTTATAGGCCTATTCTGTAACTCAGTGGTTAATTTTTAACAACTGGTCAAATTTTCTAACCAATCAAGTGTGTTGACATATAACAAAAAATTGGATTTTTAGTTGTCAAATCAATATCTATTGGATAATTTTTTTAAGTAGTTGTTAAAAATTAACCACTGAGTTACAGAATAGGCCCGTTATTAATCGGTTATTATATTTAGGAGCCAACTTACAATATTTCGGTCGGTTTACATTTTCACCAATTATAAAATTTACACAAATAGTTAGAAATTTTTTAAAAATTCTTTCGGTTACTTTAAATATAGGCTTAAAACTTTAAAAAACTGTGGGCCAAATGACAGGTGATAATAGTTCGACCGGTATTTTAAGGGCCATCTTCTAATCCAAATTTAGCTTCTACCGAGACCCTTTACATTTGCACAAGGAAATGCAACTTCGTAAAAATTCAGTGCGAACAGTAATATCTACTTTGCAAGTCATACGGGATAATTAAATATGTATGGCTTAGGAATAAACGCCTACTAGAATAATTAAAGCTAATAAAAGCGATGTAACCCAATATTAAGGGTCATTTTCATAATAAACTTAATGTTTACTTTAACTCGTTATATTAAAATTATTTTTGTATTCGTTTTCATAATATTCCTAACTTTAACACTTTAGCTAGCACTCCAGTATTACTTTAAATTAAAGATAAAGTCCTAAAGTAATTTTAATTAAAGTTTTAAAATGAACCTGATTATGAATACTTGAATAACATATTCAGTTTTTCTAAGTTTAAAATCTATGTTTTAAACTAATCGAAAGAAATTAAAATTCTCGCCATTTGGGAATGTTGAAAATGTTAATAGGCTGAACTAATATGAGTTTAAGCTCGTATGATAAATTGACACCCTATAGTATTAATACACCGCAGTTAATGATTTAAAAATATAACATAAATACTTTCAATCATTATTAATATTATTGTATTAATATTTATTTTTAAAATTTAATACATATTTTTGATTACAGTAAACCAAACAACAACTACATCAACCACTGACCCTCCAACCACAATTGGTTTCGAACCAACGATACCCCCGTCAACTGTACCTCCCTTCATATTCGTCACTGTTCCCCATTCATCAGAATCATCTGTTCCTTCAACCACGATCTCTTCTTCTACGATATCATCATCATCAACAACTTCTCAGTCGCCAATGATTGAGGAAGTAAAAAGTAAAGCAGAGGGACGCGCCATCAACTTCACGTTAGAGGAACATCATACAGAGAATGGTATAACGCCAAATAAAACAGAAACTAAGGGTAGTTATACTGATCTTAGTGATGTCAGTATGGACGATGAAGAAGAGATGCATATTAAACAAGATGTAGAGAGAATAGAAGAGACAAATCATACTTTAGGTAAGAATAAATAAATATACAGGTGTCTCTAAAATAAGGGGATATGGCTTAACCACAGATTCCTGAGGCTAAAATAAGACGATTTAACTAAACTTGCCTCTATCGGAAAGTGTACCATTTACCCAGTACTCTGCTTCAAATGTCCTTCGAAAAAAAAAGTTTATAATAACAGAACGCTTTATTCCATTTGTAATTTGGTATGTCAGTTCATATATAATGCTGGGTTTATGCAGGCAACGAAATTAAAAAATTAAATTGGGAAACTAAACATGTAGATACCATTGCTGTCAATAATAACGTTTATGTAACTAAACTAAAGAATTAAACTAATGAAATTAATGCTGGGTTTATGCAGGCAACTAAATTAAAAAATTAAATTGTAAAACTAAACTAAACAAGTAGAAATCATTGTTATCAATGACAACGTTTATGCAACTGAACTGAAGAATTAAACTAATGAAACTGAATTAAGAAGTTGGCTATTTTCAACTTTTAGTTTAATTTTATAATTTCTTAGTTTTACGCCTGCGCCATTCGCGCACTTATGTCAGATTTTAACACCTAACCTATGAAAATGTAAAATGAAAACAAAGTTTCTGCAGAAAAGAGCGATGAAATACTAATTGCACTTATTCAACAAATTGTATACCTAAATTTTTTTATCCTATATGAATATAATGCATCGCAATTTCACTTATAAAAGTTAGATTATACGAAATGTCAAACATAAAATTCTTAATTTTAATTTACTGCATAAACGACGTTATTTTAATTTAGTTCTTAATTTAGTGGCTTAATTTAATTTCATAATTTACATGCTGCATAAACTCAGCATAAGTCATCTTTTAAGATTATACTTATTATTAGTGAACCAATAGTGTATGAATGTGTCCCAATAATGATTAGACCGTAACTTTTCAATGGACACGCCGATAACGTGAAATTATTTTTTTTTTCAGAAAGATACATTCAATAGTAATCTTTTCTCTCTCTCTCTGTGTAATTTGTGATATCTGTTATGGTTCACACAGTAAAAAATAAAACCTGAGGGTCTGCACCGTAAAATTTTTAAAATAAATTTTATCTAATCTAAACTAATTATTTTTTTTTTTATTTTCGAAGAACTTTGAAGCAGAATACTGGGTAAATGGTACACTTTCCCTTTCCGGTAGAGTCAAGTTTATTAAATCGTCTTATTTTGGCCTCAAATAATCTGTGGTTAAGCCATGTTCCCCTATTTTAGAGACACCTGTCTGTATAAAAATATTGATACACATTGATCGTTGGGTGATTAGCGAGCACTTGGGTAGCATTGTTTTTTTTTTTTCATTTCGGTCAATCGTTTATGGATTATTTTAGAGAAAAATACTTCAAATAAAAGTACCTAACAGAAAAATTAATTGTACACATCTTTTATTTGAAATATTTTTCTCCAAAATAATCAATATAGGATTGACAGTGAAAAAGCAATGCTAGTCAGACGTAACCATTTGCCTATGTGTCTGGTCACGAATTTGGGGACCCGGATTCGATCTCAACTAATGCCAAAACTATTTGACATGAACTTTTCACAGTTTATTTCTAATATGCAAGGTGTTTCTAAACCTGCGTCACAATTTTGAAGGGTATATAGTCCAACCAAAATGAATAAAAAAGCTTAATGATCATTGGTCCGATTTTTAATAGTTTCCTAAATACAAGGCAAGGGAAAATAAGTTATTACGGGATTTACCTCTGCTATCTCGAAAACTATTAGAGTGACGACTTTTTTGTTTACTTTTGAGAGGTTACTCGGTTTTTATGTAAAAAAAATCAAATTATGAGGTATTCTACCTTAACAAAAAAATAAGAAAAAATTCAATTTAACTTAAGGTATGGTTCAATAAATAATAGTTCAAACAATGAAAACATTTTTTTAAATAATTACTTTACGAGATATTTCACATTTTCTAAAAGGGGAAATTGACGTCATACAATTGTTATCTTTCTCTCGTAGCGTACTCAGAGCAGTGTGTGTGAGAAAGACAAGTATACACCGAGAGAAATGTGTTGTTATAATAAATATATTTATACTAATTGCTATTATATTTTATATTTAAAAAAAGGGACAAATACACAAGATTTTTGATTGAAATATGTGAAGATATTAAAAGTTTTAGAATATTATGAAATAATAACAAATATATGATATACTATTTTTAAATATATATTTATTTTCAAATTTAAAATACTGTATTATCATTGTTAACATTCGAGATATTAGTAATAATTATAAAGTTATACTAAATTTGATTATAGTATGTGGTACAATTTAATATCCAAAATATTTAATGCAAATAAACAAGTATCTTAGGCTCAAAATACTAGTATATTTACGATGGCAAATTAATATATTACATTTGGGAATAGGTATGGGTGTACTGAAATCCGGATTATAAAAGTTTAACATAGGATTTAAAAAAAAAATGCTAATATCAGCTGGTCTGCAAGTTTTAAAATAAAACTACAAGAATAAGTTGTTTAGTATGAAATTTGGCATAAAAATGTTTAATCTCCATGCAACAGCACATCAGCAGTACAAAATTTTACAGAAATAAAATGTAACAATTTCGTCAAGAGTCAGACTGTCATGATAATAAAATTTAATTACAACTTTTTATACTTGTAGTTTTGCTCTAAAACTTAGAGGAAAGCCAATATCCGCATTTATTTCAAATCTCACGTTAAACTCCTATGTTCCGAAATCGGTGCAGAGGTACTCTTTATTTAAACACAATTTTTATAAATAGGAAAATATTTATTTTCAAAATATTATTAAACGACAGATTTCTTAACACGAGTAAAATAATATAAATTCTAAATAATCTTCAAAACCCCACAATTTTAAAATATTGTTAACAAAATCGTCGCACATTTTCGTTTTGTGTTTTTTCCACTTTCAAACAATAAACAACGCAATTTATGCAAGTAAGGAATGAATGGAGACTGTTCACTATTCTTCCCCTGATCGCCTGATCATCACGCTACCTTTCCATACATGCTGAAGCCGTAAGCCGTAAATCGTAATATTCAGTATTTTAAAATTGCATATACCAGATATTTAATTCTAATATCTAATATAGTAATAAATATCTCTATATATTTAAATACAATCGTTAAATATAAATATAATAATTCTTATTATGCTGTCTTTTATTTTAAATATATATCGTTTAAAAATAAACGAATCTTAACAGTAAATACATTTTTATAATACTTTTACATATACGTTTCTCAATATTAAATATTTACATATTTAAATTTAAAATTTTGAGGTACAATATACAGTTTTTAATATACATTTCTCTCAGTGTAGGGGGAATGTGACATTACACTGATTTCTCTAAAATAAAATACTGTTAAACTAGGAACAATTAAGATTTTTTAATACTATGAATTGCTTCAAAACTGAATGAAGTTTTATTTAAAATATTAAAAAAAAAATTGAGTGGAATACCTCCAAGTCATGAAGAAGCGGCGACACCGCAGGGCAAGGGACAGGGTGAGGGAAGGGAAAAAATTGAGCATCAGTCCATATTTATTTGAAGGCGAGTATAAGTAAAATGTCGTGGCAACCTTGACCAATATTTAATTTTCAAATTACTAATAACTATTAGAAACTGAAAAAATGTTTCATATTAAATTTAATAGTCTATTTACTGGCATAGACAAAATTTTGTTTGATCATTGCCTTTGTCAGATTTTCTTCGCTTCTAATACAAAATGACCTCATGCTCGGAAACAGTTGAAGATCGGACCCATGTTGATTAAGCATTTTTACTCATTCGGTTAGTACTACATACCCATAAAAATTATTATATAAGTTTAGACCCTGTATTTATATTTAGCTCATCTTTGTAGGGATGCCATCAGCTGGATTATGTATCAAAGGAGGATTAACTTACAGCAATGGAGAGAAAATTGAAGATGGCTGTGAAACTATATGCACATGCATGAATGGCAAAATGGATTGTACGGATAGATGTGTACGTCCTTATTTCAGAAAAGGCAAAAAAACTGACGATCCATTCTGTACTGAGAAGGCAGTTGAAGATCCATGTTGTTCTATATTAGTATGTGCCGCCGATACAGGTATGCGAATTGGAGAGCTATTGACAAAACAACCATATTCCAAATATGTAAATGAGTTAGGTACTTAACAGCGATATGTACTTTAAAGGATGTCAAAAAATATATTAGTCACAAGTTATTACATTTTAAAGTTTGAGCGTTTCTACAAAAACGTCCTATAAATTTTCTATTTATTTTGTAATTGTTCATCAATATTTATGATTATATTTTAATCGCCTTGTTAAATACGATATTTTATTTCATGACAGATGATAAGCTTAATCGGAGTATCAAAACGCCGGTTAATTTAATCAGTAAAATTTGGCTAGTTAAGTTTTGACAAGTCAATTAATTACACATTGAATTGCCTACTTCACTGATTAACATATTTGTTTTCCTGAACATTTATGAAGCTTTACATAAATTTTATTCTTTTTTAATATAACCAGTAATAAATATTTTACCCTTTCTTTTGTTATACCTTTTCTTGCTTTTCTTTTTATGTTTTCGTAACATATCTTTAAACTTTCTGATTTTCTCGTCAAAATTACAACCTCGTTATATTCTTTTGTAATTATATCCCACGTTTCTTGCGTATGTTTAGAGTTATCGCATCTGTCTTTTTATTTTCAACAATGTGTTTATATTTTTTGATAATATTTAGCAATTCTTGCATGTCTTGTTCTGAAAATTTTGGTCCTCTTTCTTTTTTCGACATTATTATTAATGTAAAATGAAAATTTTGACGTTTTTGACTTTTTCAAACACAGATAACAATTGTTATTTTGTTTCTTATAATACTAGATACAAAAAAATATCGAAAAATCCCCAAATTTTGATTTACTGGGTCGATTATTAAATCGATCCAAGTTAACAAATGGTTTAGTTTCTTGAACTGCACAAGTACTTTAATCAGTGATTACAGTTAACAAGGCAATTAGTTAATCATTGATTTAACATACTTTCATGAAACTGGGCTTGAGGAAGTTAGAAAGTTATTTCTTTGACTATCCCAAATTAAAAAATGGATTAAGGTTGTTTTAGCTAAGAGCTCCTCAGTTACTGTCTTAAATATTAATAATTACAATACCTACTATTTTTCCTTTCTTTAATCATAATTCGTATTAATAATTATTATCTTTTTATTTTAGAAACAGAACCATTAGAAATGTGCACGCACCAAAATAAAACCTATCACCGAGGTGACAAATTTGAAGACGGGTGCTCCCAAATTTGTGTTTGTGAAGCAGGAGGAAAATTAAACTGCAAACCCAGGTCCAATAATTTACAAATCTCAAAAATTCACAATAATCCTTACTTACCATTCCAGATGTCGTCCTGTAAACAAAACATCAGACAGATGCGTCGAAGTCCCAGACAAAAATGATTCTTGTTGTAAAATGGTCCTCTGTGACGTTTCTCTCGATGACCATGAACACAAAGACCATGAAATATCAAAAATGAGAATAATTTCTGTAAAATATGTCAACAATTCAGCAATTTTGTTCAAATTTGACAATAAATTGGAAGATAAAAACAATGTACCAGATGTGGAATTATCTAGAGATAAAATAAACTGGATTGGATATAAATTAATGCCAGGAGGATATCTTAACGAAATGAAAAATGATTTCAAGTTTGCAAGAATTGAAAATACTGAAGATGTTATGATGATTCAAAATTCAGATTTGAAGGATGTTAAGAAGGATGATACGAAGACATGTCTACATGAAGGAACTACATATAAAATTGGTACATAACAAATTACAAACGTAATAGTAAAGGGGGTACCCAAAACAGGATTTACTTCTGGCGAGTAGTAGGGCGCTAGTTCCAACTTCACTAGACACCCTTCTGGATCTGTTGCCCAAGCAACATCTAAGCGGTCAGTGTGATTTTTATTCTAAGCGTTGTTTGACGTTTCCGGCAATTTTTGGAAAAGCAGACACTAAAGTTTTGTTTCCTGTTAGTGAAATCAGCAGCTGAAACTGTCGCAATGTTTCGAAGGTCTTATGGGGAGGTAGTCGAATGCCAATTAAAAATGAATCTGGATCAGGATGTCTCTCAACTTCCGAAACGGACGAAAGAATTGAAAAATCCATGATTCGATCATATCTGATCGTCGTTGAATAATCAACGAATAAAAAAAAAAAAAAAAAATATATCATCACGGCATATTACCCATTTCTGAGTGTGCCAATCTGCTTTGTCACAGATATCGGTAATGATGATGACATATTTGTACCGTGCGGGCGCTTACCAGGCGTCACCTCACGGGCACTCATTGCTGGCGTGGAGAGTGCACCACAGGGGTCACTTTTGTGCCATTTAAAATTCGAAATATTTGGCGTCGGTCGGGATCGAACCCAGTACCCCCAGGTTCGCGACGAATGTTGACTACAAATTTGAAAATGAAACGTGTCGCAGCGAAATTCGTTCACGTGTACTTTTCGCCAACCAGTGAGCCAGCCATTTGAATGTGTGCCAGGAATTGAAATAACAGAAATCGATCCGGATTTTTTTTTAAGTTGCTGATTTTTCTAACAAGAAACAGAACTTGATGTTACCATATTGCTCTTTAATGTCCGCAATTACAAAATCGCTGAATACGTCAAACAGCTCTTACGAAAAAATCACATTGCCGCTCAGATGCATCCCCAAGAATGACGCTTGGGAAACAGATCCAAAATTCCAAAAGGATGTCTAGTAAAGACATCTAGCGGGAGAAGTTGTTGAAATAGTAATGTACTATTTAACGGGATATACAGGACGGCGCGCTTAAGACGTTCCACCCTTAATAACGTTAAAACGAATTGTGTTAGACATATTTTTTTTTTATTCACTAATCTCATCCCCACCACTTTCAACTTTTAAATCTTAAATGGCAATATACCCCTTGTGACATATCAAATGAAAGCTCTTCAAAAATGCTATACAGGCATGTCACTGAATTGCTATTTGAATAAACCGTTTTAAAGTTAGTAACAATAATTTAATTTTAATTTAATTTAAAATCTTATAACAAATGCTCAAATTGAGCGCCATTTGGTACAACCTACGCTATTTGCACCCGCCGAAATGTTTCTTCTGGAATTGCTTGACACTCTCTTCTAATTCTATTTTCTAAATCTTGGAGATGTGGAGTTTTATAAATAATTGATTTTAAATATCCCCAAAGAAAAAAATCATTGGGTGCCAGATCAGGGGACCTAGCGGGCCAATCAATTGGCCCCTTCGGCCAATCCATTGTTTTTTTTTTCATTTTGCCATTTCCATAACACTGCATGCATTAAAATATTATAAACTATTGTTTCTAACTTTAAAACGGTTTGTTCAAATATCAATTTATTGACAAGCCTGTATAGCATTTTTCAAGAGCTTTCATTTGATAGGGGTATATTGCCATTTAAGATTTAAAAGTTGAGAGTGGTGGGGGTGAGATAAGTGAATTAAAAAAAAACAAAAATAATAATAAAATATGGCCCCCTAGATGTTAAAACATTTAGCGTGAACCGGGTATGTTTATTACAATTCGTTTCAAAGTTATTAAGGGTGGATCGTCTTAAGCGCGCCACTCTGTATGTATTAAATCACAATTAATTGCATTGGTACGCAGGAACATTGGTAAATTTTTAAATCTTTATATTAAAATGATCTATTTGATGTAATATAATCGACTTTTCATATATTTTATATTTTTGTCCAGCCTTCTTAATTTGATTTAAAAATTCATTGTAGGTGACGAATTTTACAAAAACTGCACCTCCTTCTGTATCTGCCTGGATACGGGTGTCAAATGCCTAAAAATCCAATGCCCCACATATTTCGGCCTAGATGTAATCGATCCCCATTGCCTAGAATGGGAAACCATCCCAAAAGATTTCGTCCCACAAGCTCCAAACTGCTGTCCAAAAGAGGTACGTTGCAAGAGCAATGGCTCGTGTATCTTCGAGGGCCAATCTTACCATAACTGGCAAGAGATCCCCGCCAATGTAACCGGATGTGATAAGCGCTGCTACTGCGAGATGGGAAAGATAGAGTGTCAGAGTGCGTGTCCTCCTGTGACGTCACTTCCGCCTCCGTCGTTGCCATGTCCGCCACATGAGGCGGTGTTGCAACACTTACCTGATGATGATTGTTGTATGGAATGGGAGTGTGTGAGACAGCCTTCACCAGGTAAGATGTTTTGAGTTGAAGCGCACTAAAGGCAGTAGTAGTAGAAATGAAATAGTAGAAAAGTTAGAACGGGTTCTGTGATTATGGATTTGTGTAGTATACTTAGGTTTCGGTTAAGGGAATCCTATAAACGAATAAAAATTAATAACTAGGTTATTTTTTTTTTTAATAAAAATGGAAGTATTTGGTATCGCTGTAAATCCAATTTAAAATACGTTCCGAAAATATAAAAGCACTTATATCATTCTATTTAAAAAATCAACGATGAAACGTTGATTTCGCTTCCTGCCAAACCGGAAGTAGAATTACGAGTCTTTACACACAAAAAATGGCATTTAATTTCACGCGCAACTTTGTAATTTAAACTATAGATCTAAAATTAATAATAATAATAAAAAATAGCTATTTGCTCCTATTTTTTCGATCATCTTGTGTGTGTCAGTTTTCCGGGGCACCCTGTATACAGGCTTTTTATAAACCTGCATCACAAATTTTAATAAACATGGGTCCGATCTTCAACTATTTCCGAGAAAGAGGTCATTTTGTATCAGAAGTGAAGAAAAACTGACAAAGATAGTCAAGACCGAATTAAGGTATTTTCGGGCCTGAAGCGCTAACAATTTTCGGGCCCCTAGAATAAAACATAAGACTCCAAAAATATAATTTATTTCATAAATTAAACAGAAAAACAATGGGGAAGTTTAGCATGGTAAAAATTCTACATAACATACTATTTTCTCACAAATATAACACAAATGACTGCTGAAATTGAAATTAAAAATTAAAATTATTGCTCCATTTATTTATAATTAATATTTTTTGGGTAAACTTTAAGTACGTCACATGTCAGTTATGCGCAAACGTAGGTCGGAACAAAACGTAAAGGCGCTTCACTGGTAACCGCAACCGCGTGCGTCAGTGTATAAGTCGACATACGTAGCGCCAAGCCTCTACCGACGTCATCGCAGCTTAAAATCGGCTTTTCCGGAAAATCTGGGCATTTTTGAAAAAAATAAAACATGTTACATCATTTTTCAAGTCATTTCCCATGGAATAAAATTTTTTAAAAAAATCGCTAAACTTCCCCATTACAACAGAAATAAACTCATAAAATAAATAAAATACAACTCTAAAAAAATAAAACTCGATAAATGGTGCCATAGCCAAGCCCCTAGCAGGCACGGGCCCTGAGGCGCGCGCCTCATGGTTAATTCGGCACTGAAGATAGTGATTGAACAAAATTATGTCAATGCCAGTAAATAATGTGACGAGACACTTGTCACCGTATTTTACTATAATCGTCGCAAGCATGAATAAAGTCTCGTTGGAGCTGTATTTGTCTTTACGCCAGTCGCTGCGATATTACGAGTTGAGTGTACTACGAACTACGTAAATCCTACAATAAACTAGTTAATTAAAATGTCCAGCATTTTTCTGTAAAGACAAATCTAACCTTCCTCCACAGAGCTACCCGTGCCGCCCTATCTCTTTCAGCATCTCATCGCCGTCGGCGCCCAAGTTTACCAAACCCCCGTCGACAGAGAACACGCACGCCGCCATGCGCATAGCGTCACAATAGATTATAAAAATATAATAAAATTTAGTATGAAACATTTTTTTTTGTTTCTAATAGTTTAGAAGTTATTTGAAAATTCCTAAATATTGGTCAAGGTCACTACAACTTCATTTCACGTAAGAAAATAGCAGATGGCGCTTGAGAACCGACCGTTTTTACATGCATTAAATAAATAATTTAAATTCGTGAAACCAAACTTTATCAATACTAAATATTTTTATTTGTGAAAAGGTACAATACCTGAATATTAAAAATTGCAACGTCGAAATGATTAAATATAATTTTATTTTCTCAATTTTATTAATTTTATTTCATAAACTGACAGCTGACGGGTGATATTTTTTTCGCTTTTGTAAATTGGTGTGTATTCTGACCAATCAGATGACAGAATTTACATCCCTATCTAAACAAACTCTATTTTAAAGGTAATCAAAAAATCTGATTTAATCGAAGTCGTAACGCTAATAGCACGTAGCAGAGGTAAATCCCATAAAAGCTCATTTTTCTTTCTAGGAAACTGTTGAATATTGAACCCAATTGTGATTAAACTTTTTTAGTCATTTTTGATTAGTACTATACCCTTAAAATTTGTGACACAGGTTTAGAAACATGTATATATATATATACAGTATTGGCCAAAAAGATAGCAACTTCCGAAAATTAACATTTACTCTAAATATCATAAAGGTAATAAACAAAATAGATTATATATAATTGTAACACTTAAAAATCAGTTTTATTCAACATAAAAATAATTAATGTAAAGCATAGAAAAAAATAATTTAACTGTGCAAATGTAGTTTTCTTTTGGACATAAATATAACAACTCTTAACAAACAAACTTTTAAATAATATATAGTTTTCAATATTTTGTGATAACCACGAGTCTTTATAACTCTTTTCGGCATAGATTCTAATAGTTTTAATATAACGGATTTGTCAATTTCCCTCCAAGCTCCTCTTAAAGCGCTAAGAAAATCCTCCTTCCGCGTATAATTTTGCACTCTAATTTTTCTGTCTACAATTTCCCAAAGGTTCTCTATAGGGTTTAGATCCGGAGACTGCGATGGCCATTCCATAACTTTAACTCTTTGAGGTGTGCTTCGGATCATTATCTTGTTGAAAAATATATCTTAGTGACATATTTTATCAGCATACGGCTCCATTACATTCTCCAGTATGTCTCTGTACTGAAATCTATCCATGTTATCTTCTATATGGTGTAAAGGACCCATGCCGTACCACGAAAAGCATCCCCAAACCATTACAGATCCTCTACCAAGCTTTACAGTAGGTAGAGTATATTTTGGATCTAATCTTTTACCTTCAGGCCTTCGTACATGACATATTCCATCACTTCTGAATAAATTAAACTTTGATTCATCACTAAATATTACTCGTTTCCATTGATCAATTGACCAGTTTACATGGTTTCGCGCAAATTCTAATTTTTTAAACAAATATTCTTCATGAGTCTGTCAGTTCTTCTTGACGTTTTTCTTGGTCTACCAGGAATAGGCTATTCCACGATATTTTAAAAAAAATTTTTTTTTGAAGTACATAAAAATATAAGACCACATGTGAAAGTCCGAGTTAAAAATTCCTCCAAATAAGCGAGATATTAAGGTCCGAATTTTAAATCTGCTTTTTGACGTAGGTAATGTGGATATACCAGAAGTAAACAAACAGTGGTTCACAAATCACGAAAAAATGTTAAATAAATTATTATACTTAATTTATTTCACTTTTTTTGTCATTTTATAAAAACAAAGAAATTAGAACGTCACCCGAACAGAAATCCGAACAGATCCGACACACCCGAAGAAGTATATTCTTAGTTAAGGCGGAGTTAGCACGTGGCTTCTCAAAGTGGTCATACTTGAATCCTATTTGCTCAAACACTCGTGCACATGTCCTGCATCATCAAAAGCAAAACTCCCCGTGATTTCTAGCAGGAATAATTTATAATAAAAGAAATATAATTTTCCTTATACTTTAACTAATATCATTCATATTTTCAATAAACTTTTACTGTTTTTGATTACGGTGGAATAGCCTATTAAAGAAGGTATTCCACGGTTCCCTTATTTCGAAAACGGCTTATTATGCGTGAAACTGTGGATTTGTTAAAATTATTTTTTTTCGATATTTCTATTTGGGAAATACCATTTGTATGGAATCGAATTATTAATTTTCGAATATCACTGGGCACAGAGTCTTATTATGACCCATGATTTTTGACGACTAAATTATATATATTTTTTTAATTAACTTTTTTTTATGTTACGTATACAAATTTAGGAATTAACGCTTAATTTTAATTGGTTGCTATCTTTATGTCCAAAGAGATACAAGATTTATGTTATTAATTTAATTTCAGAATAAATAAAATAATTTATTATATCGCATAATAAACATGATTCAACTAATTAATAACTGAATAATTTATTTTTGAAAGTATCTTTGTCATATATAAAGTATTTGAAAATTTTCTGAAGTTGTTATCTTTTTGGCCAATACTGTTTATTATTTGTGAAAATATGTATGTTATATAAAAATTGATAAGTACATGCCAGGCTAAATATTTTTGACAGTAGTAACAACAATTGATAACAAAATATGCCAAAACAAAAATATCTTATCTAAATTGGGTTGAACTGTCTATTATATTATTTATCTACAACGAATATCACAATTCACAATGTATTGAAAATTGATAAACTTTTTTATTACTGCATTCTTTTTTTAGTATGCATAGCGTATCATATCATTGTCATTGTACATAGCTTAAGCGAATAACTTTGCACGTGCTTTGCTGCTTTATTTCACTAAACAATATGACTAAGACAGACAATACTGACTAAACATTCCCACTCTGTAAATAATCCAAGAGCATGCGAGTAAATGTATATAAGTTATGTATAGAATATTCATTTATTTTGGGCACAAATAAGGTACATATAATTAAAACATAGCAAATTTAAATAAATATACAATACAAATATAACTATCAACATTTTTAATTTTAATAAAAGAAAATTAAGTTATAGAATATCAATAATTATACGAAAGTTACGAAAAGTATTCTCTGAACACCCTTTTGATTTTATTGCTCAAGTGTCATCATTGGGAAATCATCTAAACAATCTGTGATTTTTTTTGTTGTAAGCACAGTTTGACGTGTTCGGCGATTTTTACAATAGCAGACATTAAAGTTTTGTTGTCGCAATGCTTTGAAGGACTTATGGGGATGAAGTTTGAGACAAGCAGGGCTTCAGGAGTGGTTTTCTCGTCTTAAAAGACGAACCTGGATAGGGATGTCTCTCGACTTCCAAAACGAACGAAAGCATTGAAAAATCTGTGAAACGATCATGTCTGATCGTCATAGAACAATCGTTGAAGTAGAGATACTGAAATATTCTAGAGTTTGTGCCAACGAATTTTGACTGCAAATATGAAGATGAAACGTCGTAGCGAAATTTATTCCACGTGTACTTTCTGATGACCAGAAAGCCAGCCATTTGAATCTGTGCCAAGCAGTGAAATAACAGTGAGAAATCGATCCGGATATTTCTAAGCTGCTGGTTTCTTTAACAAGAAACAGAACTTGATGTTAACACATGGCTCTTTAATGTCCACCATTACAAAATCGCCGAACACGTCAAATAGCGCTTAGGAAAAAAAAAAATCACACTGAACGCCAAGATGTATCTCCAAGGGCCCTTTGTGTAATAAGCATTTATTTATTTATTTATGAAATGTATTTGTGCCCAATTAATTGAATTTATTTATAAATGTGTAATGTGTTTTTATTTGAGTGGGAATCTGATGACTTAGTTTCCTTTTCAGATGATGACAAAACTGCGAAGAAAACAGACAAACAAAGACTGGACAATAATCGAACTGTCACTAAAATGCCTCCTTTCTTGCCGACCACACCACATCCTATAAATATATCACACTCTCATTCAGATTTCGAAGGTCCTTTACTCATATATGAAAACGAAACACCGGTTAAACAGAGAAATAAAACTTTATATGATCCCATTCCATCTATAAGCGACAATGAAGATATTAGCCCAGAAATTTTACCATTAAATCCAAATTATGACAAGCCCAAAAAAATTAATTCGAATGATCATTTTATTCCTTGGACAGTGCACCCAGAAAAAAATAAAGAAAAAGAACATAATATTCCTTGGGGGCTAGACAATAATAGTAATAATAAAAACAAAGATGAAAAAATACCGTTTTTGGGGCCATTTAATCCAGATAAAAATCCGGCAGTTAAAAACAAAAAACGTAACAAAACAACAACTGCAATTCCTAACAAACAAAAAGATACACAACAGTTTGATCATCAACAATTCCCAAATATACAAAATCCAGAAGAAATTTTACAAATTATTAACCAACATCCAGATATTGCCAACTATCCGGGTGCAGTTTTTGAAATTCATAATTTCCCCCAAGAAATTTCCCAAAACAAATTCCCCCAGAATCGTCGGCCTGCCTTACCGCCCCAAAGTCCATTAGGGCCTTATTTAATCAACCAAATCGACCCTTCTGGAGGGGCCCAAAATAATTTCCCAAATGTGCCTATAGATCAAATAATCAAACACGTCCACGAAAGTCATATTCCAACCGGTGTTCCCAGACCTATTCCACAGTTTTCACCACAGAATCCCCTATTTGCACAACCTGGCTTGCAATATTCAGTGTTAAATCAGCCACAACTTAACCAGTCAGGTGGGGATGCATCATCATCATGAGATTTTTTTTTTAAAGATTTTTAGTTCAAAATATAATTGATTACAGGTTTTGGAGGATTTCCAGGCAGGTTTCCTAACATTCCAGGACCTGGTTTTCAACAATCTCCAGGTGAGAAAGATATAATTTGTATGGAAACAAAGTTTTGTATTATTTTTTCAAAAGTGTACAAATTAATTATAACAATATTACGTATTTAATACATGTTGAAATTGCAGAGAAAAAAGATATCTAAACCGATTTGCAGATGTTTAAAATTTTAAAGAAATTTTATAAAAGTTTTTAAGTTGTTAATAACTCGCGAACCGCTCATCGGCAAAAATCGTGTAATACATAATATAAAAGAGAATGGACTATTTTGGTGTTAAGAATCAAAGTGGCGGATGAATTTGTAGGAAAGCGTTAACAAAAATTATGTAAAAATGATCGATAATTTACTTCTTTTGATGCCACGAAGAATGTAAACTGTTTTAAATAGTAAAACCTATTGGACCAAGTATTAAATAAATAATATTGTTTATTTTATTTACTGAGAAAAAAATGCGTACGCAACGCAACTGAATGAACCATAATATTGTAACATTTTTATTTGAAACATTTTTTTGATAGAAGATACTTTGGTAGGTATTTGACGAATACCAAAATGTGTATTCATATTCAAGTCAATAGGTCCATTTTTATTTTTAAAAAATCGTGGTAATACATATATTCAAAACACACTAACCCTTACATCATTGAAAAGAGAAAAAAATAGTGTTTTTCTAAAGTAAAAATCAGCTATACGTTTCATTTAAAAAAATGAGTGATAATTTTTTATCGAAAATCTATCATGAATTTTTTTTTTCGTACGCCGCTGGACAGACTATACAATATCGTAACATTTTTATTTGAAATATTTTTCTCAATAAATGATAGTTGAGAAGTTATTTGAAGAATACCAAAATTTTTCTTCATGAGAAAAAATTCTTTATCTTTAATTGAAATATTTGTTTGTTAATTAATACCATTTTTTTTCTTTGCAGATGAGATTAATGTCCAACAAGTGGACGCAATTGACGGCCAAACCGTGCGTTTAATATTCACCGTTTCTCCATTAATAGTCGGCCTTCACGGTCGAGTTGAAGTTCGCTATACAAGCAGACAGTATGTTTTTCTATTTATACCAATCTAAATCAGTCCTTATTTTTCTTTCTTTAACAGGGACGACAATCTTGCCAGTTGGGAACTGCAAGTATTTGCACCTCCAAATGACTTGATTGCGACTCAACAATTAGAATTTGACTTAATTGGGTTGCAACCCAATACAGAATACAAAATTAAAATCACTGTTATATTACGAGATTTACACAATACTCCAAGTAGTAGAATATACAATGTCAGAACACCGGCTCCTACTGTATTTTCTACTATGCCTCCAATGATACCAATAGATCCTAATTTAGCGATAACTGACGTCAATTCAACTTGGGCAAATGTAGTCTGGAGAAAATTAACCGATTTTGAACTGCAGTTTGTTGATGGAGTACAACTTAGATTTAAAGAAATTACAGGAAAAGTTTATGCAGCTACTCCGTTAATACATAGGGCAGTTACCAGTTATATTTTAGAAAATCTTAAATCTGATACTGAATATGAAGTTGGGATTTTTTTCATACCATTTGCTGGGCAAAATACTGAACTGCATGCAGAAAATATGGTACATTTTACTACCGCAACTGAAATTGGTAAATATTACTCTACTACTATTTATAAAAATATGAGAACAAAATGCTATATAAGGAAGAGTATTTAACTAAAACACTGTTTTAAGAAATGTCAAATTCATATTTCAATATTGAATTTCATCCTTATGTTTACAAAATATTTTTTTAAAAAATATTTGTTTGAATACAAACTTTGTTCTGCTTTAAAATCATATTTTGATAAATTTGATACTATTTCTTTTTATTATTAAATAATGAAATTTGACATTTTTTAAAACAGCGTTTTAGTTAAAACAAGGCTTGAGCTACCAGCCAATGTGTTTGTATTTATTGTCAAAATGGCATGTCTAATAATTCCAGTCCCGCTTTCATCTAGTGTTGTATAAACTGGAATAAAAAGATCCCTAGAATTGTATTGCCAACTGCACCATTTCTTTTTGATCAGCACTCTGTATAAGTTGTTGCTCATTTCAGATTAAATATATGTTGTTAGAAACATAGATGGCGCTAGTAGTTACTACGCCGTGTATTTTTGTATTTGATATTTTATTCACTTTGTTTATATTAATTATTACGTGTTCCTCAGATATTTGTTTGTTTACCTATGTTTTCTTGTTCAAAAGTTGTGAACACGCAAATAGCTGTCTAAGAACACGTTTTAGGCGCTGAAGTTTGCTGCAAATATCAATATCGAAAGCTCGTCATAAGCGCGCCGTAGAAAATTTAAATTTCGATGAATTTTTTAAAAATTCGTATTTTACTTGATGTAACAATTTATGAAAGAAACTTCAATTGCACAAAAATTAACCAATGTTACATATTTAATTTTATAATTTTAAATAATTGTTTAGAATTAATAATATTAGTTCTTGCACTATTTTTATCAATGGTTTCCAATAGATTTTCAGTTGTATTAAAGATCTGGGAACTATTTATAGACACATTGTCAAATCAGTATATTACTCTTTTTTCATTCACCACCCTCCAACAGTTACAAATAGAATAACGCGATTTCAAAATTTGAATTCGGCTTGAAATGTATTGTAAAATAATATTTCTTGTAATTTATATTTAGATCCATATGGATTCAATGTGACTCTTGAGATCCAACTAGTAAAAGCAACTGCTGCAGAAGTGGCTTGGTCTGGAGTACCATATCCAGAAGACAAATATGTGAATATATACAGAGCAATATACCAAAGTGATTCAGGAAAAGGCGATTCAAGTACATTCAAAATAGCTAAACGAGATTCGCCTAAGAAAACAACCATAAACGACCTTAAACCTGGTACAAGATATAGATTATGGTTGGAGGTATACCTAACAAATGGTAAAATAAAAACTAGTAACGTACAAGATTTCATTACCAAACCAAGAACAGCACCAGCATTAAGTGCTTCTACCCAACAAGGTAGGTAATAAATCATTATTTGGTTTCTGTAAATAATTGTACCATTCTTTAGGTAAATTGTCGTCATCATCAGAAGAAATATCTGAACAACCAAATGACTACTACGGTCCTTTAATAATAGTAGCAATTCTAGCTGCCTTAGCAATATTCAGTACCTTAGTATTACTCATGATTCTCTTTAGAAGACATAGTCAAAATAAAGCACCAATTTCAACACCAACTAGAGTCAGTCAAGCAGCTTATGACAATCCAACATATAAAGTAGAAATACAACAAGAAACCATGGGTTTGTGAAAGTTACTTCTGTTATCGGAAAATGTTAATTAAATATTATTTTTCAGATTTATGAAACATTTCTTTGTGCATTTGAAAGTAATTTCTGTAAATATAAATAAGAGAGAGTACCTATTTAATGTTATATGTAATATTTAAGTTTATATTACTTTATAATATACATATATGCTAATATCAAATAAAATCTTTTTGTAATTAACTTATTATAAATATTTTTACTTGAATCTCTGTTCATACACTTACATGCTGAGAAATCGAGCACTTTTCAGTTTTGAATTTAATTATTTTTTTGGAAAGCAAACCTCAGATTAAAATAAAACATATGCTGCTTCAAATAGCACTTATTACGCTTTAACATGAGCCTAAATTTATCAAGAGTGCTTATTTTTGATCAACTGCAGAAACCGATATTAAAAACAGCGCATATTTACATAGTTGCACAGCGCATATTCACGTGATTGCACAGCGCATATTTACGTGGTTGCTATCACGAGTATAACACAATTTTGCGAAACTGCAGTTATTGTCTGCATTAAATAATAATTTGTTTCATGCATTTCATTTTAGAACTTTTCGTTTGAGACCACGAAGGGAATTATAATTAATTTAGGCTCATGTTACAGCGTAAAATGATCTTTCAACAGCACAAGTTTTATTTTAATGTGAGAGTTTAGTTTCTGAAAAAATAAAAAAGAAATTAAATACAAAACTGCGAAATGGTCGATTTCTATGCACGTAAGTGTAGAATAAAGAAAATATAAAGTAGTCTGTCTAGATCAGGTGTAAATAAACTCGTAAATATTTGTAGTTCAATGACTTTCATTTGAACCCAATCAATATCTTGACTTTTTTTTAAAAAAAAATAAACAATTTTTAAATGTTATATATTATAAATATCGTCCTAAATAAATTATTATAAATAAACAAAAATATATAAATATTTTCTTTCATTTCATATTGATGACTTCCGCGCAATTGACGAGATTAAAACAAAAATTCTTGGTTTCCAACACGTTTCTAAGTAATAATTTGGAAATTTGGATAGAATGTTTATTACAAATATAAATACAAATTTCTACGAGGAAGTTTGATTTGTTTGGAAATAAATATTTATCAAAATCTTAAAAATAGAACAAAGGACAGCTGGGGTTCGAGGCTTTCGCATGCGTACTACGTCAGAAACTAAGCGCCAATAAATATACCGCGCAGCTGGCGTTGCTTTTGTTCTCGTTTATTCTCGTTGCAGAGCAGAAGTAGAGCTAACGTATTGAAGTTTGTGATTGCATTAGTGCAGTATATTGTATCCTGATTATTCCTGAGTCTTAAAAAGAAAGCAAGTAAGTTATTAATGCTATCCTCTTTATAATATTATTAATATTGCATTAAATTTGAGAAATATAAAAATAATTTGGTTTGATATAAGCAGTCCTTTGTTTTCATTGTTATTGTCAAGTAAACAAAATTTATAAAAGTGTCAAATAAATAATAAATATCTAAAATTTTGAGGTAAATCAGTAATATATTTTATAGGAAATATAATATTCGTTATATTTCCTTATCAACATGGCGGATGGAACTTATTGATCGTTCAATTTGCTGACTCACAAAGTGAGACGTGCATGACGAAATAGTGCGCAATAATTAATTTCCTGTTTTTCTTTCTAGAATGCAGATATTTGTAAAGACTTTGACTGGCAAAACGATTACTTTAGAAGTCGAGCCTTCTGATACTATTGAAAATGTTAAGGCTAAAATCCAGGATAAAGAAGGTATCCCTCCTGACCAACAACGATTGATCTTTGCGGGTAAACAGCTGGAGGATGGCCGCACCCTGTCCGATTACAATATTCAGAAAGAGTCCACACTTCACCTGGTATTACGTCTCCGCGGTGGTATGCAAATCTTTGTAAAAACCTTGACTGGTAAGACCATCACTTTGGAGGTCGAACCTTCAGACACCATTGAAAATGTTAAGGCAAAAATCCAGGATAAGGAAGGAATTCCTCCAGATCAGCAACGATTAATTTTTGCCGGTAAACAATTAGAAGATGGTCGCACTCTTTCTGACTACAATATTCAAAAAGAGTCTACGCTTCACTTGGTATTACGTCTTCGTGGTGGTATGCAAATCTTCGTGAAAACCCTGACTGGCAAGACCATCACTTTAGAAGTTGAACCTTCCGACACCATTGAAAATGTTAAGGCCAAAATTCAAGATAAGGAGGGTATTCCTCCAGATCAGCAACGTTTGATTTTCGCCGGTAAACAATTAGAAGATGGTCGCACTCTTTCTGACTACAATATTCAAAAAGAGTCAACTCTACATTTGGTATTACGTCTTCGTGGTGGTATGCAAATCTTCGTGAAGACTCTTACTGGCAAAACCATCACCTTGGAGGTCGAACCTTCAGACACGATTGAGAATGTTAAAGCTAAAATTCAGGATAAGGAAGGTATTCCTCCAGATCAGCAACGTTTGATTTTCGCCGGTAAACAATTAGAAGATGGTCGCACTCTTTCTGACTACAATATTCAAAAAGAGTCAACTCTACATTTGGTATTACGTCTTCGTGGTGGTATGCAAATCTTCGTGAAGACTCTTACTGGCAAAACCATCACCTTGGAGGTCGAACCTTCAGACACGATTGAGAATGTTAAAGCTAAAATTCAGGATAAGGAAGGTATTCCTCCAGATCAGCAACGTTTGATTTTCGCCGGTAAACAACTGGAAGATGGTCGCACTCTTTCTGACTACAATATTCAAAAAGAGTCAACTCTACATTTGGTATTACGTCTTCGTGGTGGTATGCAAATCTTCGTGAAGACTCTTACTGGCAAAACCATCACCTTGGAGGTCGAACCTTCAGACACGATTGAGAATGTTAAAGCTAAAATTCAGGATAAGGAAGGTATTCCTCCAGATCAGCAACGTTTGATTTTCGCCGGTAAACAATTAGAAGATGGTCGCACTCTTTCTGACTACAATATTCAAAAAGAGTCAACTCTACATTTGGTATTACGTCTTCGTGGTGGTATGCAAATCTTCGTGAAGACTCTTACTGGCAAAACCATCACCTTGGAGGTCGAACCTTCAGACACGATTGAGAATGTTAAAGCTAAAATTCAGGATAAGGAAGGTATTCCTCCAGATCAGCAACGTTTGATTTTCGCCGGTAAACAACTGGAAGATGGTCGCACTCTTTCTGACTACAATATTCAAAAAGAGTCAACTCTACATTTGGTATTACGTCTTCGTGGTGGTATGCAAATCTTCGTGAAGACCCTTACTGGTAAAACCATCACCTTGGAGGTCGAACCTTCTGACACGATTGAGAATGTTAAAGCTAAAATTCAGGATAAGGAAGGTATTCCTCCAGATCAGCAACGTTTGATTTTCGCCGGTAAACAATTAGAAGATGGGCGCACTCTTTCAGACTACAATATTCAAAAAGAGTCAACTCTTCATTTGGTATTGCGTCTTCGTGGTGGTATGCAGATCTTCGTAAAGACCCTTACTGGTAAAACTATCACCTTGGAGGTCGAACCTTCAGACACGATTGAGAATGTTAAAGCTAAAATTCAGGATAAGGAAGGTATTCCTCCAGATCAGCAACGTTTGATTTTCGCCGGTAAACAATTAGAAGATGGGCGCACTCTTTCAGACTATAATATTCAAAAAGAGTCAACTCTTCATTTGGTATTGCGTCTTCGTGGTGGTATGCAGATCTTCGTGAAGACCCTTACTGGTAAAACCATCACCTTGGAGGTCGAACCTTCAGACACGATTGAAAATGTTAAGGCAAAAATTCAGGATAAGGAAGGTATTCCTCCAGATCAACAACGTCTTATCTTCGCCGGCAAACAACTAGAAGATGGCCGCACTCTTTCTGATTACAATATTCAAAAAGAGTCTACACTTCATTTGGTATTGCGTCTTCGTGGTGGTATGCAGATCTTCGTGAAGACCCTTACTGGTAAAACCATCACCTTGGAGGTCGAACCTTCAGACACGATTGAAAATGTTAAGGCAAAAATTCAGGATAAGGAAGGTATTCCTCCAGATCAACAACGTCTTATCTTCGCCGGCAAACAACTAGAAGATGGCCGCACTCTTTCTGATTACAATATTCAAAAAGAGTCTACACTTCATTTGGTATTACGTCTCCGTGGTGGAATGCAGATCTTCGTGAAGACCCTTACTGGTAAAACCATCACCTTGGAGGTCGAACCTTCAGACACGATTGAAAATGTTAAAGCTAAAATTCAGGATAAGGAAGGTATTCCTCCAGATCAACAGCGTTTGATTTTCGCCGGAAAACAACTGGAAGATGGCCGCACTCTTTCTGATTACAATATTCAAAAAGAGTCAACTCTTCATTTGGTATTACGTCTTCGTGGTGGTATGCAAATCTTCGTCAAGACTCTAACTGGTAAGACAATCACTTTGGAGGTCGAACCTTCGGATACTATCGAGAACGTTAAGGCTAAAATTCAGGACAAAGAAGGTATTCCTCCAGATCAGCAGCGGTTGATTTTCGCTGGTAAACAATTAGAAGATGGTCGAACCCTTTCTGACTACAATATTCAGAAAGAATCTACTCTGCATTTGGTATTACGCTTACGAGGAGGAAACTAATTCTTCCATTTTGATACAAGTATTATTCAATTCCTTTTCTTTTGATAACTGCAGTTTATATTTAATTTTTATATTTTCGCAAAATCACAACATGTAGCTTACAAATAAACGCTATTACAATAAAACAATTTACTCAATTTACTTCAGAGTTTTATTATAAAAATACAAATAAAATACATTATTCCTTTTGTTCCTTAATTTGCTTTGCAGCTAACTCCTCTAATATTTGCTGTTGATATTTAGCACTACGAGAAGTTTTAAAAGTTCTTTTTTGGGGAAGTATTGTTTTTTCTACTTTTTCAGGAGGCTATTACAATAAAACAATTTACTCAATTTACTTCAGAGTTTTATTATAAAAATACAAATAAAATACATTATTCCTTTTGTTCCTTAATTTGCTTTGCAGCTAACTCCTCTAATATTTGCTGTTGATATTTAGCACTACGAGAAGTTTTAAAAGTTCTTTTTTGGGGAAGTATTGTTTTTTCTACTTTTTCAGGAGGTTTTATTAAATTAACAATAGGAATTTGAATTGGAATATGCACATAGCGAATATTCCTTGCTTTTATGAAAAATGACTCAAACAGGTGTTCATGACCTCTATTATCATATAGTACTGCATTTGCAAGATCTATATTCATGAATCCATCAACATGAATTATTTTACCCGTTACACAGGATTCATTCCTTAAATCTACAGTAGTGTACATGTTCTCTAATTTTTTAATATATCCTGTTAAACGAGTATGTAAATAAAACACTTCTCTGCGAGATGGGCGAAATTCCTGTACAGCCATAATTCCTAGAAATTTATTTAACCTTTACATCTCAAAATAATGCTGTTAAATTTTGATAAATAAAGTACGTATTATTTTACCTGTAAAATGTGGAAATCAGTCTTACTTTTCTCTCTTTCTGGAGCTGTTATTTACAGTGTTTTGTAAGTTATATTTTGTTTTAGGTTATAAATTCTGACAATATACTTATTAATAGGTATATTATTCTGACATATAATTGTTTTCAGTCGGCGATATTTTGCTGGAGGAATCTGCAATTGTAAAGACCGGTTAGACGGATTTGTTATAGTGATTACTGGAGGTAATTCTGGTATTGGTAAAGCTTTAGCCACCGAAGTTGCTAAACGAGGTATTTACACCCTATTTTTTATTCTTTTATTTTTATACTTACCTTCGTTCGTTCAGGTGCTGAAGTAGTACTCGCCTGTCGCGATTTAAAACTCGGCACTGCAGCCAAAGACGATATTGTTGCTACATCTGGCAACTCTAACATTCATGTGAGACACTTAGACCTAAACTCTATCCGTAGTACATTAAGCTTTGCTCATGAAATACAAGAAGAATTTTCTGAGATATATGCTCTTGTAAATAATGCTGGAGTATTTTTCTATCCTCAAGAACTGACTGAAGATGGGTTTGATGTTACCCTTCAAACAAATTATTTAGGTATGTTCAAAAAACATTTTAAAAGAATATAATTACTCTTTTGTATTTTAGGACCATTTATATTAACACATCATTTATTAAAAAGTTTAAAAAATTCTGAGCACGCTAGAATTATAAACGTGTCTTCTGAGGCACATCGTTTTGTGACAGAGTACGATTTGAAAGCCGTGACTAGAGACCAAAAAGAAATTCGAACACATTTTGTGGCGTATGGAGTCAGCAAGTTAGCGCTTATACTTTTTACAAAGGAGTTAGCTAAGAGACTATATTGTAAGTTTAAACGAAAATTAATGAAAGTCTCATTAGAATTATTGAAAATAAGACACATGGTTAATATTTTTTTGAATTATATTTTAAATATATTCAAAGTACTTCGCCATACTTACCTTCCACTTTTTGAAAGCTCCCAAACAATCTATTTTGTGATTCTTTTAAAATAATTTTGAATTGCAGCATCAATCTTTTTTCAGACAAAATCTTTTATCCTTTTCTGGTAATGTTGATGCTACACTTAATGGGAAGATTCATTATCATGATGTAACATAATTTTTGTCTCTGGAATTCTACTGGTGCACTTAGGAAAACACTTCTCACTGCACCATTTAGTTGTAATTGTTTTCTGTTCATTCAGTTTAATTGCACTTACAAGTCCCGTATTTCTAAAGAATACTGCATACATTTTTCGTGGCTCTCTGCTTTTTGGTCAGTGCTTATACTCCCTCTCTTGGTGTCTAATCTTCTTTTAGGATGATTTTAAAATAGTAATGAATTATAGCATAAATCTCTTCTTTAGACGAAAATTTTCTACCCCATATTTTTTTTTATATTTCTGCCAAATATGAAGTGTTTAAATGGGAAGACTCATTATCATAATATAATTCCTGTCTCTGGAATTCTGTGAACTTCAGGCAAACATTTTTTAGCGTACCATTTAAGTGTAACTGCCTTCTGTCCATTCAACTTACATAATTGCATTTACCAGTTTACTTTTTCTAAAGAATACAGCATACATTTTTCATAGCTCTCTCCTTTTTGTCAGTGTTTCCTTTGTTGAAGTCTTACCTTAACAAAAGGAATGCAAGCTTCGTTACGTGTCACAATTTTTGAAAAAAAGGGAGCCATCTCTATTTAATTTAAAGATTGTTGGCAAATTCTTACCCCTTCCACTTTTTGGTAATCAGAAAGGTAATGGAATACAAAACGACTAATATATTTTTTACAGTCTATACTATTTAAAAAAAAAAGAAACTCAACAGGATTAAATCCCAATTACTGAGTAGGTTCACATACACAAACATCCATGCCTTAGTGGGATTCGAACCCAGAACTTCGAGCGCACTCATGACTAAGAGGCGTTACTCTAAACAATGAGCCACCGGAGTCGACGCCGCGTTACCGCATAAATAAATCTATTATTTTCTGCGATTATTTTGTTAAGGGCCCTTTTCATAATAAATTTTATCTTCACTTTAAATTAAAATTGTGTTAGCTTTAGCGAGCACTGTAGCATTACTCTATTTTTTTTTATCTCTGGATAAAGTGGCAATAAATCTAAATCTAATTTTGTTGCACTTACATAAAAAACGGATCAAACTGATACAACAAATTGTTCTTGACTTTCTTATTTTCAATAATTCTAGAGTGGTCCTAATATTAAAATGTGTGCTATTTCTATTTACTTTTATTGTATTTAGCATCAAATATCATCGTAAACGCTGTGAACCCAGGAAACGTCGAAACCCCAATCTACCGTTATTTTCCACCCTTAAGCAATCCTATTCTTTTCGCCCTACAATATCCTATTCGTTTAATCGTTATAAAAACTCCATATCAAGGAGCACAAACAGCTCTACACGCCATTTTAACATCAAATAGAAACACTGGACAATATTTAACAGACTGTAAAGTAGCTTTACCAAGTCCTGTTGCACTTAAAGATTCGTTAGCTAAAGAATATTATAACTTAACACTCGAAATACTTGATACTAAATTTGATACTGAATCAGAGTGTTAAAATGTGGGTATCGCCAGATAATAAAATTAAAAAAGAAATTATTAACGAGGGATTATTTGGTCTAAAACCGTGTGAAAATGCGATTTGTACAGTAGAAATATCAGAAGTATCATTCCAAAATATTGTTATAAGTGATTATATAGTAGATTCAGAAAGCTATCCCATACAAATTATTATAGGAAATGGAAATACAGCTGTTGATCGAGAAATTGATAAATGTTTGCAAACTATGCATTCAGAAGAATTAAGTTCGTTTAATATTAATTTACCTGAAAATGAAATTAAGTTAACTATTAAATTATGTAGTTATGAATCTCGTGGTTATATTTTTCAATGGAAAGTACAAGACAAATTCGAGATAGCTCAAAATCACAAAGAAAATGGTATAGAATTATTTAAAGAAAACAGATTTCAAGACGCTTCTATTAGATTTAGCAAAGGTCTAAAACTCCTACTCTCCATTCCAATAGCAGTAGATCGCGCACCACAAGAAGTAGACGGAATAGAAGTATCAGAAATTGAAAAATTCCGCGCCAATCTTTACAATAACTTAGCATCCTGTTTCAGTAAAGTAAAAAAATATGATGATGTAATAAATTTATGTACAAGAGTGCTGGAAATTGATGAAAATAATGTAAAAGCTCTCCATAAAAGGGGGTTTGCATATTCGGTTAACAGGGCTTTTGAAAAAGCACGCGATGATTTAAATAAAGTTCTTATATTAGACCCTGAAAGCCAAGCGGCGAAAGAAAAACTACAATATGTGAATCACAATCTTAGTTTACAAGAAGCTGATTATGCTTCGATCGTTAAAAAAATGTTTAAATAATTTCCAGGACTGTTCAATATATTTTTAGTGTACAGAGTGATTCACAACTTCAAGTACATGCGTAGAATGCTAAACAGTATTCACGGTAGTGAAACAAAAATAATTTTTCAATATCCACAAAATAAAGGGCAGCTGCTTTACTTAAGAAGTACAATTTTAGTACAACTGTATTGGTTTACTTTTTTATAATAAAAAAATTAATTAGGCGACTAAGGCCCGCCATTTTGATTTCTGGCTAAACTGTCTGTTTCTGTTAACTTAACTGTTAGTTAAACCGAAAAATATTGGCTGGTACCACAAGTCTTGTTTTGAAAATGCTAAATTTTAATATTTAATTTTACCCTTATGTTTATAGAACGATTTTTTTTCAAAATATTTATGTGTATTCAAACTAGATATATTCTGCTTTAAAATATTTTGAAAAAAAAAGTTCTTTGAACATGATAGTGAAATTAAATATTGAAATTAGCATTTTCAAAACAAGGCTTGTGGTTACCAACCATTTTAGCGGTATTATAGCATTACATGTATGTCAATTTTTTGATGCGATAGTTTCCTTTTTAACTGATAGTTAAAAAATAGCAGGCCTTATTTCTGTAAAATCAATATTATTATTTGAGCTATATGAATATGTAATATTTCAAATTACTTACCTTATTTTTATGTACTAAATTTACTTACTTAGATTATAATTTCTCTACAAACAACTTAACCTGACGAACAAAACTCGGCTCGAGTTTTCCAAGCGTCTTTTGTGCATTAGGTTATTGTTGTTTTTAGAGAAATATACAAGTTAAGTAAATTGTTTATCGGCTGCGGAAACTTTTAGATGTATTAATAAATGCAGTAGTTTTGTTATTCTTACGAAAAGTGCTTAAAAACTCTTTATAAGTAATAATTCAATTAAAAATATTCAGAAGAGGAATTGAAAAATTGATCTTATTGTATTTAATGGGTGATTATGTGTTTCGTGTTCTTGATTTGTAAATATTTCTCGTCGTTAGTCAGGCTGCCAACACTAGAATTAAATAAAATCACCTTCTCAACCAGTGGCCCAAAAATGTTAGCTTTAAAAAAATTACAAAATGAAATTTTCGAATTTTGAAAAAAATCTTTTTAATTCGTATTCAGTATGTACCTGAAGTTGAGAATCATCTCGTATATTATGCTTGTTACATTGTAGAAATATGTGAAATAAAATATTTAAAATATAAAAATAAGGATTTAATGACCAAACCTGAAACATTACATATTTTTCTTATAGTAATTTCTTATTTTATGTTAATTGTACAATCCAATTATAGCGAACATTAATGTTTAGAGCACAATTTGAGCGAATACAATATGTCTGTGCCTTGCTTTTGTATTATATGGCACACAGCAAAAAATTCTGAGTCAAATTTCAAAGAGTAGTACTCAAAGATCATGTGCATTTGTTAAACGTGCTATTTAAAAATATTACTATGTTTTTTATATAGATTTTGAAATTATTTAACAACCCTAACCACATTTAATTAACTGTTCACAAAAGCAATTAATTGCTGCTAACAAATACTCGACATCTGCTATACAGCATTTATTCTTACAAAACCGACGTTTTGGAATACGCTACGGGAAGATTTGTACATTAATGAAATATGATTTCACATTAACGAAAACTGATTGCACCCAAATGAAAACTGAATTCACAAAAATGAAATATAATTTCACATGAACGAAAACTGATTTCAAGAAAAAAAAAAAAAAAAAAACCGAATCTACGATAACAAAAACTAATTTCAACTAAATGAGAGCAGATTTTTAACAGGAAGCCTGACAAAAAAAAAGTAGCAAATTTCCTCTATAATTAATTTTAAAATTGTATAAATTTAGACTAATTTCATTATGTAAAAATAATTCTTTACATGTTTATATTTTAATATATTAAAATATCTTTCGGAACGTAACTTAGTTACAACAGTGATAAAATTTTATTGCAACATTAACTACGCCAGCAGCGGGAATAACGTAAGGAATATAAAAAGTGAAATCTGTTTTTATTTAGTTGAAATTAGTTTTCGTTACTTTGAATTCAGTTTTTTTTTTTTTTTTTTTTGGGTGAAATCAATTTTCGTTAATGTGCAATCATATTTCATTACTGTCAATTCAGTTTTCATTTGCGCGAAATTAGTTTTTGTTAATGCGAAATCGTATTTCAAAAGTGTGAAGTCATACTGTAAAAAGTATAGACCCTTTCAACTGTATTCACGCAATAATTGAAAAAAAAAAAAAACAATGAAGGCATAAGGAATATAGAAACGTCGGTTTTGTAAGAATAAATGCTGTATGACTGAAATTTCGAGTATTGTTACCACCTAATATTACAGTAGAGAAATTTACCCACATTTGTATTTAATTGTTCCCATGCATTTATTTGCTTTTTTATATTTTCGTATAGAACTATGCCTCTATTATCTAACCATTTATTTTTCTATGAGCTGTAAAGTCCTAAAATGGACTTATATTCAGCACTTAGTTACTACTCTTTGTTTATTATTTTTGAATCTGTATAAAACGTTGTCATTATGTGCTAATTTCATAAAATAATAAAATGGATTCATATTTTTATTAAAATATAAATCCGGCTATTTTAAAAATATATAATAATTAAAATCTATACTAAATAACTTAACGGGCAAGGTAAAAATTCCATTTCAGTACATTACAAATTAAAGAAACAACCATACATTGAATATTAATTTTTTAAAATATTTTTTTTTTTGAATTATTTAATTGAGTACTATGCACAAAATTATTTGGAAGATACATTATAGGTATAATAGGCACTGCGGTGTATAACATTAAAGAATCATACATTTAAAATGTTAGTAAAATCCAGAAAATATTAACAATCAATTCATAGTTTAGTAATATTATTTACATATAAAACAACACAATTTTCTTGTACACAAAAATATAAAGTGACAAAAACACAATCCGCGTAACAAAAAACAAAACATTCCCAACAAAACTGTAGAACTCTAAAATTAGTTTAAATATCACACTATATTTATGTGGCCTTAAAAATTATTCTAAGATGAGCCTTTGACGTCAAAAACAATCCTACATATTAATCACACATTTCGATATTTTATACCGGGTGTTGGCGGTTAAGAATGAACATAGATGTTTAACAATTTTGGTTTTATGAATTTCCTGCTTCCCTGTTCATTTCATAACAAAACTGCAGAGAAAATTGCACACAAAACATTTTTATTATGAGTTTCTCATAATTTTAAAAGAAATTTCAAAATATTTTTTATTTAGTAGTAAGTCATGTCACTTGTTTTCTTTTTTATAAACCTTTTCAATTTCAGAAAAAGTAAATTCAATTTAAAAAAGTAACTTCAGAAAAAGTAACTTTAATTTCGGAAAACGTAATTTCTATAAAGTTTTAACGACCAAAAGAGCACATATTACAAACTAACATTTCTGAATTAGACATTTTTTTATGTTTTCTAAAAATCTATTGTTTTAACTTTACGACGACGCAACTTTGAGTTCTATAGTTTTTGACATAAAATGAACAGGTGAGCAGGTAAATGGATAAACCAAAATCCCATGTTAAATCCCTATGTTCACCCCTAATCATTACCCGGTACTATTTTATCTATTCTACAAATAACATGTCTTTATTTTTCTTCGAAATGGGGTTTAAATATATTCAGGCCATCAGTTGGAGATATGTCACTTACTCATAGATAAATCTGCGTGCTTGATATTAAAGTTATTCAAAAGCCAAGCAATTTTACGTTAATTTGGCAATAATAGAAATTTGCAATTCTGTACACAACAGTGACTTTAAGAAAGAAAATATCGAGTTCCACTTTTGTTGTTCAAAAAGAAAAACTACAGAAAATATATAACGACAAACAGTTATAATTTATTTTCTTTCATATGTACAAAAAAAATTGCATGAAAAATTTACCAACATGCTATAATAAAGAATTTATCACAAGGCTCTATAATAATTAGCTACCACTTATTCGTGTCCATCTCGGTAACTAGTAAAATTAATCTCGTTATGTACACTGAGTGTAAAAAATAAAGCAGTAAATAAAATCCAAATAGAATTTCTTGATATCCTTTAAACCAAATATAAAATTAAAATATTGGATGGCAGGTACTCGTGGTAGCTATGTATGGTTTCGGACAAAGTATAAGCGTGAACGATGGACTAGAGAGCGCTGACATCACGAATGTTTTAATTTACCATTGACTGCCGCTCCTGTAGCGTTATTTATTGCCATTCCCGCTGCCTGGGTTGCCATTTGTGCCATTTGCTTCTCCACAAAACTTTGGTACACCGGTTTCATGAACTAAAATATCAATCTTAAATTTAAATTTCTATTATTTTACTTATTTTATACAGCCATCCTCAAATTTAAATGTCTCTCAAATTGTCTTCATTACATAATGTGACTAAAGGACAGCGTTTTCTTGTTAAATTTTCCTTGGACTAATATTCTTTGTCTCAATCTTATGCTAGTCTAGTGACTAGCAAGTCGTTTACGTCATTGGGTTACTATAGCAAGTCGTTTACTTAATCGAGTGTACAAAATCAGAATACCAGTCACAGAATTTTAACTCTATATTTAGAGAAATTTTAAAAAAACAATTTTGTAATTTAGGTTTATTTAAACTAAAGAATTTGAAGGCAAATGTAATGAACATAGAATATTGTAAATTTGAGAATCTCTGTCTGACTAATATCAAATACATACATGCACTTCATACAAAAATGTCTAACTAAAAAAAGCGAAGCAGGAAAAACGCAATTAAAAGCGAACCAAAGGGGCTTTAGAGTACAATGAGGCACAGAAAAAGAACAATAGATGCATTCTAAAACATAGATTTCTAATAATATTTAGCAGTTTCTCTGTACCAATGGTACAGGATTTGTTCAAAACCCAAACAACACAATGACTATTCGTTATTTTTCTGTGTTGCTTGTAATGTCATACCTCGATAGATAGTTGCTCTTTCGGTTTCATTCATATACGATTCATGGATGTACCAAAAGCCGCAGTCGTCTCAGTTAAGCGTGAATACGAGTTAAAGCAAATCGTAACATTAGTACAGGCGATACCACCAATTTCGTGAAAGATGAAAATAAAGGTACCTTTAGACACAAAGTTCACTACACTGTAATATAAATGCACTTCGAAACAAAACAAGAATTAAATGATACCCTTAATTTTGTGAGAAATAAAAGTACCTTTACTTGTTATAAAAAAATCGTAAATATATTTTCATTCAAACAATACATTTTCTCTATATAATAAATTAAATAATTTTCTAAAACATTGTTAGTAAATATTAAAATGTTAACAGAATCGATTCTCCTAATATAAAATTTTTCACGGCTCATTTTCTTGTGCAAATATATACTTTGTAAACTAATGTACATAAATATCAATAATAAAATAATGAAAAGCATCTTTCTCTGCATTTGTACAATTATCACACATAAATCCGACTGGTCTCTTCGAGAACCGATTCTGGATACGTATATACAGAAACATTAGTATGAGTAGCATTCAGAAACACATTATGAACGTTTTGGTTTTTTTGTAGGAATGCTACTAATTATTTTTATTTTCATTAATCTAGGACCATACACAATACAAATATAACAGTAACTTACGTTTTCCCATATGAACGATGCCAGCTCGTCTATTTGAATGCCAATGTCTCGAAGTTCACCACTATACCTACACAGACACAAAAAAGTTACAATGATTAATTTATTTCCCTGACAAACTGTTAAATTTAATAAATTCGTCTTGTAATGGGGTCATGCCACATTTTCTGTTTTATTTTTTTCCTGGAAGTCTACCGGTCACAGTATATGTAAATAATATTTTCACGCCATTTGTGTGCATCGTTTTGTAGATATAATTTTTTTAAAATAGGGGTCAATTTCAAATCTCAATGAGATTACGTGAGCGCCTACGTCATGTATCTGAACGATTCCAGTTCACCCTAGCGGACAAAATGTAAATTAAGATTTTTATAAATTGTTTTTTTTTTGGGTTTTTTAATGAATTGTTTCCACAAGTTGGAACTTGGAACTGCACAGTTCTTCACCATGTTTTATCTGAATATAAATATACAATTATTGCATTTTTATGTATTAAATTATTCATCAAGCAAACAAATTACAAATAATATTTTTCTAATGAAATAATTAAATCTTTATGAAACAAAAAAGAAAGAATAGAGCGCACTTTTCCTCTGACAGCTTTATAAATATTTGGTTAGTTTACTCCACGATTTAAAATATACTGGTTATACCACTTTTCAGGTTTTTCATTGTTTCTGATGGTCCGCTTGATACGTGTTTCCTTGAATAATCCGCTAGATGCGCTACGTGAGAACGACCCTACGACAGCAAACTATTTTTACATAAAATATAAAAAATGAAATGCATAATGAATTTATTTTTAATATAAATTTATATATTTAATGGAAACCTGAATCAATACATTGTTAGAATTTAAAATTGGGAAAAACTAAATAAATTGATAGAACCGTACGCTTCCAGATTTCCATTTGGTAATAATATCTTCTTCCCGAAAATGTTTTCGACAAACATCATTCAATCTTAATTCGCGATCATCTCTACTAATTGCACATTGCCATTTTTTTATAAAGTGATATCGAGTGGAGCAGCAAACAGAGATTCTTTTTCAGCGGATTTCTTGTAACCGATTCCATATCCAGGAATGAAACATTTTCTATTTAATTTTCTTTTCATTTTACATTAATTGCAATATCTTTCAACAAAACATTTATATTACATTACATATAATACGAATATGTACTTCAAAACCTGTTTTATTTACCTTTCTATAAGGTATAACATGTAATATTTTTAAAATGACATGCAAATGACAGGTGTCAGTTGGGTCGTTCTCACGTTGTACCTCTAGCGGAAAAAACGAGGAAACACGTATCGCTTTGGACCCTCGTTTTGTGCAGAGTGGCACAACCAGTATATTTTAAATCGTGGTTTACTCTGATCTGACGTTTAACTTCACGTTTGAAGTTTGTGACATAGTGACCTTCATGTACGTGTGACTAGTGTCGTTGTGTGAGTAGCCGATACATGACGTCACAGAAAATCGTAGTGGGAATATCTTTTAAGTTAATTATGAATGAAAAGTATTATATTTTGGGATGTTTTATGTTGCAATATGGATAATAAGTGTCATAGATTCTATTTTTATCAAAATATTAGCAACATTTTTTTTTTTTTGCATGACCCCACTGAATATCAAAGTTCTTTTATTGCTTCATCTGTGGTTCCGCAAAGGTTCGATTTTGTGAAAAAATTAGCATTTTAATATGGTGCCCTCCTATATCTAGTAGGATGCTTTAACCAACTAACCTACAAAATCGCAGAATGTAACGATATCCGTGACAAATATTTGGTAGATTCAAGAAGTGACGACAAAAATAATGAATAGCTACTATCAGTGGGACAAGTTTGTTTGAAAGCAGTAGCGTTCGTTCACTGTGTTTAGAATTTGAGAAATAGTTGAATTCAGGTACGATCTAGCTGATATGCATCTTATTTATGGTGAAGTTGGAGGCAAATGAATTAACATCAGTCGTCAGATGTTACAGTTTTTCGTTTTTCCCAAACAGAATACTTGCTCCTCTTTCATTGGTCATTTTTAAATTCCTCTAGTTCTTTATCGGATGATAAAGAGAAAAAGATAACTGCAGAATGGGATTTCTTTTGATTCTGGGAAGTCGCAATGAATCCTATTTACCGAAATGGTTTATAATTTTAATAATTTAATAATCGTACGGAGACTTTTAAATAAATAAAATTATTGTTGTATGGAGACTTTTTGTATCAATGTAAATGTATGTCCTAAAATTGTTTACAAACAAATTTTAAAATAAAATTAGTCGAGTATGTGTTAATGTCCTTTCAAATAACAATCATTATAAAGATATTTCGGGTTATCAACCGAAAATATTTTAATTATATACATATCAACCGCAATGATACACAAAAATAATTATGAAAAACCTTTTTAAAAATCTAATAATTATTTCCAAGGTCGCCACACAATGGAAATATCATATCGCACAATAAACACAAACAAAACATCTCTGTTCACTAACCTTACGTAGGCCCACATAATAAGCGTGAGCAACGAAACTCCCATGGCCAAGTTGAACATGTTGGCAATCCCATAGGCTCCAACTAATCCCGCAATTCCAGACGCTATGTAGAATATTACAGCAAGCGCAAAGAACACTGCTGGAGTTCGCGCTGCCTTAAAGATGTTTTTACTTTCGTTGTGGGCTCTAAATTGAGAAAGTTGGTCGTCTAGATCCTGAAAATAAGTACGCCAAAAATGAAAAACACAATGACACAAAAACGGCTTCGGCAATAGTTCCAATCTATCTTAGGAAAAACAGCAGTTTAAATAAATCGTAGGGTAGTGAATTTTAATTAACGAATTTGTGATTTTAACACAGAACACCTCCTATGTCTAGTAAGATGCTCTATAAAGTTAAAAAATTTGAAAAAAAAACTAATAAATAATTTAAAGGCGAATATTAAAAAGAAACAGTTAAACACAGCGGACGCAGCATTTTAATTTTGAAAAGTAAAGGTTATCTCGACATTTTAAAAGCAAATTTAAAGCAAAGGGCCAAAAATTGGGCCTAGCAGACTATTTTAATTTAATGCATGAGAACGTTCCGAAAAATATATTGTGTCTCATAGGAAAATGACTTTCGTATAATATCAAAAATAAGCTCAATTATCTCCCACGGTCATCGAACTTAAATCGGGTTGAGTAAATGCGAAAAATTATTGTAAGAAACAAAAATATATACCATTAAAATAAATTACTAGAAGAATAGCAGAATAAAGCGACTTTGGTATATTCAGTATAAAGTCGCTTAGCTGCTATTATAAAATCTAAGGAAACCTAACAAATATTATGTTTCTCTAAGCAAATTTAAAGCAAGGCGCCGACAAATAGGCTTGTAATGCGAGCTTGGTTTTAACTACAACGCTGTTGTAAGAAATGTCAAATTTAAATTTCAATATTTAATTTCACCCTTATGTTTAAAGAACGTTTTTTCAAAAAATATTTGTTTGAATACAAACTATATGTTCTGCGTAAAAATCATGTTTTGATATTATTTATTTTAATTATTATATAAGCTTTGTTCGAACAGACAATTTGTAACAGTTTGACGTACTATTGTACTGTGCATGGGCCCAACTCTGATAGTTTCAAATTAGTTTGAAATTTTCGTTGCTTGAACGCGTTAGTTACTTTTACCGGCGGTAGTCTTGTCATAAGAAATAACCTTATTAACGAATTATATTGTTATTATTCCGTGAAGTAGTTAATTTTATTTAAATTTCCAATATTTCGTTACACATTTTGTAACTTCATTAGGGAATAATAATAGTTTTAACTGGTGTAATCACTTGACAAGTTGATAAATTCATAAACATTCAATTCTGAAATTATTATTTGTTTACACACTGCATTGTTTTACATATTATTTAAAGAATTTTGACCATATACGTAGAACATATAAGTTATATTAAAAGAATATTTAAAAAAAAAAAAACTTGTAAAATTTACCCTGTGTCACATGTTGGCCGAATTCTCAAACTTTTCGGTGACGCTCACAGAGTAAATTTTACAAGTTTTTTTTTTCTTTAAATAATATGTAAAACAATACAGTGTACAAACAAAATAATTTCAAAATTGAATGTTTCCGAATTTATCAATTTGTCAAGTGATTACAACAGATATTTTATTCCCTGATGAAGTTAAAAAAATATGTAACAAAATATTGGAAATTTAAATAAAATTAACTACTTTATGGAATGACAACAATATAATTCCTTACAATCACCGCCGAGAAATCCGTTAATACATTTTATTTATTAACCTTTGACGTCACCCAGAGTCACCGAAGTTTTCCCATGCAATTTGACAATAGAAATGCTAGTGCGCATGTCACGGATTTGAAATTTGCAAACAATCCTCAAATTCTCCTGACTGTTTCACACCGTCCCCAACGGTTTCAAACCGTTGCACGAACACCGAATTCTTAGTGTGAACAAAGCTATAATGTAATTTGACATTTCTTAAAACAGCGTTTTAGTTAAAACCGCGCTCGATCTACCAGCCATAGGGTTTAGCAGACAATTTTAACATGCATAACAACGATCCAACATATATTCGCGTCTTGTACATAGTAGCATTTGTATATTAAAAATATGCTGATACCCACTTAAATCAGAATAAAGCATGCACGGGAAATCCTTGAAATAAGAATATACCATGAAAACGATAGAATTAAAAAAAAAGAAAAAAAAAAAAAAAAAACAATGGCAGAATATCGGTCCATCAGTATTTAAAAATTTGGTAGAATTAGTGGTTCCTCACGCACTCAGTTGCAATTATAAAAGTCTAAGTAAACCCAACAAAATATTATAATCTTTAAACAAATTTAAAGCAAAATGCCAAAAAATAGGGCTTAGCAGACAATTTTAATAAGCATGAGAACCATGCGTCAAATAATTTGCAAGTTGTAAGAGAATGGTTTATCAAAATTAAGCTCAGTCTCTGGATTGAGAAAGTGAGGGAAATTGTTGAAGGAATCAAGAATATACCATGAAAACAAAAAATGAATTAAAAATAAATTACAAGCAGAATGCCAGAAAATAGTGCCATCGGTGATTATAATTTGGTAGATTCAGTGGCTCGCTATTCCAAAAGTCTAAGGAAACCCAAATTTCTTTAAGCAAATATAAAGCTAAGTGCCGAAAAGTAGGGCTTAGCAAACAATTTTAACAGGCATGAAAACGATCCGACAAATAATTCGTGGTTTATTAAAAAATAAGCTCAGTCACCGTATTCAGTAAATGAAACAAGAATATACCGTTAAAAGCAAAGAATTAAAAAATAAATTATAGTGCCATTGGCTACTGAAAATTTGGTAAAATCAATGGGTCCTCCTCACTTTGCTTATAAAAGGCTAAGGAAATCCAACAAAATATTGCATGTCTTTATAAAACATAAACAATTTGTTTATAATTTTAATGCTTTTTGAGTGATGAAATTAATACTTTGAACAGATTGAAACTACTGTCGTACGATTTTTTTTGTTCATTCTATGTTCACTTACTTGTTCCAATTTTTCTTTGTAGATTAGTGAAAATTCCTCTCCTCCCATTTTTCGTTTACTGTGAAACTGTTGTATAGCTTTATCTCTAATTCTTAGATGCTCTGACTCCAAATGAGCTGTGCTCATATACGGTCGTCCTCCTCCACATATATCTTCCATTAAGCTATGATAAATTTCTTTAGCCTCTGCAACTGCTGACAAGTTATTTGCTTCTGCAGTAGCCACTAACATAGATTTCGGTTCTGGTAATTCATTGCCACTGTAGATATTAATATACGATTTGAAATATTGTATCAAGTCTCTCACTTTTACTTTCTGTCCATTAATTTCTTTGAGGACCAAATTTTCTGGACTGAGTAACGTCGGTACTAAAACTTGTAAATTTCTTTTGAAATCAGGATCGATGTCTTTAAGTCTACCGTCGAAGTTTGGATGTGTTGCGACTTTTAAACCAGGATGGGGCATTAAGAAACATGCTATTTCTGAAAAGCAAGATTTTATGTGCTTTCTTAACGATTGTAGTTCTGAATGTTGTCTGTCTGATACTGTCAACCGTCGGTCCAGAATTTTTTTGCCACCAATTGCTCCGTACTCGGCTTCGTAAGGAAAACTCCAATCTCTGACTAAGAATTGAAGTCTTTGGAAAGGTGTTTTGCCTGAATCTTCTAAGGCTAGTCGGCCGTACTCCGTGAAAAGCTAACAGAATATAATCGCTATTTGAACAACAAGTAAGGAACAGTGGTATCTTTTCTACTACCGTTTGGATTCAGGTAAAGTTGTATCTCATTAGAGCAAAATCGTTTGCACATTCCAGGGTCAAAAGTTTAATAGTTACCACAGGAATTTACGATCTTCTTTTGTTTCTGAGCTACAGGCAAGAACTTGTTTTTCGCTCATTTCGAAAATATCTCATAACTTATTTATTATGGTAGTTAGAGAAAAATTGTTCAAACAAATTTTGTACCGTTTTTGGGTAAAATAAAATGGTGCAATTCGATTTTTTGAAAACTTCATAATTCTCGAGATTTAACACAAACTTATGATTTTTTAAATGGCAACCTATGTTGAAAATAGTCTTTTTGCTTATTTTATACGCTTTTTCATGATATATAACAAGTCAACATTCTTTTGTTTTACACGTGAATAAAAGACGAATTATTAATTTTATGGGGTAAAAAAATTGAAAATTATTAAAAAACAAATGAAAAACTAATAATTCATCATTTGTTTATTTTGATTCCCTCTATTAATTATGTTCTCAAAATTATTTTAAACCAATTATTTTCGGATTAGTTAATTATTATCTAACGACGTCACAGTTGGCTTTACACAATTCGAAACTTTTAAAATAAATAAATTAAAAAATGTGAAAAACTGAAGCAAATAACATTAGAAATAAACAAATGATGAATTATAATAGATTTTTCATTTTTTTTAAATAATTTTCAATTTTTTCGCCCCAAAAAATTAATAATTCATCTTTCATTCATGTGTAAAATAAAAAAATGTAGACACGTTATATATCTTTGAAAAGCGTGTAAAATAAGCAAAAAGATAAGACTATTTTCAACATAGGTTGCCATTTAAAAATCATAAGTTTGTGTTATATCTCGAGAATTATGAAGTTTTCAAAAAATCTAATTACGCAATTTTATTTTACCTAAAAAACGGTACAAAATTTGATTTAACAATTTTTCTCTAGTACCATAACATACAAGTTATGAGATATTTTCGAAATAAGAGAAAAACATGTTTTTGCCTGTAGCTCAGAAACAAAAGATCGAAAATTTCTTTTCTCAAAAATCTAACCCTGGAATGTGTAAACGATTTTTCTCTAACACTAATATTTCAGGAGATACTCTAAAACACATCGAAAATGAGACGTCCTGTACTGTTGTATTTTGCTGTACAGACTGTCAAACACCAGACAAGTCAGCAGATCACAAAAAATTCATGGAACTTTGAAATATGGGAACAAGTGAAATTTAGTTGGTTAGTTTGACAAAAAGACGGTCAGTGGAAGATAACAAATGCTAATTCCCAGGTACTCTGAAAAATCGGAACAAGTGAAATTTTGTTGGTGAGACTATCAAACAACAGACAGTAAGTAGTTAACAAGTGCTAGTTCCATGGCACTCTGAAAAATTGGAACTGGTGAAATTTTGTTGCTGAGAGTATGAAACACACAGAAAGCAGTAGATAAATATTAAGTGCTAGTTCCATGGCATTCTGAACTAAGGGAACAATTGAAATTTTGTTGGTAAGACTGTTAAACAACAGACAATCCGTGGTTAACAAATATGTTAATGGCACTCTGAAATATGGGAAGAAGTGAAATTTTGTTGGTTAGACTGACAACAAAAGACAGTCAGTAGATAAATAGTAGTATTCTAAAGAATGATAATAAGTGAAATTTTGTTGGATGGAATGTCAAACCCCAGGCAGTAGATAACAAATGCTAGTGCCATGGCATTCTGATATATCTTGCAAATTGTAAGTATTAGCATTTTTTTTTTCGTAAAATACAAAAAAAAGGGAAGAATTTTAATATCATATTGTGTAGTTTTTAATTCTGAACATTGTATTTGCAAAATTAAAAAAAAGTAAAATTATATTCCCTATAACCCATAACAGATTCCAACATATATGACTAAACGGTGGAATATAAAAATATATTTTAATAAATGACAATAACACTTTCCAAACGGTAGTAGAAAAACATATTTATATACGAAGCAAAATCGCATCTTAACTTACTTGTAAATGTTGTAGGTCATCTTCCTGGATATTTTGCGACAGATTATATATCTGTACAGAACTTAACATAGTACTTAAAGCAAAAACTGTAGCACAATCCCTAACTGTACTTTCACTATCAAATGCTCCTTGAGTATCCAGCAAAATAACTGCAACCTTTTCACCAGTTTCCATTTCAGTTAAAAATAACTCTGACCACATTAAAATACCAGTGGTATCTCTTTCCGAACCCCCTCGCCAAGAAAAACCAGTTAGAGGTTCGTCTGGTAAACCAAGCCACTCAGAAGATCCTTCTTTTAACACATACTACACAAAACAATAATAGAATTTATTACATTAGTAAGAATATAATACTACCTTTGAATTCATGTATCGTAAGAAGAAATCCAGTAAAAATGATTTTCCCTTACGAAATGCTCCAGCAACTGATACAACGACAACATATCTGTCTCTCACTTCTTCTCGCATAAGAATTTCTGTAAGACTTTCTTCATCTAAGGTGAAATGATGGTCTTCTGTCGTCAAAACGATGGGAACGGCCCGGGCCCCCAAATGTACAGGTTCAACGTCTGAATGGTTCATTATTACATCTAAAAATAAAATGAAGTTAAAACAATTCCATAATAATGTTTGGATCAAATGTCATATAGTGTCAGACGTTATCGACAAATATTCTACTTAAAATACATTGTATAACGTTTTTTCTTTAATTCTTAATTTAGTGACAATATAAATATTTAGATGCTACATAAAGAGTAACGCGTGACATTGAAAATTCAGGTGCTGAATCATAATTTACAACACGTATGAACTAATGACGTGAAAGATAAATTACAACGCAATTTTTCTAAAACCTAATTATTTTTTTCACATTTCATCTCCTCTTATTGCTCCTCCATAAAAATAAAAAAGTTTTGTGACGAATCTTGCTTTTTTATATGGATGATAAGGCGAATTACCCAAACCTATTCCAAGTACATTTTATACACTGCACACTTTATATTTTATCACTAATTGAATGTTGATACTATCACTTGCACTTTTACAGTAGTATAACTTCTGTTTTTGTTAATTTTCGTACCTTTTTCGACCAAATCTTCGCCTGATGAATGTTTACGTTGCCTGACGTCCGACATGTTTGCTGCGAGTGAGGTGGAGTGAGGGATCATTTTCCATCTCTTTCTATTGGAGTGTTCTTTGTCATGGTTAGCTGTGATTTTTAAAATCATCAGCTGATAAGTCTATTTCAATTTTTATCATTCACATTAGTTTAAATATCAAATTTCATTATTATTACTGTATAAAACATTATATATACCTTAATATATTAATTATGTATCCTAAATATTCGTTTTGTTTTATAATAAATTGTAATTTTCGGTTTATAACAAAATAAATGAAAGGGTATAATATTATAGTGGGTATGGTGTGTAGTATGTCTTCTGTTTCAGGGTGTCTTTTGTTTTTAGGAAAACAAATTCGATCTATTTGATTCCGCGTAAGGCTACATCAGATCAGCCATGACAGTGAGAGAGTAGGCAACCTAAAGCATGAACATTAGTGATTTGTGTAGTGCTGGGTGATAAATATTTTTGTTATTTTGGGCTTCCTGATAAATGACAGCTACCGTAAGTTAAATGTTCTTATTTTATCTATGTTCTATGTGTCAACATCTTCAATGTCATGTAAAAATGAGAGACTGCTGTAACAATACTATGTTGTGAAAGTCTTGCTGTCATATTATCCTCGTGTACTAGCGCGTAGGAATATACAGCGCTCTAAAAATAAATACATTAGTTTTCATTAGAAATTCATTAGTTTTTCTTCATTTATCTGTGAATTCATGCTTAAATTCATTATTTTGTATATTTTAATAGATGCCATTATCAATGGAATGTATAAATCACCAGGGCAATGAAATTCACAAAATTTGTAAATGTATTAAAATAAAAAAAATTAAAAAAATATAAACAAATTTTATTCTAAAACCTAAAAACCTAATCCCTAATATTTCTTCATTTTTAAATAAGTATTAGAGAATAATAAAATAAAAGCGCGCGTAAAAAGGGAAAAATCTGAAAAATAGTCTAGGGATTACTGAAAAAAACCTTTGTCTTATTGAATTCTGTATTGCGTTGCGCTGAATTTTTCGTACTGAGTTTCGAATCCTTGAGGATTAAATCCAACGAATCTGACGGTTTTCTCTTATTTCAAATCCTGTAGAAACAAAACATTAACGTCGGGGTATCGGGATAACATTACCAGGGGAATATTCACAATTGTTTACTCCCTTCAATAATATGCCATTTTTATGATTTTATGTATGTATTATTAATAAAAAAATAAAGACATATTTCAAAATTGTTTTGTTTTTACTCAAAAATAAAATTTCTTTTTTTTTGTTCCATTTATTTCTGCGAGTCTTATTAGCTTTCCATTTATCGAGGTAAGTACAACTATTTATTTTTCTGTATAATTGCAATTATAATTTTAATGATCTTGTTTATTATTTGCAATTAGCACGTTGCACTTTAATGCATTTAAGTAATAACTCTATTAATTGTTATAATCGTAATTGCATGAATCTTTGTTCATAATCAAAATAAGTTGTGTAAAATTTCCATTACGTTTCTATGCTTGTCGTAGAGTTTTCCGTAATTACAAAGACCAAGGTGCAGAAATTAGAATAGATTAGAAATGTAGAAATACGAACCGAATTAATAAATAATTTTTATTGTATTGTAACGAACTTTAATTTTATTTCATATGTTATACATGATATAAATTACTTACTGATAATTCAAAATATATTATACTCGCCGTCAAATGAGTATGGACTGATGCTCATTTTTTTCCCTTCTCGGCCCCTTGTTGATCGGTGTTGCCGCTTCTTCATAACTTAGCATATTCCATACTTCCATACGATAGATAATGATATATTGTGGCAAATATTTTGACTTGCATTCACAAATATTTTATTTTCAATCGTTCAATACTGGACATGGATATAAACATATGCGAGGTGGAATTCAAAACAAATATGTAAATATTTTTTACACATAAATATGTATTTGTTTTCATAATGCATTAATTAAAATTATAATTTGAAATTGAGAATAAAAATACATGTATGTGTATAATGAATTATGCGGGTATTTATCAATATGCCAATACAAAAAAAATATATATATAAGTAATGATTTGTTGCAAAAAAATAAAGAAGTTAAACAGTCAAATAGGTATGCAAACGCCGTTCAATATTTGGTAGAGCCACTTTTAGATTTCGTATGTATCTTCTCAATCTCTGTTTTCCTGATACCCTGATATGAAGCAGTATTTCAAAAATGTTTAAAATACATTTGTCAGTACAAAAATACAATGAAGAATGTACAACTAAAACAATAAAAAAAAACAACCGTTTATAAACAAATTTGTTAAAAGTTCTTAATTTTGACTGGTTGATAAAAGTTGGTAAGTTCCATTTACAATATAAAAATATAATTGTAGAAGTCTGTATGTAAAAACTGGCACATCCAGCAATAGTAATAAGCCAAAATGAAATATTTATTTTTAATCATACATTAATTTAAGTTTCATGTCTGTATACTTGTATGATAAAATAAGAGCAGAACAATATGTGAAGATCTGCCACAATTATGTGAAGAGCCTTTGTTAATATATTTTTCTTATAATTATTATTAAACTTGTTAATATTTGACTGTACATAAACTGATATGTAATATGTAGAATGTGTCTATAAATAATTCGAAATTTATTTGACTATTGGAAGCCAATAATTTGACCAACTATAATCAGTATTGGAAACTTGACAAAAATTGAAACCGTTTCATTGTTAATCGGCCATTTCCACATGTCTTACGCCTTTGTGTTCCTTTTAAGATAAATCGCTGTAGTTAATTTGAACGCCTTTTATTTCACCTTTAATGCTACACTTCCTTACTATAAGTACGAGTATTTAATAGTATCCTTCGCATTATCAAGACACATTAAAATGCGGAATAATTTTACATATTCGTATACACGAAAGAATAAAGATAGGGCATATTGCTATTTATCCCTGAAAGGTTATTTACGATGCAGTATTTCTTCATCTGAAAATAATAAAAAAGTAAATATTTAAATGAAAAATATAAAATACTCGTAGATCTATCAGACATTTTTTGTAATTCTGCTTCAAATTGAACTAAACCATCAGAAGTGTATGTTCATGTTTGAAATAATCGCAAATTTTTATGCTTTAATTTTGTTTTTATAAAACTTCTGTTTTCCCATGCTAAACGTTAAACGTTTATGTCAGGGATTGCTTAGAAACATGTACAAATTTTATTCATGATAGTGCGGAGCGGTGCATATTGAAATGTAGAGGATCTTTTCTTAACTATTGTACCTACACAGCCGTCAAGGTCTCTATTGAAAACAGGCAAATAGACGTTAGACTTCTACCTACACTGAAGCAACTGAAAGACCATTTTCTGCGTAATACTATTGTGGCCATTTCCATTTTATGCTATGTAAATGTAAGTATTGTATTGCACTTCGCTGACGAAACGTAGTTCTACAATAAAAAAATACATTTTTTCTTGTGTACACAAAGAATTATAATTCTTTTATTCTATCCTAAATGTCAGAGATTCTTCCAATTCATTGAAAAGATTGACGGTATTTCTTATGGATATATGCATTTTAACTATAATTTTAAATATTTAATTAACAGAACAATAAAAAAATTAAAATGTACTTCCAAGAAAAAGTTAACAGTAATGTCACTAAAACTATTGATTTCTGATACTGACATTCTGACATTTATCTGTCAATTACAAACTATGTTACGCAAACATTTGAATGGGCCCATAAACCAATTCTTTTAATATTTTTAAATGAAAGTTCGTTTAATTTTGAAGCAATTCGTGGTATCAAAAAGTCATAATTATTTTTTATATAACTGCATTTGATTTTTAAAGAAACCTATAGCTATCTTTCTCACACCAGTTTCCGTAGTAGGCTGCGCGAGAAAGATACCAATAGTGTGACGTCACCTGTGGCCTGGAAATAAATTTAAATATCTCGCAAAGTAATTATTAAAAAAATGTTTTTTTTATCTTAATCGTTATTTATTGAGTAGTACTTTAAGGATAAAGTGTACATTTTATTATATTTTGTTATGGTTTATGGGCCTATTTGACAACTGGTTTCCTTGGTGTAGTTTGGACTTTGCGATTTATTACATCAGATTATTCTTCTTTATCTCTAAATCTGTAGAAGATATAATAAATTAATATAATTGTTATTATTTTCAGAACAAAATAACTAAAAATGGAAAAATCTGAAAAAAATCGTAAGGTATTTTGCGATTTTTGGCCATTTTCAGTTATTTTATTCTGGAAATTGTATAAGTTGCTCAAATTTTGAAAATTGTTATACTAATGAAATTTTACCCGTAGAATCGAATGGTGATGTCGCCAGTGGTGGAACTCTGCTCTCTAGCGTAGCGATGGTATGACGTAAAAGTGACGTAGAATTGCGATTTTGGTACTCTGCTATATCTTTTCCATCGCTGCTGTTCGTTCCCCTTACCCCTGCGAAGTCGACAGTTTCGAAGCGATCGCAATGTGCTCTATCCTTTACAAAGCAATGCGAATATGCATTAGTCAGAGAGAGAAGGTGAGTGTTTCATGATAAAAATAAAATTTGGAATTGTTAAGACTTGAGAGTACTTTTAAATAATAAATAACTATTACAAATACTGTATTTATTTAACAAGAATCTATTGTATATATATATATAGTAAATAAATAAATAAAAAATATAAGGCACTAAAACAAATTTAATTATGTATATGTTATATTGATAATTTTGTAAATTGTTTTTCCTATATTACAAGCTAGAGAAATATAGGTTATATTTATTTAAATAAAAAATTTGGCTCTAAGTATGAACGGTTATGTATTTTTACAAATAAAACAACTATTACATTGTAAAACGATATAAAAAAAATGTTTAGCCAGCACAAGACCTCTCGCCATTTCCAATTTATTGATGAGATTGGCGGTATTTCTGAAGGATATACCTATGTAATATATGTATCTATAATTATAAATATTTAGTTAATAATAAGATAAGAAATATTAAATGTATTTGCCAGAAAAAGTCTTCAGTAATGTCTCTGGCTTTTTGACACTCACATTTATCTGTCATATGTCAATTACAAACATTTTAATTTTTCCACTTGTTTTCCATGGGTTGCGGACAACTTATTATTTTATATATTTCTCTCTATCTCTATCTCTCTATCTTTAACTTTATAGAAGATATATATATTTTTTTTAAAATATATCGGATAGAGATTTTTATATTCTTTAATATTTATTAATGCCAAAAATAATATTTAGAATTTTTTTTAAGAAAAGATGACACTTTTCTCACTAAAAATACCAGCGATAACTTCAAACTAACGGGAAAAATCCCTAAAAGTGATTCAGTGAGACTGAAATTATCGCATTATATCGAAAACACCCGAAGCGGATTGCGACCGTTGAGTAGAGTACCAAAACATACGCTGCTAGCTTGACGTCATACTATCGCATCGCAATAGAGCAGAGTTCCACCACTCAGGTCTGTATTTCCACCCGTTTTGGGGTTATTACCAAAAAATGACTTTAAATACAAATATCTCGGAAACGAAAAAAGAAAGCGTCCTGTGGTTTCAAAATTTACAGAAAAATTACTTTTGAGGTAACAACTCAGTTTTATTTGTCATTTCTTGTGTACACAAAAAATTCTAATTCTATTCTTTCATTCTATGAGGAAGTTCCTATATGTCAGAGATTCTTCCAATTCATTGACAAGATTGGCGGTATTTCTTATGGATATATGAATTTTGCCAATAATTTTAAATATTTAATTAATGTAATAATTAAAAGTTAAATGTACTTTCTAGAAAAACCTTTCAGTAATGACACTAAAATTACAAACTATGTTACAAACCTTTGAATTTGTCAGTTAGTTTCCTTGATGTAGTTTGGACTGTGTGATTTATTACATCAGTTTCTTCTATATATAACTTCTTTATCTCTAAATCTATTGGACATAATAAAAAAAATTACATTTATCATATTTAAAATTTAATGTTCTTTATTATTCGTAATAACATAAATATTCAAAAAATAATATTTAGAAGATTTTTTTAACATACTACTACTTCCGGTTGTCCATTTGTTACCAAAACCTAATCATCTCTTCCCATTTAAGGATTGAGGAATCCGTAGTTAAACTAAACATGTAGTAAGTCTTAAGAGTATTTGAGAAATCGTGGTTAAGACATCCATACACACACACACACACACACACACACACACACACACATACGCACGGATATCAGATATCATCGTAGAAATGTTATAATGCGATTCTAGGGACCTTAAACGTACTTATTCACTAAAATATGGATATGCGATTTTTAGTATAATTCCAAGACCTTTCTTATCGAGATTTACCAATAATAAATTACGGGCAATTTAAGATTAATATTATAAGCTATAAGAACCATTTCGATGTAGGTATGTGTTTCCTTTTGAAAAGTAGTACGTTTGTGTGCCATTTCCCAATTTTATATCGAGAATAGGAATAAAATAAGAGCAAATGAACTAATATAGGTGAATCGCAGCTCCTATTTGTCAAGGAAATCATTACGGAGCGCCATTTTAAACACCACCGTAGCTCTATCTAGTTTTTCTGGCTTGTAACGATGCCCAGTGGCGTTATTCCTCTGCCGAACGATACGAAAACTCATGTCAAAGTTCGTATCTCTCCGTTATGACCCCTGTAGGGACGCCACTGCACCCGAGGAAGTTTTTTTAGGCACGCGGAGAAGTTTCAGTACAAACAAGACGAGTACGAATGAAAAAGAAGTTGACGACACTTTGATGGTGTCGGTTTATAACCGTGCCTTATCTTTTCTCTTTTGTTTCGTTTGTTTTCACCCCCTCCAGATTGTAACTCATTCACGGACCACTACGATATTTTTGTTTTATTTGCTTTTTGTTAATATGTGGAGTTTAACATCTTACGAAATACAAGTAGTAACGCATTGTGGTGCACAAGTTTCAAACTTCACCAAATTCAGAGAATACAACGTTCTAGTCCCGATGGCTGACATCATCTTTTCACAATTTATTTCTTTATTTATTTTACTAGACTGTTAACTCCTAGTAATTAACAATAATATATTTTTATAATTGTAGAAGCTTTCTGTAGATGATTACAAAACAGTCTTTAATTTGTATCGTTTACAAAACAAATCTGATCTGGTCGCGAATTTGGGGTCCCGGGTTCGATCCCGACCGACACCACCCTGTGGTACACTCTCCACGCCAACAATGAGTACCCATGAGGTAACGCTTAGTAAACGCCCTCACGGTACGAATCTGTCATCATTACCGATGTCTGTGACAAGGCAAATTGGTACACCCAGTAATGAATATGGGTAATATGCCGCGATGATATATTTTTATATTGTTTATAAATAAATAACGAACAATGTCAATATCAGATTAGCAATTGTACATTGTACCTACGAATATGTGTTACATATGAAAACAGGTTTTAAATTTTTTTACAACTTGTAGTCATTTACTATACGGTAGTAATAAGATCGTAGGTTGTTAAATGCAATGATGTATATATCTAAATTTAGATTATTATTTGTTATTGGTTGGACGTCAAAATATGCGAAGAATTTTTTAACTTGAGTTTCACTGATATTTTAATGTATATAAGATGTACATATATATAATGTATAATGATTATTATCGTAAATAATTTGGACAAACGGATAAAGTTAAATATTTAGCCTATAAATTTTAGAAAATAAGTTTTCTGATATATTTATTTATAAATATACGAGTACATAAAAAATATCTATTGAAAATATTATTATTATTATTATTTAATTCTACTCACTTTCGTGTTTAAAATTCAAATTATTTTTATGTGTTTTTTAACGAATGAAAGGAGGAAACCGTAAGTGAAACAAGGAAATGCAGAACACGCGAATAAATATTACAATATTTTTGTTACAAAAACAAACATTTGATAATTATATACAATATAATAGAAAGTAAACTGAAAATGTAAATAAAATTACGTTCGCATAAAATAAATATTTATAAATAGATTTAAAATTTTATAAAATAATGAAACATAAATAATTTATAGTCGTATCATAAATAAATGATGTATTTATAATATAGTATTTCTGAATGATATTTTTTGTGCGTATATATAACTTTCTAAATCATATGCTAAATATAAGAGAAAATTTAGAAACAGTGACGTCAAATACCTAACAGAAAAAGTGATTAAGAGATGACACATGACTCACATCATTAGTGGAAAGGCGAACTAGTTTTTTTTTACTTTTATATATAACTACTGTAAAGCAAAATAGTACACAAATAATTTCCGATCCTAATAGCGCAAAATTATTCGAAATTAACAATAGTGTCACATGGAACTTAAATGAGACAACGAATAATAAATTCTGTTCCATCCAAATTTAATCTCATATTAATATCACCTGCGTTCCATTAATCTACTTCTTGTGCGAGTAACATACATACATTTAGGATCATTTTTCATTTTCTCTCTTTGGTGTTTCTGTTTTGGTTACCTAGCAGCGCTCTGGGACCAACAATGCATCTTGTCTTCAATGAACGCGAGACGTGGGGCCCTGAATCCCACTTGGGGCGAATGGGGCGAACACCCCAGAGAAGGCATTCATTGATTTAGCCAATCACAGGGAGGTTTGTGCGTTAGTGTGATTGATTGCGGAGAGAGGGCGACAGTTTTGCACCCCAAAATTAACCACAAAATAGGTCATACGTTTCTTTATATTTGAACGATAATGAATCTGCTATTTATTTCTCATATCTTTGTCACAAGAAAGAATTGTAAAACAAATACAAGTTAACAAGTTCAAGGATGAAGAATATGTAAACCTTGAATTATATTATGACATCGTCACAAATATGTTTGTTATCAAAATACTTAGCAAGATCATAATGGACGAACATATGTTTAAAGTACATATTACAAAATTACGTACATATATTAGATTATCAGTATATCAGTATTTTCAAGTGCAGGCATATATTCTTATCTTTCAAGTAGATATTAATACAAACACCAATAATATTTTTATTGGCAATTGTCAATCAAAGTTAAGTATTGAATTTATCAAAGTTTATGTGAATATCTGTATTGTATTGCATGTATATGTATTAATACTAAGTTGAAAAGTAATATACCCGCATTTTATAAAATTTCTCAAATAATTATTTATCACAGTAAATATTTAAAAATTTCGATATATACAGGGTGTCCCGGAACGTACCGGCAATATTTCAAATATGAATTCCAGAGTTTATTTAAAGTCGAAAAGTTCATATAAACAAATGGCCTAAACGTAACCGTTAACGAGTTATTGGTTATTTTATAATTTATGTGGGTAAAATTTTAGTTCAACGGATATTGTAATTGGGTACAAAATAATCAAGATCTACCCATTTTATGGACCGATGAAGCTTCTTTCACACGAGATGGTATCAATAATTTTCATAATTGTCATGAATGGGATGCAGAAAATCCTCGTTTAAGAAGGCGCTCGCATTTTCAACATAGATTTAGTGTTAATATGGTAGCTGGTATTCTAAATGATTGCCTGATTGGACCATTTGAACTGCCACACCGTTTGAATGGTGCAAATTACGAACATTGTCTAGAAAACTCTTTACCCATGTTACTAGAAGATGTGCCATTAAATATTAGACATGCAATGTGGTATCAACACGATGGGGCACCAGCGCATCAATGTCTTCGTGTTAGAGCTTGGCTTAACGCACATTTTCCAGGAAGATGGACTGGAGTAGGAGGACCCGTAGCATGGCCCCCGCGTTCGCCGGACCTGACTCCATTAGATTTTTATCTTTGGGGGTCACATGAAACAGATTGTTTATGCAACTGAAATATCCGCGATAGAAGAATTACGCCAAAGAATATAGCAGGTTGCCGATATTATTAGGAATATTATCTGTTCTGCGACGTGCGGCTTTGTGTATCGAACACAATGGAGATAATTTTGAACATTTTTTGTAAATACAATAAAAATAATGCATTAAAAAATTTATTTCATAAAATTCATTGAACTAAAATTTTACCCACATAAATTATAAAATAACCAATAGCCCGTTAACGGTTACGTTTAGGACATTTGTTTATATGAACTTTTTATCTCTAAATAAGCTCTAGAATTCATATTTGAAATATTGCCGGTATGTTCCGGGACATCCTGTATATATATATATATATATACGAGTATATGTAGAAAAACGTGAAGAATTCGAAAATTTTATAGCTAAGAGTAATACAACCCTGTTTTCGGTGTGACTTATTATTTTGCTCAGTAAAAAATAAAAAATTCGTACTTTAATATTCTAAAAATATTCGCCATTGACAAATAGTACGAGCCCAAATTCATAATAATTCGGCCGGTTTACATTTTCAACAAATTATAAAATTTACATAAATGGTTAGAAATTTCTACAAAATTCTCTCGGCTACTTTAAATATAGACATAACTTTAAAAATTAGGTCAAATGACTGGTGATAATAGTTCTACCGGTATTTTCTAATTTAGCTTCTACCGAGATCCGTTATTTTTGGTACAATGAAAAGCAATCCAGTGCTTACAATAGGGCGATGTAACCCAATATTAAATGGCGGAATAGTTAAATAACATATTGGATGGTAGTATGAATAATTGATTAAGGGCGATTAGCTAGGAGATGATTAGCAGTGTTTTAGCGCTGGCAATCGTTTATGGATTATTTTAGAGAAAAATACTTCATGTAAAAGTTGTGTACAATTAATTTTTGTATAAATGCTATTTGAAGTATTTTTCTCTAAAATAATCCATAAACGATTGATAGCGCTAAAACGCTGCTAGTCATCTCCTAGCTAATCACCCTTAATCACATGTTCATACTACCACCCATTGAGTTTATGTAAGTTTTAAATCTATTTATTAAACTAGCAGAAAGAAATTTGTAGAATTTCTCACCATTTGCGAAAATACTAAGTCTGTTTGTTGAAAATGTTAACCGGCCGAACTAATATGAGTTTAGACCTTTGGACTCGTATATCCTTTCTGGTATAGTTAGGGTGACCATAACTTTTTTTAGAAAAAAAAAGTACAAAAAATACTAGAGGCAGAATTGAAAATAAAAATGAGAAATTTATTTCGTTTTAGGTCAATTTTGATGTAAAAAGTAATTAATAATAAGCACATATAAGTCAAGTAAAACATAATGTTTCATAAAATATAACAAAATAATACAAAAATTGATTGTTACAAAAAAAATCCTATTACGTTCCGCATCATGTTTGTACCAGTCTTTTGATACCAGTACTTTTGGGAATTTGAAATCGCCTTTAAAATTTGAGGACTGCTCTGGAGTAAATAGAACATTTCAGTATTTCAGCATTTGATGCGCTTGTCCCAGGTAAACAAAAAATGAACTCTGTCGAGACACTGACATGTTAAAACAATTTTTTTTTGTTGCTTTAAAATTTTAAACAAGTCAGAAATGAATAAAATACTTAAATAATTAATGTTAGAACTAATATTTGGTGATAAGGGGGAAGAACGAAAAATACTTTACTCCATCGACGCCGAATCTGACCAGTGTAAGACGCAACATATATATTTACAAATACATAGCTAATTACGTTGTTTGACTCGATCAAACTATTGTTCTAAAAAAAGTACATTTACGTGTACTTAATGAACCTTTTAAGTACAGTAGGGCATCATTCAAAAAGAAAGTACTGTCCTATTAAAATAAGTACATTATGGTCAGCCTAGGTATAGTAGTATTTTATAGCTTATGGTGACATAAATAAATGTTTTTAGGTAAAACCACGTGGAAATCTCTATAACGTAACGTATTTATTTCCAATTGTCATTGTAGAAATGAAATCACCATTAGGAATTCTTTGTTTCTACAGACAGGTTAGGTCCTGCCCCTCGTTCCAGGTTTAGTTTCCAGGTTGGACGTGGGTTTCCCGACGGCGGCTTCGACCTAAATCATCTTCCAGTACATTACCCCTAAATTCAGGGAACTAATCCAACGAACACGCCTCGCATACAAATCAGCCGATACATATTAAATGGTGCACTAACATTCGTATAGAATTTCTCAATGTACGGTACGGTACGGTGAAATGCAAATATAAATTGGCCAGAGGTGCTGGAATAAAAATTATGCATAATGAGGGATTCAAATTTATGAAAGAAGATTTGATTATGTTAATAGTATGAATCAAATCGTTTTATGACACATTTTTGTTGTTTGTTAATATTTATTAAAAAAAAATTGTTTATCAAGTCTATACAGCTCATTTAGTAAATATTAGGAATGACGAATTCCGATAATTTTGGTACCCGAGTACCCGAAACAACTACCCGGATAGTACCCTTTACCCGTTAATTACCCGATACCCTTTAATTACCCGATACCCTTTAATTACCCATTATTCTTTAAGTACATATACATAATTCGTTAATTTTTTAATTACTAGATACCCTTATATTAGCAGTTTACTTTTTAATAAAATTCATAATTATTGTTTATTATTTATTTATTAAATAAAAAGTAATACAAATAAATAATGTACTGTATCTCTATAAAAAACTGAACATTAATTATAATAATTACCTATGGTATGGTAATAGAAAGCTCTTCTTTTAGATACAATCTTTCCGGCAGCTGAAAACTGCTCGGGTAATTAAAGGGTATCGGGCAACGGGTATATTTCGGGTAATCGGGTAAGAAATTTTATACCCGGGTACATTATTATCGGGTAGGTTCCGAGTACCCGGGTACCCATCGTCATTCCTAGTAAATATGCATATGTCCCTCTGTTAAATCCTTTAGTTTTGATTACAACAAAAAAAGTACTTTTACAACACAGGATATTTGATTACAATAATGAAAATGGCTAAACAATATTCTTCAAATGGCAAAATAAAGAAATAAGGAAGGTTATGGCTTATGGGGTCCCGTGGCCGCGTGCCTGAGTGTCTGGTCGCGAACCTGGGGAACCGGGTTCGATCCCGACCGACGCCAAATATTTCCAATTTTAAATGGCACAAAAGTGACCCCTGTGGTACACTCTCCACGCCAGCAATGACTGCCCGTGAGATGACGCCTGGTAAGCGCCCGCACGGTACAAATATGTCATCATCATTACTGATGTCTTGATGTCTACATATGTTGTAGATTCTGGCACACCCAGTAATGGGTAATATGCCGTGATGATATAATTATTTATTTATTTAAGAAGGTTGGATGATTCAACAAACAAAATATATCTCTCCAATTTGACATTAAAACATGCTACATGTAGAATACCGCATCTCAGAATAAATAATATTTCATGTGTCATGACCTACTATTTCTCATCTATAGAATTCAGAGTCTGCCTGAAACCTGAAGGATATTCAGCACATCCTGAAACCGCTGCACTACCGCAATACCACTGAGGTTTCCTAATGACTCAAGATGTAGGCGGCCAATGGTTGCAAACTGTCACACACAGACATGGACGCAAAAGCTAAAGCAGTTGAGATATTAAAGACACATTTGACTATCGGAATGTCGGAATATATACGTATGATGTACGAGGTTTTACACTTGCCATTTCGAAGTTATTCATATAAGAGATAGGGCAAATAAACAGCAATATGATAAGTTAAAAATAATTAATAACACATGTATTATTAACACGTGCGTTTTATGCATTACATAATCTAATGAATAAGTATTACTATAATCAGAGTTCACCAGATTGCTACGAGTGCAACGTGTTATTATTATTGGCCCTGCTATATTTAGATATTCAAACGAATTCCCTCTTAATAAATAGATCTTATAAAGTACAGAAAACCTTATAAATTTGAGAATATAATTCATTAGTCACGTGAAAGGTTTTCCGTCAATCAGCATTCAGAATCTCCCTAGTTACATGCCTGTCACAGCGATGATAAAAAATAAAGAAATTATCACCTTATTTAGATTCGTTACTAAAGGATTTTTACAACATTGGCAGTTAATTTTAACAAAAATTCATTATATTCTCTCATTACATATAAGCTCGTGATTTGATTAATATTCGAAGATATTGTTCGTGAAACCGAAGCAGCATATTTCACTCGTCCTTCGGACTTGTGAAATCTGCAACTCGGTTCCACTTGAAAATATCATCGATGATATTCATATCACTTGTTATATTACGTATAACTATAAACAGATTTTAAAAACAGAATCTATGAATTTGTAAATTTATACTGCAAAACAAATACGTCACATCCAAAACTGGGTCGTGTTATACACTCTTGGTAATACGATTGTGCAAAGGGACGGAACAAATCGCTAATACTAATATGTTAAAAAAATATATGGAAGTTGTCATACGTATAGTGTTTATGCACCATGATGATTCGTTATGCAAATTTGTTATTTCTATTCAAAAATATTATGATTACAATGTAAAATAAGAATAGTTCATTAAATTTGTATATTCATTTAATTTACTGCACTTAAATATGCAAATTGTGTAGAAATATAGAAAATGTTATATTATATATTTACAAATATGATGCAATTTTTATACAATATCCCGTTTTATACTATATGATTTAAATTGTTTGTACTTTGTAATAAATAAATCTTGAGCAATATGCTATCTAAAATATTTTCATGGTATTTATAATTTATTTTACATTACACAAGAATTTTAAAGAATTCGCTCCTAGCGTCGGTCTTCTAATTATTCTCTCGTAATACAAAAAGCTATATAACATTACTTATATTGTAATAATATATTACGTTCCAAGTTAAGAAAAGTGAAAGTTTACCAGGCAAACATGGCAAGTTTAAGTACAAGCATACGAGTACAGTAAAATCACTTTTCTGACGCGCTGCGTACACTATTTTCTCTTATTACATAGTATTAAAATTTGAATTTTTTTACAGCATAATATACTGAATTAAAAACATCTAAAGAAACATAGTAGTCTGATTCTCAGTAACAAAGTAACGTGACAGTTAATGTTTTTTGCACCTTACAAGCGCCAAACAAATTAATATTTGTGGTTGAATTTACAAAACGATGGATCTATACCTTTTCAACTTCAAATTGAGACTAAACAACATCAAATTCAGACTAAATAATTTCAAATTGAGACTAAACAATTTCAAATTGAGAATAAAAAATTTCAAATTTAGGCTAAACAGTTTCAAATTGAGAATAAATAATAAAACAGAACTATAGACCCAATAAATATTGTTATTGTAAAAAAATAGTTCTTAAAGTTTTTTCCTTTACTTAAGAATAAATGATTTCATCTCAAATATCTAAATTAGAACTATCTATATATTATAATAATAATTAAGATTTGTTAATAAATATTTATTTGAATAACTTAAATTATTTTACAATAATTTAACATTAAAAAGTAAGATTTTTGAATATGAGCGACATATCGCGCGCAACTATTAGCTTTAATATTCTCCCTTCCGTATATTTTCCAGCCTTTGCAAACGATATTCTGTTTGGGTAATATTTGCTCGGTCTTCACCAATTAAAATATTGGGCATTTAAATTTTCTATTTGAAATTAATTATTCTCAATTTGAAATTGTTTGTTCTCAATTTGAAATTGTTTGTTCTCAATTTGAAATTGTTTAGTCTCAATTTGAAATTGTTTAGTCTCAATTTGAAGTTGTTTAGTGTCAATTTGAAGCTGTTTAGTCTCAATTTGAAATTGGAAAGGTATAGATGATGAAAAAAACATGGAAAACCATTTAGAATTGTATTTTAATGAAAAAATTCTTGCTATGCAGTAACGGTTGCTATGTTGTAAAGTAACCCATTACTGTACGATACGATTTTGAGTATATTCAAATAGTACATTACTGTACAAAATACGAAAAATTACTATTAATAAACGAGACAAGCAATTCTTTGTCAATACATAAAACTATTTGTGACTATTTGCTTTCTAAGGCCATGTCAGTCTATTTGGGGCTCAACACGCGCTCCGCTGTCAATTAGAGGGCGTCAGGCGGCTCTATCGCTGGCAGGGCTCAGAGGAGTACCCGATGCAAGGATCACCAATTGACAGGGGAAAAGTGCATGAGTATTGACAAGAAAAAGCCGAATTATTGTATTAGAGAGAATGTGAACTCTGATAGTATTACGTAGATGCCAGATAAACATAAAATTATGATGTGGCCAGTACAATACCTTCCGTCATTTCTACGTATTTTATATAAATTCTATACAGAAAGTTTCTTGTATAGTGTGTCCAGAAAAAAACCTAATTCGGAGTAGGCAATGAACACAGAAACGTATGTCTGATCATTATTCAATTCAAAAGTCAAGTTGTCAAAATTGATCGTGAAATGCAGTTTTGAGGAGAAAAGATAATAAAGAAGGATACAGAAATTTGCTATTCACCGTTTTCTAATTTATTTCTATTTCTATAATAAGGATTCAAGAAGTAAAGCTTTGATATCTTTAGATAACATTTTTGACAATATCTCGTGTTAAATTGACAATTAATTAAATACTTTCAAATTGACATACGTTTCTTTGTTAATGGCCTATTTCGAGTTACGATTTTTTTAACACACTGTATTTCCAGTAATATTATTTCACAGACATATGTAAATTGTACTTGACACTGACATCTGTAAATTAGTAATATTGAATTAGTGAAAATGTTTCTATGGTGACGCAATAAAGATTGCAAGATTTATGAAAATTAATTTCTATATAAATTCATAACTCGAAGCACATGGAATATGATGAAAATAATACAATCAAATTATATGGAGAATAAAATATTCTTTAATATTTATAATAACATAAAATGTCAAAAAATGACTTTTAACTGCGTTTTTTCAAGAAAAACTGTTAAAAATTTGAAATTAGGATATTTTCGGTTGACCATTTGTAACCAAATTCTAATCACCTGTGCATTTGGATGTAAAGAGGAGGAATATGAAACAATTATTATTATTAATAATAATTTTGGGAACTTTAGTATTGAGTTATCGGAAGCGAAATTATCGATACAAACATATGCATTCACATACAGGCACACACATACATACATACATACATACATACATACATACATATATCCGTACTTACAGATATCATCGTAAAAATAGGAGTCATATACTAGGGACTCTAAAACGTGCGTACTCATTAAAAATTCATCATCGAATATTTTGACCAAAGACAATACCTTCCTTACCTGAAGGTGATGAAAGGTAAAAAGTGTTTTATATTTTAAAAAAATCTGATGTGGCCAGCCCATTACCTTTCGTCAATTCTATGTATTTTGTAGAAATTCCACACAGAAAGTTTCTTGCAAAAGATTATATATTAGTACAATTATTAGACGAACATACCATGTTAATTGCACTTAACACTAACATCTGTCAATCAGTAGCTGTTTCCTCGGATATAGCAGAGCTGGCTGATTTATGAAATTTTATTACTTTATAATTCTTTAACTCTGTATCCATTGCATATGAAGTATAAAATTCAGTCATAATAGTAATAATCTTTAATATTTATAATATCAAAACGTAAAAAAATAACATTTAACTGCTTTTTTTCAAGAAAAACTGTTAAAAGTTGCAAATGAAGGGTACTTTTGGTTGACTAATTATAACCAAAATCCTATCAGCTCTTCATTTGGATGTAAAGAAGGTGAATATGAAAGAATTATAATCTTTAGAATTGTAGCACTGGAGTTATTGGAGGAGAAATTATTTTCACACACACACACACACACACACACACACACACACACACACACACACACACGTACACATACCCACATCAGACATCATCGTAAAAATAGTAAAATCGTATTCTAGGCACCCCAAAACGTGCTTATTTATTAAAAACTAAACATAGAATTAAGGATGTCTTACCTTTGTGATTACTTTTGTCTTGCACATCTCCATTTTGTTTCCGATATAATTCCGATAATGGCGCGAACGGTTCATTTCTCGGCTCGGCAGATGAAACTTCCGTTTCGTTTGTTTCCGTTTTACCGGTAACGCAATTGGAATCCAGGAGATTGCGCTATGCATCTTCTTTGAATAATTATCCACGCCCTATGTCGATTCTTCTGATGTGAACCATCTCCTGCCGTCGTCTGCTATCTCTTTCTCGTTCGAAGGAATAAATTAACTCACTACGTAACAACTAAATTATTGCGAACCGCGGAAGAAATGTAGTTTCGATTAAAAGAGGAAAACTTTAAAGTTTAAATATGACTGTTTTGACAAAGTTTAATTTGGCTACTTATTGCATGTTTTCAAGTAATATTTAGAGCAGAAATAATTCAGATTTTTATGATAATAGAACTGTTTGTTGCATAGTTCATCCTTTATAAAATTGTTATTTAAAATGATGAGATTTATTTGAAATATTATAACGGTTGTATCTAGGTCATTTACAAATTGCATGAATTAAGATTTTAACTACGCCCACGCCCATTTTGTCAAATTCAGTAGTGCCGCTTATTTAGTTTTTACGAGGGCACGTAAGATACTACTGGTATTTTATTATTATAAAAATATATATTATAGTAAAAGCTTTCAAAATTCAAAATTAAGTCAACTGGTAAGTTTATTAGCAAATGTAAAACGAAATATGTGTAAAAAAAGAGATGTTAACACATGTTGCAGCTAAAGTATTGTTAACAACGACCATCGTTTTAAAATGAAATGTCCTAGTCCTAACTTAAATCGAAACCATGGGCGTAGCGACGGGGGGGGCTCTTGCCCCCCTGAGAAATTATATGTTACTACTATTTTATCTAATTAATATTTTAATAAAGAATATATTTTTCTACACTATTGCAATTTATTTATGATTAACAACATGTATAATAGGACTGTGATTTTGATATACACTAATGAAGGCACACACGCAAAACTTTTCCATGTGGCAGCTAGCAGCACTATTGCTCCTGCTCATTTTTAGAAGTTAACAGTGTAGTCACTGTTATGATAAATGTTTCATTCTTTATACGAGTAGTATGCTTGCACAGTTGGAATAAAGTGTACGCGCGCTTGCGTATTATGACAGTTGCATTTACTTAACTTCTTCCGAAGCGTGGCCAATTTCATTTAACTGCGCTATGCTTATTATGGCCGTTTTAAATCGTTGTTTTCCCATATAAAATTTTGTTGCAAGTTTTTTACAGTTTTGGTACAGATAGTAGCGACATCTAGTTATTTTATTGTAATTTGGAGCATAGTGTCTGTATCCCTGATTCTTCTTGATCTTATGTCAATGAATGTGCAAATGTACTGTCTGTTTGTTAAAAGTAAATACAAAATGTTTGAAAATTAATACAATTTATAATTTATATATTTAAACCTGACCTCGTTACCATGTGGTCGAGGTAACACAGTGTCGGTCAGTTTCAATTTTTAAAACTTTCACGCTTTAATCCCTCAAAAAAACAGGATGGAGGTGAAGACCCACCCTCTTTTCATGTTGGTGGGTTTTTGTAAGAAAACACATATAAAAATAAATGTAAAACTTAGAAGACAATAATGTATAATGCTGAAGACGGAGGTCTTTGGACCTCCGAAACGTCCAAATAAATGTTAAAATCAAGAGAATTGTGAACATGAATTATCCCTCTTCTCGACACCTTGATTAGGAGATTAGGCGAATGAAGTTCAACATTTAGAATCTTCAAACAAGGTACCAGAAATAAGAAAAAATTATTTTAATATTAGTTAACATCGAAATAAAACATTTCTTTAACATATTAGTTTAGTTATCATTGAAATATAACGGTGTGATGATGTTAAATTAGATAGAAGGAACCATTACAATCAGCTTATAGTTTTCCGAAAACGCGACTCCTTTCTTCGTTCCTCACGACCACTTTTAAAACATCGTGCTGGTTTAGAAGAGCTGTATGCTCTTTATGGATGTGTGATGTGGATGTGAATAAAATTGACGAATTTTTGTAGAAATTTCTTAAGACATGAATATATTCGAATTGTATTTTTCTTGTATTTTATGTAATTAATAACATTTTTTTAAATGTAAACTACTTATGTAAATGCTGGCACCGATTTACATAAATTTTATGTAAAGCTGGCTATCAGGGAAATGAATAAACTTAAATTATTGAATTATTACAATTTAAATCAAAATTAAAGCTGCCAAAATTACAGTCATCGAATATTTTGTTATATATAAAGGTACAAAACTTGAGAGGGGGCAATTGCCCTCTCTGCCCCCCCGGTTCCTACGCCCCTGACATTATATGTAATACCTTACATTATATTGAAGTTATTCTTTGTTTGTTTTAAAAAATTATACTTTAACAACTTTTCTTGCAATTATATCCATTAATGTATACTTATTTTTTTGAAGTTCAGGAGAAAATTGTAATTATTTTTTGCCCCCCTTGGAAAAAATCCTGGCTACGCCCATGATCGAAACAATATGAATTTTTAAAAGACAATCGTGTTATATCCATTCTCCTCACACACGCTGCTATGTCATTGAAAATGAGAGAGATAAATGTATGCCAATTTATTAATTCGTTCTTGCTACAGATGACCTTGATCGGACTTCTTAAAAAAAACTATGTCGCTTTTTAAACATAAGAATGATACGTGAATTTAAATCCATCATTTATACAATAATTTTTCTGTGAGAAATACTGTCAAATTAATCATGTACACGTGTTTCCCATTTTTACATCGTTCTTCTTCTTCTTACAAAAAATGCTATTATGCCTTAATGGGTAAACAATTTGGCGAAAATTAATTTCTACGCGATATACAATATTTCGCTGGCAAAAACGATTCGTCATTGAATTTTTTTGCCGCACGCAGGGTAGAAGCGTAGCGCTGGTTTAATTTCAAAGGGACGAAGTCATCAGCCTAGCCAGATGGCGTTGCTGATTACACCAGGTCGTTATATTAATCTTGATAATGTCTCTATTTCTGCTGCTAATTCCATGATTTAATGGTATTTGCCTCCAAAACTAATAACGAGACCGAAATATTATTTCTAGACATAATTACATTTCAAGAATGAATAACTTCAATATTGTAATCATCTGTAATGATTACTCCAGAAATATATAAATAGAAAACCTGATATTTTATTTATACTTTATTTAAATTTCAACGTATAATTATATTTCCTTTACCGTAAATAAACTATTATTTCTGTAAAGCAGTAATTCTCGACCTTTTCAATAAAACGTGAAACACTTTTGCGAGAAACAACTTTAAGCGGAATACTTGTTAGTTAAAATATAAAAATCTGATATGGTCAGCACTATACCTCCCGCCAGTACTTCTAATGATGCCACAACTGGCGTAATGGGGTATTCCCCCATAACAAAAAAATCTATTTAACATAAAGTATGGCTCAATAAATAATAGTTAAAACACTGAAAACATTTTTTAAATAATTACTTTACGAGATATTTCACATTTGCTAAAAGGGAAAATTGACGTCATACAATTGTTATTTTTCTCTCGCAGCGTACTCAGAGCAGTGTGTGTGAGAAAGACAAGTATAGGGGAAATGTGACGTTACACTGATTTCTCGAAAATAAAATACTGTTAAACTAGGAACAATTAAGATTTTTTAATACTATGAATGGGGGATTACGGCTCAATCGAATTAAAGGAAAATAGTAAAAAAATACGAATGTATATGCTGAATAACGAATATTAATAAAAAAAAATGAAATGGTATAATTGAGATATTTCGGAAATAAAGGGTTTTTTGTTATAGCGCTTCGACACTAATATGAAAATATTTTGATTGGCGACCGAGAGACTACCTATACATGCATTACAAATAGCGTGTTAGAAGGTGGGGATTACTACCAATGGAAGTTAAGAAATTCAAATTCGAAAGGAGGGGCTAACATTCCTGTACAGCAGTTTTCAAACAGTTTTTATTTTAACATAAATTTCTTGCATTAAACATAATAATTTAAATACACCTGTAATTATAAAGTATGTAGACTTATACAGTGTTATAATATTCATTTATTTTTTATGTAAATATAACTTAAAATAGCATATATTTTAAGAACATTTAGGTCCATGATGAAAACAGTTTGATATAAAAACACATAAATGTGACGTCACGTCAATCTTTTCAAAATTCGGGAGACCATAACTCGCTTATTAATAGGAATATTTTCACCGGATTTTCATCAATAGTCTTAGTTTTCCTAATATTTTCAGATGAAATTAAAAAAAAAAATGGTGTAATCCCCCATTGCTTCAAAACTGAATGAAGTGTTATTTAAAATAATAAAAAAAATTGAGTGGAATACCCCATTGTACATTAAGGTAAAAATATACTTTTCTTGTGAACCTAAATCGAGTGTTATTATTATTATTATTATTATTATTATTATTATTCTTTTTTTTAAACTTTTATTAATTTAAATACATACATACCTACATATGTATTGATGCTGGAAACTATTATGTTCCTTAGCATTCGCATAATATAAATACTGTTTTATTTACTACTACAATTTTCTTTTTAAAACGTTACCATTAATAATTTGAATGATAGTTTTTTTGACACACATTTATCGTTCAGTTACATACATTTGAAATCTGAACTGTGTAACAAAGGAATGGGCTACTTGCGTACCTTTTTTTATTTAATATTTTTGAAGAGACGGTAAAAACTAGCCACATTTTTTCTTTTGGCAATTTTTTTATTAACTTGCACCAATGAATGGCCGTAAAGCCATAGCGTCGTACCACCTCATAGAAACGGCAGGTTTGTGCGGGTAATGTAGATCTCCTGTTTGACGTTTCAACAATAGTTTGGAGGTTAGTATTTTAGTTTGTCTTTTTGGTATCGATATTTTAAATTACATGAAACTACTTATGTGTTTATTTATAAAGTAATTAATGTATTAGAGAGACCAGAGAGAGAGAAAAATGAACTGTCATATTCAAATTAAAACTTTCTCATACGCCATGTCATCTATAGGTTACATTCTTAAACACGGTTCCCTTCTCCAATTCAATATAATGACGTCAGAAAATTTTCTTTCTTAATTTACTAATAAACAAATCTTTATTTTATAATAAAATTTATATTTTTATATGTTTTCAACATAACAGTATGTATATAGTAATAAAAATCGGATTTTCAGTACCACGCAAGTAGCCCATTGTGTATCTTTAAAACATAGGCTCTGGGATTTATAAAATAGATTATTTTATATATTTATAAAATATATAGAAAAAGTATAAATGCATACCTACAGAAAATTTAATAATCTTTAATTTTTATAATAACATAAATCGCGAAAAAATTATTTTTTTTGAAGGAATTTTTCAAAAGAAAAATATTTTGAGCTTCAGGTACAGTGCTATTTCCGGTTACATGATTTACACCACAATCTAATGTCTTCTTTTCATATTAGAATAAGGTAGAAATAAAAGGTTTCAGAATTTTCTGAATAATAGTAGATATTTGGATTAGAGCGTTGACAAAATCCACACACACACACACACACACACACACACACGCATAGACATTATCGTGAAAATGTTAAAATCGGATTCAAGCGACCTTAAAACATGGTCATTTACCGAAATCTCGATATGCGATTTTTAGCACGATCCCTATACCTCCCTTACCACGGGAAGCGTATTAATTTTTAATTCACGTAGCATAGTTAAATTAAAATTGCAAAAAAAAAATTGCGGAACTCTTTCGAAGTACCTATGGAACACCGGTTGAGAACCACTAGTGTGAAGAATAATTTATTATTCAACCAATTGTTGATCATAATAAGAATTATAGAAACCTTCAATAGTCGGATGTTATGTGAGTTGCTTGACCTGTAGGCTTAGCCGAAAACTGTTGTACCACAATAATGTGTTTGTATTATACGAATTTATTTTACTCGATCGTATAATGTACAAATAGTGTAAATCTATGCATTTTTTCCTCCCGCTACCCTTGGTAAGGAAGGTATAGGGATCGTGCTAAAAATCGCATTTCGAGATTTTAGTAAATGGCCTCGTTTTAAGGTCTCTAGAATCCAATTTTTACATTTTCACGATAATGACTGTATGTATGTATGTATGTATGTATGTATGTATGTATGTATGTATGTATGTATGTATGTATGTATGTATGTATGTATGTATGTATATGTGTGTGTGGTTTTGTGTGTGTATGGATTTTGTCTACGCTCCAACTCAAATACTATTATTCAGAAAATTCTAAAAACTTGTATTTCGGCTTTACTCTAATATGAAAAAAACCAATAGATTTTGATGGAAATCGGATAACCGGAAATGGCGCTTTACTTGAAGCTCACTGGTATTTCAAAAAATATCATTAAATGTGTCATTTTTTCGCATTTTCTCATTATAAAATTAAAGATTATTGATTTTTCTACAGGTATACATTAATATTTTTTCTATATATTTTACATATAAATTTAAAAAATATTTTTTTTTTTATTAATCTCAGAGCCTATGATTGATTCCTTAGTTATACAGTTCATATTTCAAATGTATGTAATTGACAAATAAATTTCACTATCAAAAAACTAATCAATTCAAATGAATGGTGACATTTAAAAAAAAATAGTATATAAAGCAATAATTATAGGCAAAGGAACATGATATAGTTTGCAGCATTAGCAAATAGGTATGTATTTAAATTAATAAAAATTGAATTGTGGGAGGTGTTGTGTTGGCCACATCAGATTTTTAATTTAAAGCTGGTCCGGTAAAACAATAAGGAATACCAAACAAGTCAGCTATCAATGAGTTAAATTTTTGGTATCTATTGTCATTATACTTTAACGATTTCATGTTTATGATGGGTGTATAAAGACACTCTCTTGCCATCTCAATGCAGCAAAAATATTGGCTTAGAAAGCAAGTTTTGTTCTTTCATTTCACGGCTCCTTAGCTCCGTATCTGAAATTTGGAGAGCTGAAGCCGACAATCCTTTTTCTCCGTCGTCTGATAGGAGATAAGCAACGGTCACTTCACTGTTGGCAACTGATAACTTTCGTGCTATTACTGCGCGACAATCAATTTCTCTTTCTTCTACACTACTCATTGTTCTTGGCCCACAATACAAAACATTTTTTAAATTAGATTGAAGTTGTCTTCCAAGAGTACATACAAAGATGTAGTAGGTCGAAAACATTGAATTAAATTTATAGTTTTGTTTTTATTTTTAAAGAAATGAAAGGCAACGGATGCAGAATATAATTCTCTTTAATATTTGTATTTAATAAAATAAATTGAGTAATTTTCATTAATATTATATTGAGGAATATGCAGTTTGACCTGTCTTTAGTCTTGGAGCATTTGAGAAATCGTCTTTCCAACATCCACAGATAACACAAACACACACACACACACACCCACATACATATACACAGACATTATCGTAAAAATTTTCATTCTGGATTGTAAAAACTTTAAAATTAAAATGTACTTAGAGCAGTTTTCATAAAAAAAACTGTATTTTCAGTTTAACACTTTAAATGAGGTCCTCCATCAAAACAAAAAATAAAAAAATACACGCTTCTTACTACTCAATAAATAACGATTAAGATAAAAAAATATGTTTTTTCAACATTACTTGTGAAAATGACATTTTCCTCACTTAATTTAGTTGTGATAGTAACCACTTCCCTCACAAGTGAGGAAAGTAATTACTTTCCTCACTAAGTGATGAAAGTTTTTTATTAGATGTTTCCACATTTATTTGTTGAAATAACAGGTACAGGAACTTCAATGCATATGAAAAATGTAATTTTCACATGTAATTTTGAAAAAAATAGTATGTAATATACGTGGAAATGTAATTTTCACATGTAATGTTGAAAAAAAAAATTAGTATGTAATACACGTGGAAAAGGGCCATTGCAAAACTCGTACGATTAGAACACCGCTATCGCTCGTGTTCCAAATTTCGTACTCATTTTACAATGATGCTCTTTCCTCACTTTTATTACAATATATTATTTAATAATTATTTTACGAGATATTTGAAATTTGTTGTCAGTGTCACTGTGACGTCACACTATTGTTATCTTTCTCTCGTAGCCTACAGGCTGGTGTGGAGCGAGAGAAAGATAGGACTGTCGCCGTGACGTCATATTGACATTAAAATCAAATGCAGTTAAACTAAGGATAATTAAGACTTTTTAATAGTACGAATTGCTTCAAAATTAAACTTTCATTTAAAATAATAAAAAAAGTAGATTGGAGGACCCCATGAAAATTAAAGTTGTGTTCATCTTCATAATATAACTTTAGCGAGCACTGTAGCACTATTTTAAAATAAAGATAAAATCTTAAAATAATTTTAATTAAAGTCTTAAAGAGCCTAAATCACTAAAATCGGAGTGTGCGACTTCTACCATGATTTCTAAATCTCTCTTATTTAGGGTGACGAAAGATATAAAAGCATAATACCTTTTAACGAAAAGAAGGATAATAATGTTAATAATATAGAAAATTTAAATGAATCGTTAAGGGACTCTTTATTGTTTTTCATATATTTTCGTATATTAAAATAACTTTTGTTGTCAATAATTGGAAATATGTGTAGATAATAGTTCGTAAAAACATAAGTATATTATAGTTTTAGTTTAGGCTGCCTGTGACACTCAACATATATTTTATTTCATACAAACGCCGTTGCATCATAAATTTAAAAAATCTGATGTGGCCAACACAAAACCTCCCGCTATTTAATTTTTACATACATACGTACATATATAAAATCACGCGTTTCCCACTTAGTGGGTTAGCAAAAACCGGGAAACAATAGTAACAATAAGAAAAGGGATAAGAGTAAAAGCTCAGCTGACTCACTTCATTCTTTAATAACATTCTTCTTTCGCCTTGCCCACAATCATCATAGCATTCTTACATAAGAACATATTAAAGTGGCCGATTTTCGGTAGCGAATAACCGTATCCGGACCACAATAATAGTTCCGCAACAGTCATCCTTCGCCACACATTCCTATTCATTTTTTAAATACATACTTACGAATTTACTAACGCTGCAAACTGTTCCATTGCATAAAACTATTGATTTATTTACTATTTTCTTTTTAAAATGTCACTATTATTAATTTGAAGTGATTAGTTTTTTGACAGTGACATTTACTGTCAATTACATTCATTTGAAATATGAACTGTGTAACAAAGGAATTGTGTTTATCTTAGGCTTCGGGACTAATAAAAAAAATATTTTTAAATTTATCTGCAAAATATATAGAAAAAGTATTAATGTATTCCTGTAGAAAATTCAATAATCTTTAATTTTCATAAGACATAAAATGAGAAAAAATGGCATTTAATGATATTTTTTGAAGAAAAACCATTATGAGCTTCAGGTAAAGTGCCATTTCTGGTTATCCGATTTACACCAAAATCTAATGGCTTTTTTCATATTAGAATAGGATGGAAATACAAGGTTTCAGAATTTTCTGAATGATAGTATTTGAGTTAGAGGGAAGACAAAATCCCTACACATACACACATACATACATACACACACACATACATACACACACACACATACAGACATCATCGTGAAAATGTTAAAATTGGATTCTAGGGACTTTAAAACGTGGTCATTTACTAAAATCTCGATATGTGATTTTTAGCACGATCCCTATACCTCCCTTACCAAGGGTAGCGGGAAGTAAAAAGTGTTATTTGGTTTATAGTATTCTTCACTTTTAAGAATGCCGTTGAGCAATAAAAAGTGTATGAATCTTGACGACATAGATACGTAAATGAAATAGTTTCTTTTTGCTACACAGGTCATAGAATCTGTTCATTTATGAAAAGGAGCATTAAAAACTCGAATATTTAAAAATTACTAACTTAAACTTTGATAGTTTCTATCATAAAGTTTTAAGAATAATAGATGTATTTCATGTCTTTATTTTTGAGTAACACAACGTTTCGAATGATAAAATCTTCAATCGTTAAAGTTTTAAGGTCTAGTTTCAATATAAATTTAATTTCTCAAATGATTTTGTTCATTTTATATTTCTATCTCCATAACCGTGAATTGTCAGTACATTATAATAATTATGTCAGATGCATTCTCAGCTACATCTGGGGTAACACAAAGGTCAAATTTAGGGCTACTGTTGTTCTTGCTATTTATACATGATGTTACCGAAGTAGTCCCCAATTCCTACATACTATTATATGCTGATGATATAAAACTATCCAAATTGTTGATACATATGATGATTATTTAAAACTTCAGTCGGACATTAATAGCATTCTAAATTGGTATTTCAACTCCAAAGTACTATTTAATTACAATAAATTTAAAATCAAGACGTACAGTGTTAGACAATGTCCAATTCAGTATGAATATGAAATGAATAATTCATATCAGGAGTGGGATCACGTAAAAGTGAAAACGATATTGCGATTTTGATTTTCGAGAAGTGAAAACGATATTTGCTTCCTTAGCGATCACGTAAAATAAGTCACTCACTACGTTTTCAACTTCGGTTATTTCCGTAAAGTGACTACGTTTTGCGAAAACGATATCGTTTATAGACTAATGTTTTTGTTTTTTGTATTAAATAGTAGTTTTGACAGATAATTTATATGAATGTCATTAGAATTTTTAATCTAATATCAAAAAGTATTATTCTCGCCTTTCGTTCATAATAGCAATGCTATAAGAATTGAAGATGGATACAAGTTAAATTATCAATTAGTTACAGATGCTATGTGTCATCTAATTTTGTTCCTTTTCATATTCCAAAAATATTTCTAAATATATAATTAAAACTTTAAGAGACCATTTAAGACTGCAAGTAGACAAGATAGTCATTTTAAAGTAATCTAGTTTTTGTTACGTTTTGTGTTTCAAGTAAGTAAGTAAAGTTGGGCTACATTTAAATAACGGCGCATAACCTTCGGACAGGTTGCGGAAAATGATCAATTCATAAATTTTAATTTTGTGTAAAAACTACAAAATATTAATCACAAAACACAAGCTAGAATCGTTATCTGTGTTGATTCACAGAATGAAATAGTTATTAAAATTTCCTTTCTTGGATTTATTCTTGTAATCAATATTCTTGGGCTGGAATCAAAATATGCTTTGTTGTAATCAACACTTTTACAGATGCTAGAATATCAACAATGCCAGAAAATATTTCTTTTAGGTAGTTCTTTCTACTAACTAAGGAAATATCTAATCAACAAGATTTTAATTTTCTATCATAATTTTCAAAAGAGTAAAAATATAGTTATAGTAAATCATACGCATTTGGTTCTTTGCAACATGCAAGTATTAAAACATTCATAAATTTTTAGTAGATTCATTCTTGTAATCAATATTCGTTTTATAATTATCGTATTTCATTATAATTATTTCATTTTCGCTTTGCTAAAAAAAATACCTTTCAAATTTGGTATATTAATTTAATGACATTTCTTTCCAAAACGTCAAATTTAATTCACTGCTCACTACATTCTTGTACTTAAATGTTAGTAAATTAGAAAAAGATATACCTACCTATACCCAAATGTATGAAATAAAAAGGGACATAAGATACGACTATCGTTTTCACATGCTTTAAGAGTGTCGACTAGAATTTACATTTTTTTCGATCCAAAACGATATCGTTTTCGGTTTTCACTATTTACGTGATCACATTTTCACTTGTCGATAGTCGCAATATCGTTTTCACAGTTACCTACATGATCCCAATCCAGGTATGTTTTATTATTTTTTGTTATAATTCCTCTGTAATTGGGATTAATTTCCTGGAAAGTGAATTCTAAATAAAAAGCTAAATAAATAAATAAATGACCCATGTTCTAATTGGTTACTATGGCGTAGGACCCTAATGCAACAAAAATAAATTCTGGAGTTCATGAAACTCATTGTTTCATCTTTGGTAAATATTTTTAGGAAGTCCCTCTTGTTGCGGTTTTCCTCTGTCGGAAATTGACTAGACATCCCTACATGCAGGGTTTAATCAACGCAATATGAAAATTAACCGTTACAACGCTACTCCTCTCATAAATTAATATTTGAACGAGAGAGCGAATTGAAATTATTCCTCTCGAAAAGGGATAAAGTAATTTAAACGAAAATGAGCCCGTTACCTGCAATCTAAATTCTATTATAAAATTTAATTTCGTTAGTTACTCCCTATTAACTGTGCCCAACATTTCAAAATGGTTTACTCCACGCTTTTCACAAGGGGCTGTAAGATTTTACAGGATTATCTATTTCTACAAAATATAAATCAGGAGATTTTGGCAAATAACCATGGTACAAATATTGTAAATATAAGCTACATACAAGGGCAGATATCTACTTTCAAGGATGCCAAATGCCAAATAGTTTAGTGAAACTGTTTCTCGTAAATAGTATCTTAGTCACAGGTTATTACATTGTAAAGTTTGAGCGTTTCTACAAAACGACCTATAAAAATTACTAATTAATATGTAATTGTTCATCAATGTATTTTTATACTTACCTGTGAATAATTTTCTATATTCTGTTTTTTAACCAGGAGGAGTAAATGAGCAGTGTTTTATGGATTATTTTAGACGTTTTTCTATAACTGTTATTTGAAGTTTTTCCTTTAAAATAATTCATATACGATTGACGGATACAGAAATCTTTAACAGTAAGGAAGATATAACGTAATTTTCTGATTATCTAAAAAAATGGACCAAGGTTGTTTTTGCCAAAAGATCCTCAAATATTTATGCTATACATACCGGCTGAACAATGTGTACTACTGTTCTAAGTTACAGACCAAAGAATATTTAATTCTAAGTATAAACTTTTTGTTTATATGGAGTTGCAGATCTGTATTTACTTTGCCTTCAAACTAAATTCAAAATCAAGTAGGCGGACAAGATAACAGAATGATACTTTATCATTTAAATAATAATTTTCTTTGCTAAATAATTCTAACAAATCTTAATGTTCATTTATATAAGAAACGAGTTATCAACTGATTTTCAAATCGGTAAATTATTTGTATAGTAATAAATGTGCCACATATTAATTATTAAATGAACGAATACATTCCTTACTATTATAATAATATAAAATACTTCTATATTTAATTGTTTCTTTAGACACCATATGCTGCACTTTATGATGTATGTAGAAACAAAATTGTTACAAAATTTGGTATAATTCTTGTCTAATACCGGTTAATTTTATTAAAGTTATACTACGGATAACCGATTACAAATACCTAGAAATAAATTTATTTGTATATCCATAGTTTAAACTAATGTTTTCTTACCAAATTTGGCTGAATTAAACTATAAAATCTGAAAAATTCATTTGTTTCTTTATGCTTCCATGCAGTGGCGTAACTACAGGGGTTGCAGGGGTTGCGTCGCAACCCGGCGCCAAGGTGCTATAGGCGCCTATCGACTGTAAAAAAAACTCGAAAATGTGAAAAAAGTGCAAATACTTAAATGATATACAGCATAACTTGAACCATGGATTAAACAGGTAAAAATAAGGTGACAAGTTCATTTGAGCAAATGTCCGTAAATGCTTTGTTTCAAAGATATTCATGTTTTTCTTATTGGAGCAGCGCTTCTTTAAAAAAACACCTTTATAACGAGATATCAAATATTATCTTATTAAGTTATGACATAATAATTAGATTAGTTAGGTATAGGTAAATGATTTGGCTATTACATAATTTCAATACAAAATTTAGTTTGATTGCACTGAGGTCAGGACAAAAATGAAAATTATCGATGAATTCAAACAACGATCTGCCACTGCATTGGTCGCTGCGTGACATTGCTCGGGAGATATGGTTTTGATTCAAAGAAATTCTCATCTTTGGTTACATGAAAATCCTCATACAATTAAAGAGAAAAATTTTCACTATGAATTTGAACATAATGTTTGGCTAGGTATTATTGAAAATATTTTAATAGGCTCTTTCTTTTTGCCAGATCGTTTAAATTCAGAGAGGTTCTACAATTTTCTAAATAATGATTTAAATGATTTAATGGAAGAACTTACATTAGCAGTAAAAAGAAAATGTTGGCTTCTGTTAAATGGCTGCCCTGCACGTTATGGGAGACAACCAAGAGAGTGGTTAAATTTACACTATCCACAACAGTGGATTGATCGGAGAGGACCTGTACCATTGGCCAGCCCGTTCGTCCGATCTAACACTTTTAGATTTCTTTGCTTGGGGTGCCATAAAAGAAAGAGTTTATGATGAACCGATACATAATTTGAACACTCTACGCAGAAAAATTATTCAAGTTTGCGATACCACATCTCCCGAGCAATGTCAGGCTGTCAATGCAGTAGCAGATCGTTGTCGTGCTTGTTTGCTTGCTATAGGTGATTTTATTGTACATAAATAACAAAATTTGTTTGAATTCATCGATATTTTCCATTTTTGCCCTGACCTCAGACAAGCAAATTAAATTTTGTATTGAAATTAAGTAATGGAGTATTAAACAACTTTTATATATATAAAAAAAAAATATTCAGTCGTTATTTATTGAGATATATACTATATTCCAATTTAGATTTATTAAATATTAATAGGCGCTAGTACAAGTTTTGCTACCCGGCGACTGAACTTCTAGTTACGCCACTGCTTCCATGTGCTTTTGTTTACTGTCGCTTGACATTTGTGTTTATTGTTATTGTTTATATGTTTATTTATTATATAATTAATAAGTTAGTAATTATTACCAATTTTGAAGGAATAAATTTGAAAAACAACATAATTAATTTTATAACTAATAAAAGTTATTATTTATTAATTGTTTATAAAAATCATAGTTCTGGTTATTGCCTACAGGTGTCAGGAGCGATATCGATTTTTACTAATCCAATCAAATCAATCGTTTTTTGGATTTACTCAACAAGAAAATTAAATTTCCAAAAAAGATTTGAAAGTACATTATATTTAATCTTTCCTAAAATGCTGTGTAACATAAAAATAATTATTAATAATTTATAAAAATTTCCACGTATGTACTTTAGATTTATACATGCAGATTGCAGTGAGGGTCTCATATTTCATTACAAATTTTTAAAATATCATTTTCCGGCTAAACTATTCACTTTTCAAAAACATTTATTAGAAAAGAAATACTAATATTTAAAAATAAATGGGACTTTACTCAAAACTTTTTCTGAAATTCTGTAATTTTTTGGTAAAATATTGCTGGCACTTTTTTGATTGAAAATAAATTATGTATAATTTCATTCTTCAAAAAAATATTTTTTCTGAAACCTGTGCGAAAAAGTACTATTTTCGCGCCTAAAATGCGGAGCGAAAGTTGTATCTCCCTGACTAGTCACGAAAAAATTAAAACATTTCTTTTTTAATTTTATTGGATATTAATGGTTGCGATATTTACATTAGATTATTAGATATGTTAATCCCAGAATTGAATATCTCAACGTACCTTGTTGAAAGACATTGCAAATGGAAAGAATTGCACAATGAACGCACCAAAAATGCAGAACTGACAGTAAATTCGTGTTTGTTTATTTACTAAATTTTTTCTGTCATCTTAGTAACGAGAGAAGAACTACGAGATATTTATAGAAAATCAGATAATTATTAAATTTAAAATTAAATTTTAGTAAAATCAAAGGTTTCAGAAATAAAATTAATACATAACTCGTCAGTAAAATGTATGTACTCCTCGACATATGTAAATAACTATTATTAAGGTCATCTTCGAATTGTATGAGTAAAAATTTTAGTTCGCCCATTCAGTTAACTTAACTTCAATAGTGTCGTTTACTTATTTTTTTATGGGGGTACATAAGATACAACTTTTATTTTGACATTATAAAAATATATGTTACAGTAAAAGCAATCAAAATTTAAAAAATAATTCAACTGATAATTTTATTAATAAATGTGAAACCAAATATGTGAGAAATAAGACATGCACTGACATTAAATAATGTTATACGCTTTTGTAATTTATTTTGCCAGTAAAATGAACTTCAAGATTATCTCTGAATTCGTAGTTCCAAATACATAAAATATATAGGGTGTCCCATTTGATATATGAAAGTTAATGTCACTATCTGTTAAACCGGAAGCGTTACCATTATGTCTAGTTTACAAATATATCAAGAAAATTAAAAAATAATTATAAATAAAAAAAATATTTCGAGGCGTCTGTTTTTCAGTGTTACCCTGAATACGCATGGCTATGAATGAAGTTAATACGAGTATATCCAAAATAATAAAAGAACTTTGTTACAGCGATATGCTTGTCGTAACTTGGTCGAAACAATATGAACTTTTGAAAGAAGCATGTTTTATCCATTATTATCGTGCGCGTTTCTTGCCATTGGAAATATGAGAGAGATAAATATATACCAACTTGTTAATTCGTTCATAATACAGATGGCCTTTATCGGACATTTTTCAAAAATTAAACTGTAAGAAATTTATAGAAGTTAATCCAAGTAATAATTGTAAGGAACAAATTATTAATAATGTACGACAGCTGTTCCTTAGAATATTGGCTGCAATATCTCACAACTACTTTTGTTTTTACTTCAGTAATTTCCATAAAAACTAGTATTCCGTCGTCGATTTCAATATGATATTCCGATAAATTTACGGTACTACTGAAACGTAATAGCGTCATATTTTTAATCGCTACATAAAATTTTATCACATGCACTCGTGGTGCAACTGGTACCAAGTTAAGAGAATGGTTGGTAATTTCCCTAGCACGGTTATGAACCTAGGGAAATGAGAAAGCCGCAACTGTGACCAACGAAGTTAATGTTATTCTTCAAATTAACATCATAGAAGAAGTAGATTAATTAAATAAATATTAGAGATTATTTAAAAGATTTTTACTCTCAGTGTGGCATTGAAGGAGTTACTGTTAAATATTTACATGTGTAATGTATGTAAGGAAATAACGTTGGTTTACTCAGGGATGTAATTCAGCCCTTTGATTGGCCAGAATGCAAACCTAGTTTAAAAAAACCAGAAAAAATATCACCTGTCAGTATATCAAATAAAATCTTCAGAATTTAATGATTTAATGAATTTTATTGTAATTTTTAATATTAAGGTCTTGTACATTTTTATAGATAAAAATGTTTATTTTGGTTTCACGAATTTAAATTATTAATTTACAGAATGTAAAAACGGACGCCCCTCCTCAGCGCCATCTACTATTTTCTAGTGTGAAGTGAAGTATAGGTACATCATAATTTTTAAAGAAGTTCTATCAAGGTCATTTACGAATTGTATGTTTGTATGAATTAAGATTTCAGCTCCGTCCATTCTGTCAAATTCAGTAGTGTCGTTTACTTAGATTTTATGAGGGTATATAAGATGTTACTATTATTTTGTTATTATAAAAATATATGTTGCAGTAAAAGCACACTGGAAATAGCGGTATTCGCACGGCTAGGAGCCAAGGTAATAATATATCTCCATTAATATATGAACTTGCGTTACAGCAAAAGTATTGTCAACAACAAGCACCATTTTAAAATGGAATGTCCGAACTTAGTCGTAACAATGAATTTTTAAAAGACAAGTGTTTTATATCCATCCTTATCGCACACGCTTCATGTTATTGCAAATGAGAGAGAGATAAATGTATGCCAATTTGTTAATTCGTTCATGATGAAGATGACCTTGATAGGACTTCTTACAAAGAGATTTTATTATAGCAGTCAAAGATTAAGACCAAAACTTTATGAAACAAATAATTTTCCAGTAATCTACGTGTCAGATAGAGTGGCGAATAGTTTTCAGTAACTGATTTTATAGTCAAAATTGTTCGAATACGTGACTTTCACGATGGACAAATATGTGATTTATAAGGCGGATTTATGCAGTCATTTTCATTTACATTTACTTTTTAATTTAATTTTCATTTAATTCTCATTTATAATTTTTAAATGCACCTATTCATACAAAAATATATGACAGAAATAAATGAAAATGAATGCATGCGCACATATAAAAATACGCTGACAGATGATGAACGTCATAACCCCACTTTCATTGGCATAAAGTTTATTAATAAAAATGTTCAACAATAATGACAGCGACGTTATGAGTTTAGTTTTAAGCGTGTTAATTGCAATAAAAACACCTTAAAAAGAAACGATAACGGAGATACATAATGATAACCAGCTGATTAACTCAAATTTTCGTCTCTGTCTCTGTCTGTGCACGCATGCGCCATTTATAATTTTCATATATTAGATAAAAGTTGGCCATTTTTTAAAATAAATGTGAGAGTGAGAGATAAATGAAAACGTAAATGAAAATGGTATATGCATGGCTACATTGGTTTACATACATTTATCTTTTAAATGAAAATTAAATTAAATTAAATGTAAATGAAAATGGCTGCATAAATCCGCCTTTACTGGTTAACCGTTGTTCAAAGAAATTTTACGTATTTTTCCCGCATAATTTACGTGCCCGCCAGATATAGGGCAATGACATAGTTTTTGTTAATTAGTCCTATAGTCAAAATTAGGCAACCTTGTGGCCTTCACAAATTAGCCTTATGAAATTTACTGATCACCCGTTGCTCAATGCTCAAAGATTTTTTTACGTATATTTCCCGTCCTATAATCTACGTGTCAGATATAAGTATAATCGTAGTAATCGAAATATGTATACTGGAAATTGTAATGAAATTGAATTTTAGTGTCAGTTGATGTATAAGCTGTTGATGGTAATACACCGGTTGGTAGATGAATAGATCTAGGTATCTAACGTAATGTTGTGAACTACGTTATCCCGGGCGTAGATATATTAGATTAATGAATTAGGCTTCGATCACATTACATGTGTAAGCTGTTGAATATTGGTTTGTTCTCTAATGAACTACAATGACACACTCAATCACTATTATATGATTATCTATCTTTTTTTATATGTAAAAAAATCTTTTTATTTGAAATCGTTACTAAAGTGCACAAAAATCGTCATTGAAAGATCAAACATCGGCACACGTTATATGACGACTTCATGATAAATAATGTTCAAGATAATTTGGGTATGTGTACGATGTACAATAGTAAATTTGGACGTAAAATGACAAAAAATATGTGCTAGAAGAACGAATTAAATAATTAATTACGATGAATAAGTTTGATATAATACACAAAATTTTGTGTTCATTACGATTACTTCAATGTCGGGAGGTTCGTAACACCCAACATAAGTTCGTTTGTTTGACTGTCAGCAACTGACAGATATGTCAGCATAACCTATAAAAATAAATATTCTTTTAATTTTCACAAATTTTCGATTTCAAACAAAATTTGATATGCAAGTTATATTTCGAGGATCCGAAATAGTATTTTGAAAAAGGGATTTTATTATGAGTTTATTATATGCCAACTATCAATTATTACACATATACTTTATTAATATTTATTTAATGAAATTATTACATTTATTCTATTCTAATATTTTCTATTTGGATTCTAAACTCTGACTAACTTGAAACTACACAAAAGCATTTAATAAGTAATATATTACTTATTACATGACAAAAGTCTATAACTGGAAACAGTAAACTCAGGTAGAGATGCATTCGGGCCGGGCCGAGCCGGGCTTTGAGGTTTGGATCGACTCGACCCGAAAATGAAAATTCCCGGCCCGATTCGAAGATCGACTCGACAAAAAAATTAACTAGCCCGGCTCGAAAATTGACTCGAAATCGGGCCGGGCTTCGGGCCGGGCCGGGCCAAAGCTCGAAATTGGGTGCATCCGGCATTCCTAATGTTGATGTTAAAGCGAAATGTTTAACTTTTTTCGTGTCAAACTTATAAAAAACCTCTACATTCTTATAACTTTCAACATTAGTTAACATAAGTAATTAAAAAAGAGACCCTTCTAGTGTAAGTTTGTTATAAAAATTACAGACCTACGTGTATTTAACACTTTGTTCACCAAAGCCGTTCGAAAATTTAAACAACTTTTTCACAAATCTTATCTTTTTACCTCCCGCTACCCTTGGTAAGGGAGGTATAGGGATCGTGTTAAAAATCACATATCGAGATTTTAGTAAATGACCACGTTTTAAGGTCCCTAAAATCCAATTTTAACATTTTCACGATGATGTCTGTATGTGTGTATGTGTGTGTATGTATGTGTGTGTGTATGTATGTATGTATGTATGTATGTATGTATGTGTGTATGTGTAGGGATTTTGTCTTCGCTCTAACTCAAATACTATCATTCAGAAAATTTTGAAACCTTGTATTTATACCCTATTCTAATATGAAAAAAAACTATTAGATTTTGGTATAAATCGGATAACCGGAAATGCCACTTTACCTGAAGCTCATAATGGTTTTTCCTCAAAAAATACCATTAAATGTCATTTTCTCGCATTTTATATCTTATGAAAATTAAAGATTATTGAATTTTCTACAGGAATACATTAATACTTTTTCTGTATAGATAAATTTAAAAATATTTTTTTATTAGTCGCGAAGCCTAAGATAAACACAATTCCTTTGTTACACAGTTCATATTTCAAATGAATGTAACTGACAGTAAATAATAATAATAATAATAATAATAATAATAATAACCCTTTATTGATAAAAATCAAAAGGCGAGGTTCAGCCAAAGGCTGGTCTTCCACCTAACCATACAGATATGAAATCATTATGCCAAATTAACAAATATATCCAAAAATAATCCAACTATATACATAAATAAATACAATAATACAAACAAAACACTGATCCTAAACGCCAACATTAAATGTAAATGATAATGTAATATATAATATATAATATAATACATGAGGAAAAAATTTTTCAATTTAATGAGTAAAACATTGAAAAAAAGTAAAAAAAAAAAAAATAAATGGTGCTACTCAAATAATTTCTTAATCTTATTTTTAAATGAATATACACTTAGAGATTTTAAATCATTCGGTATATTATTGTAAAAATACGGTGCAAGATAAGAAAAAGAGCCCTTAAATTTTGATTTTCTGTATGATTATTAATTTGTCGAGCAAATAATGTGGGGTACCAGTTTTTATAATTTTATGTATTAGACAAAGATACAGCTTTCTTACACGATCATCAATAGAGAGCATCTTAGCCATTGAGCGATATTTGGTAACGTGATCGAATTTACGCACACCATAAACAAATCGTAAACACGAATTCTGCAGTAGTGTAATTCTATGTTTGTCAGATTCTGTCAAATTCGGTACGTATGTGCAACCGCAGTAATCAAAGAGTGGTAAAATGAGAGCATTTATGAGGCGAAGTTTCACATCAACACTAAGATCATTTCTAAACTGGTAAAGATGTCTTAATTTAATTCGAGCAGCAATCAACTTTTTATTCAGATGTTCTCTAAATAATAAGTTTTCATCTACATAGAGACCCAAGATATTGATAGAACTACTGCGATTTAAAGTTGAATCATCTAATACTAAATGAGTAATAGTATCACATTTCCCAATTACAAGAAATGACGATTTAGCAGCATTTATTTTAAGCCCATTGTCTTTTACCCATGTGGATAGTTTTTTTAGATCATCGTTGACAAGTTCAAGTTGTTTACTAATATTTGAGGAATCTAAAGTAGCAAGTATGGTAGTATCATCAGCATATGAATGAGCCGTAGAGAAATGTAATATTGATGGCATATCAGCTACATAAATAAGAAAAAACAACGGCCCTAGAATTGATCCCTGCGGCACACCACATTTTAAATTATAAAAACTAGAAGAAGATGACATTTGAACCTGAAAGTTTCTATTATTGAAATAATTATCACACCACTGAATAGATTTGTCGGAAAAATTGTAATATCTAAGTTTAGCCAATAACATGCTGTGATTAACCATGTCAAATGCCTTAGAGAAATCTATTTGTATTGCCAGAGAAATTTTAGAATTATTAAAATTATTTAAAAAAATGTCTACAATATTTAACAAACATGTATTTGTGCTATGCCCAGTTCTAAATCCGGACTGAAAAAGAGGTAAAATATTATTATCATGTAAGTAACTCATAATTTGATCACAGCATGCTCTCTCCAAAACCTTCGACATTAAGGGTAAAATACTTATCGGCCGTAAATCATCGACTGTAGTGCAATCATTATGTTTAGCAATTGGTTTAATAATTGCAGTTTTCCAAATATCAGGTACTACGCCATCCAGAATACAAGTATTTATGATGTGCGCAAAAAAGTCCGCAATGATGGGCAAAATGAGCATGGTCATTTTTAAAGATATACCATCTACACCGACAGCATTAGATTTCTGCTGCATCAGAATTCTAATTATTGTATTTCTGTCTATACATTTGAAATCAAACTCTTGTTCAGGTTCCTCTATATATTTGCTCTGCAAAAAATGATTTAATAGCTCAGAGTTTATTCTACCATCACTTACTTTATGATATAAATATTGAGCATATACATTGGCATCAATATTATTTGGAATATCCCTTTTTACCTCTCGCTAAGAGAGGTATTGGATTCATGCTAAAATTCGCATATCCAGATTTTATTGAATAAGCACGATTTAAGGTCCCTACAATCCGATTATAACATTTTTAAAATGATGTCTGTGTGTGTGTGTGTGTGTGGATGTATGTGTGTGTGTGTGTGTGTGTGTGTATGTATGTATGTATGTATGTCTGGATGTTGTAGTCACGATTCCTCAAAAACTATAAGACTTAAAAAATATTTAACTGCAGTTTCCTCAATCTGACATTCCTGGGAAGAGCTGAAAAGGTTTTGGTAACAATTGAAGAACCGGAAGTAGTAGTTTCTTAGAAAAATTCTTCTAAATATAATTTTTTGGGATTTTTTTTTATTAAATATTGAAGAACATAAAATTCTCCATCTAATACACTTAAAATTTTTATTATATCTTGTATAGATTTAGAGATAAAGACACTATAATTTATAGAGTAAACTTATCGCAGAGGCTACGACACTAAGGAAACCAGTTGACAAATTCCAATGTTTATAACATAATTTGTAAATGACACATGTCAGTGTCAAATATCAACAGTTTTAGTGACATTCTGATAGCTTTTACTGGGAAGTATATTTAATTTTTCTTATTGTTTTAGTAATTAAATATTTCAAATTATAGGTAAAATGCATATGCAGTTGATAAATTCAAATGTTTGTAAAAGAAAAAAAATAATGTCATTGTCAAAAATATAGAGTAGTTTATATCTGTTGGGCGGTAGTGCGAGCTCGAATCGAAAATTTTACTTAATTATGTTTCAACAAAAACCATAATGGCAACTTGTCATCCTGCAAACATCGTTTTATGAAGATTTAACCAAGTCTTAAATAATATATGATAAACTTGTAATAAAACGTCAAATTTCGCTTGGACAGATAGTGGCTTTGACGTTTAACGAAAAAGCTAAGATTTTCCACAAACCAAGTATAATAAACCTGCTGAAAATAAAAGATACTCCAGAGAATTAAATATGTAAGTAAAATAATAAAAAGATTAAAGAATGTGACGAAAACATAGAAAAACATAAAAGAACACCTTGGTAAACCACGAAAAAAATCGAAGGTGAAGAAAGAGCACTTAAAGAAACGAAAGACAAAAAGAAATTTAAGATGAAGAAAGAGCATTTAAAGAACCGAAAGACAAAAATAGATGTGACGTGAAAAAAATGTTCATTCAGGAAATAAACAGAAATTTCAGAATTGCAAGAAACGAAAAGCGAATGTATTTTACATAAATAAAGTTTTTAATTTGTGTCAAACTATTATTTAATTAGCTTAAAATATGGGCTATCCAGCGAAACAAGCGGTTTACGTCATCATTTAGGGATTTTTGAAATTTTCTTTATTTTTTTAAATATATTTTATTAAAGGTATTTAATTGTTTTATTATTATTATTATTATTATTATTATTATTATTATTATGTATTTGATACCTTCAATAGAAATAATTATGTTTGGATATATTATTATTAAGTATTTTTTTAAAATTTTTGTAAAATGACGTTTGATTATATATATTTTTTTTAATATTGGTAATTCTGAACATGTATATTACTAAATATTATATGTCTATATTATACTTTTCAACCAGTATTGTGATTTCATTTTTTTTTGGTTTCGTTGTTCATTGACAAAATGTCAAATGCTTTGTCATGTCAGCTTGTAGTTAATTTATTGACTTATTTTGAAAATGAAAAATAGATTGGTGGCTCTTATTTTCACTGAATTGTAATATTAAGGTAATATTTCGTTCTATTTGTTAGTAATAATTTGAAAATTAAATCTATATGTACAGCGTGTGGCAAACGCTATACATAATGTTCAGAAACAGTGAGAAATTCTATGGTATGCAGTATTCTATATTTTTTCAAGGACCTCACATAATACTAGATAGTTTGTTGCGTATACTACAAGAATGAAGTTTTTATATAACGGCGTAAGCAGTATCGTTCAGAATATTTTAAATAAAATTGGATTTCTCTGGAAAAAAATGATACCAGATGTGTTACCTTTTTACCTCTCGCTAAGAGAGGTATTGGATTCGTGCTAAAATTCGCATATCCAGATTTTATTGAATAAGCACGACTTAAGGTCCCTACAATCCGATTATAACATTTTTACAATGATGTCTGTGTGTGTGTGTGTGTGTGTGTGTGTGTGTGTGTGTGTGTGTGGATGTGTGTATGTGTGTGTGTGTGTGTATGTATGTATGTATGTCTGGATGTTGTAGTCACGATTCCTCAAAAACTATAAGACTTAAAAAATATTTAACTGCAGTTTCCTCAATCTGACATTCCTGGGAAGAGCTGAAAAGGTTTTGGTAACAATTGAACAACCGGAAGTAGTAGTTTCTTAGAAAAAATCTTCTAAATATAATTTTTTCGGAGTTTTTTTTTTTATTAAATATTGAAGAACATACAATTCTCCATCTAATACACTTAAAATTTTTATTATATCTTGTATAGATTTAGAGATAAAGACTCTATAATTTATAGAGTAAACTAATCGCAGAGGCCAAGGCACTAAGGAAACCAGTTGACAAATTCCAATGTTTATAACATGACACATGTCATTGTCAAATATCAACAGTTTTAGTGACATTCTGATAGCTTTTTCTGGGAAGTATATTTAACTTTTCTTATTGTTTTATTAATTAAATATTTGAAATTATAGGTAAAATTGTGGTAAAATGCATATATCCATCAGAAATACCGCCAATCTGGTTAATGAATTGGAACAATCTTTTACATTTAGAAACTTCCTCATACAATGAAAAATAGATATAATTAGAATTATATGTGTACAGAAGACATGTTAAATATAATAAAAAACAATATTTGGGTAATGTTCTGTAAGATTTTGTTATAAAACGACGGTTCGAAAGCGAAGTGCAATACAATACTTATATAGCCTAATATAGAAATGGCGAGAGGTCTTGTGCTGGCCACAACAGATTTTTATTTTCTTGTTTATCCCCATATGATTCAAATTTTTCCATAAAAGTTTACTATTCCCAATATTATTATTAATTTCCCATTCTAAGTAACACTGTTTTTCTTTACGTATGGCAGCTGTAGTTAGATTACGCATTTGTTTATAATAAAGTAATTTTGCATCTGTTCTGTATTTCTTGTATTGTGCGAGAGCTTTATCTCTCTCCTTTTGCATTATCCTTATTACAGGCGTAATCCAAGGACAGTGATTTTTGCAAACTGTTATGGTTCGAATCGGAGCATGTTTATCAAAGAGAGTTACAATGTTGTGATTTAAAAAATTAATTTTATCATTGACATTGTCAAACATAATAATATTATTCCAATTTACTTTTTCGCAATCAGCAAGGAATTTTTCATGATCGAATTTATTAAAATCTCTATATGTAATTGATTTTCGAGAGGCAATTATTTTTGGTATATTGAGAGCACAGTAAACACCAAAATGATCTGTGAAATTTGTACAGTCAATAACTCCAGCATGGGAATGCAATTCTTTATTTGAAGTGGCAATAATGTCTATTAAAGATTTTGAGGCTGGCCGTGTATAGTGTTCTATTAGTTGATACATATCATGTGCGGCTAATAAATTCTTAAAAAATATAGAATGTGCATCATTTACTAACAGATTTAAATTTATATCACCTGTAAAAATTACAGCATCACTTTGGGTTAAGTATTCTGTTAAAATTGGATCCAAAATACTAAGTTCTTTATAATATTTAGAATGCGGGTTATAAATAACGCCGATAATTATTTTATATTTGTGAACCGTAATTTGTATCCATAAATGTTCAATATTATCATTAGTTACAAATGTACTGTCAAGTATTTTGTATGGAATACCACAGCGAACATAAAAAGCAAGACCTCCGCCACGTTTGTCTGATCTTTCTAAACTGACAAGCTCGTAATTATTAATATGAAACAAATGTGATGGTGAAGTTTCGCTTATCCATGTTTCACTTACAGCCAGAACATCAAAATCATTGTCATATAAAAAATCTTTAAATACAGAGAAACATGAATTGAGTGACCTTGCGTTTATATGACCACATGTAAACATACTATTATTTGGACAATTGTTGGGAGCGTTAGAAACAGCAGTTATCGACATAAATGAGCGAAGTTTGGCAAAAATAAACAAATCAGCAAACAAACAGAGAGAAGTGTCAAGAGTTCAATGATCCGCTGCACGTTCTGACAAAAATTAAATTTAAAAAAGTATTAGTGCCTGAAGTGATGTACTTTGAAGCGTAAAACATAATTTAAAATATTTAACTTATGAGCATTCTAGGTCATCTAAATTGTTTATATAGAACTTTTTGTCTTTTCCACCACTAGGTTTGTTGACTATAATACGACCATCGAAAGTCCACACGTTCTTAATATTAAATTTCTCTGTGGCGGCCTTGAGAAGTTTCACCCTGTTTTTGGTAAGATCTTCACGTATAGTGATTTTGGTACCTTTTAAGTTCTTTTTCGCATTGAAGACTCTACTTCTGGTGCGGTAGCTGATGAACTTCACAATTAATGGCCGGATCTTATTGTTCATAGGTTTCCCTAAACGATGACACCGATCGATATCATTAACTGAGATATCCACCTTCAGTTTATCGCGACACAATTTCACCACACTATCATCACTTTTCTCATTTTGCACTTCAGGTAGTCCAAAAATGTCACTGTCAAAAAAATAATCACTTCAAATTAATAATAATGACATTTTAAAAAGTAAATAGTAAATAAAGCAATATTTTTATGCAATGGAACAGTTTGCAGCGTTAGTAAATCCGTGGGTATGTATTTAAATTAATAAAAATTAAACAGCGGGAGGTTTTGTGTTGGCCACATCAGATTTTTTATCTAGCTTTGTTTCTGCTCAAAAATAGGACAAGTAATCATTATGGTAGGAACAAAAATCACTTTTATTTAAGTATACGAGTAATAACAATAATAATAGCAACATCACAATATAATTATTATGCTTTAATGAATAACCTTGAATTCTTGAAGTAAAATAATACATTTTTATTTATTGGTATGTGAAGTTTGTTGTTATTAAATCATTTTGATCCTTTTTAACTTCATCCATTTTCATTAAAATATTAAGAAAACTGTGCATTTGATTGAACTATAAGATTTTTCGGGCCGGACCAAAACCAAAAGTCCGATTCACCTCGATTTTTGAAAATGATTAGCCCGATTCGGCACGATAAAAATAATCGAGCCGATCATCGAGCCGGGCCGGGCCAAAGCTCGAAATCGAGTGCATCTCTAAACTCAGGTGTCGGGTTCGGCGCCTGGGAACTGCAATTCGGCGGTTTGGGCAACGGTAACTTGCATTTGGGCACTGAAATTCCTTTTTGTCACCCATATGGTTTTTTCGGCTTCGGCAACTAAGGCTGTGTCCGATGTTGTACTTTTATCCTAAATTTATATGCCCTAAATAATGTTATTATTTAGGATAGGAATTAGATTTTAGGGTTTTGCAAGAGGACACTACGCCTTGAAGTTAATTAAACAAATCATGTTCGTTGCTATAATTTGTGCAAAACGTCAAATTCACAGTCAGAGAATAGATCCTTAGCTTCTATTAGAGGTGGGCGCGTGAGTAACATTTTGTTCACGATCACGCACGCTCACGAAACTAAAAATATGATGTGGTCAGCACATACCTCCCGCTTTAAATTAAATTTTTATTAATTTAAATACATACCTACATATTCTGCAAACTATATTAAGTTCCTTTGCATATATCTTTTGCTTTACATGATCCATGTCGTTAATGTGTAGTTGTAAACTAATATTTGATACTTTGATAACACGTACTTATTCACAGTTGTTTGATTTTTAGTACTGCAAACATATCAAATTTATATCGGCCCATTCTGTACATCTAATATTTATGTATGATGGAAAATATATTATTTTTACTAACCTTAATTTCATTAGACTCAATACAATCTTCCTAACACAGGTTCATTATTAATTTTAATGTAATTGCTTCCTGACAGTGACAGTTTAAATATGTCAGAATTGTTATTAAAATATTTTGTTTTTGTTTGACGCATAGGCAAGATTATGTATAAAATAAATTATTTTATAATTTAATATTTAAAGTTATTTCAAGTTATTTACTAAATGTTATTATCGTAGAATTGAAGATTGTAACATTATATCGAATTTTTATTAATAAAAGTTGCTAAAAAATTATATTCAACGAATTTTTTACAAGAGAAACTGTTAAAAGCTTGTATAAATGATACTTTCGGTTATCCAATATACACTAAAAACTAATGAGCTCTTCTCATATTAGTATAGAATGGGTACCTATATAAAATTTCAAATTTTTCTGTAAAGTAGAAGTTTAGTTGATACTTATGTAATTAGTGCAGTGGCAGTAATTCACATATTTGTACTTTATTTTAATATCTACAAAATAAATACTAATTATTAATTATTTTGAATAGTAAATAATTATTGTTCCTTTATTTATAATGTATTATAGGGTCCATTATATACATTAAATTGTGGCTGTTGAGTGTTCCATACTATAGAATCACTTTGGATAATCAAGCACCGGAGAGAAGGGAAAAATTCTGGAAAAGATGAATTCAGCTCATTCACCTGTCAGCAACACGATTTTATAAAATTTAAATGAAAGTTTCCGACAGACATATTTCCAACTTTACACAGTTTGGAAAATGTTACACAAAATTAATTGCTTCATGTTAAATTTTAACTGCTTTTTGAATGGTCTCTTTGTCCAAGCCCAAAATGTCAAACAGAGTTTATTTTCAACGCAAATTAATCGATATTTGAAAAAAAACTTCAACCATTTTTGGCAAAATTAATTTTTGTTGTTGGAGTGGTCATCGTTCTCGTTCAAACACTATCAATATTTAAAATTGCAAAACATGCAGGTATATAAAGTTTTCTACGTCATGATTTTTCGGTATTAAAAGGGTTTTATTTTTACTTGCTAGTGGCTTTTTTACCTGCTGTCACAGTTAGGTAAGGAAGGTATTATCTTTGGCAAAAAAATTCGGTGGTTTTTAATGAAGAAGCACGTTTTGGGTCCCTAGAATACGATTTTACTAGTTTTACGATGACAAATTTTTTTCAACGATATCTCCAGTACTACAGTTTTAAAAATTATAATGCTTTCGTATTCCTCTTCTTTACATCCATATGAAGAGCTGATAAGATATTGGTTATAACTGGTCAACCGGAAGCTCTCATATTTGAAGTTCTTAACAGTTTTTCTTGAAATAACGCAATTAAAAATTATTCTTTGACATTTTATGTGATTATCAATATGAAAAAATATCTTATTGTCTATACGGTATGAGTATACATTTTCCTTCATATTCAATAGATATAGAGTTAAAAAATATAAAGAGATCTACTTTCATAAATCAGCCAGCTTTACTATAATCATGGAAATAGTTGATATATTCAAATAATTTTAATTGAGAGATGTCAGTGTCAAGTGCAATTTATATAGTGTATGTTCGTGTTATAATTTTACTGGATATATATAGAATCTTTTCCAAGGAATTTTTGATATGGAATTTGTACAAAATACGTAGAATTGATGGAAGATATTGTGGGGGTCAGATTTTTATATTTATATTTTATACTCGTATAAATCAAATTTTTTCAACACATTTTCTTATGTATATGATTTAAAAGAAAGTACCCAGTTATGGTTAATATGTACCACGAATTCAACGATATTGGAAATTGGTGAATTTCCAAGCAATTGCATTAAAATGATTTTACGTGAATGAAATTCAATAAAATCAATGATTTCGTGTTATCAATGCTAAATATTAAAATTGGAAAAATTCTAATCTGCTGACCATGAGAGCCGTGGGTATCGAAACGTTCAGTTATGTATGTAGATAATAAAAGAATTTTAAGAAAAAAAAAACACCTAGAGAAGGCGGAAAATATTTCCTTAACAAACAATATGCATTTATTTGCAACCAAGGTACCTATAAAGAAGTTCCAGATAAATATAGTAAAATTTCAATAATAATGGGGAAGTTTAGCGATTTTTTTTATTCTTTTATTCCATGGGAAATGACTTGAAAAATGATGTAACAGGTTTTATTTATTTCAAAAATGTCCAGATTTTCCTGAAAAGCCGATTTTAAGCTGTGATGACGGCGCTAGAGGCTTGGTACAACGTATGTCTCTTATACACTGACGCACTCGGTTGCGGTTACCAGTCACTTGAGACTGAGGTGTTGTTCGACCTACGTTCAAGTGGTTCGCTTTCACCGTACTGTCTGAGTTTGCGCATAACTGACTTGTGACGTACTTAGAGTTTACCCAAAAAATATTAATTATAAATAAATGGATCAATAATTTTAATTTTTAATTTCAATTTCAGCAGTCATTTGTGTTTTATTTGTGAGAAAATAGTATGTTATATAGAATTTTTACCATGCTAAACTTCCCCATTGTTCCGTTTTTTTTATGAAGTAAAATAATTTCTAAGAAATATAATAATAATAATAATAATAATAATAACAATAATTAACAGTGATGATAATAAATAATTAATAATTATAATCAATATTGTGTAAAGAACTGTTTAGATGTATTTCAACAGTGAATTTCTGTAACTTGGTTACAATGAACAATGTTAAGTGTTCAAATTACATTGTGTATATAACGAAGACAGATTTGTGAAAAATTCATGAATCTCACTGAGATTTGAACCCAGGGCTTTCCGGTATCTAGTCGGACACTCTACCAACTGAGCTATGAGATCCCGTGAAGTTCTTGAATTTTTCACACGTCGCATATATCGTAGACAAGTTTTGTCTCCCACTTGGAGTATCGTCACCCACACAACACCGCGACATCACATGCAGCAGTGTATTGGCGCTGCAGTATTATTTTGTGTAAAGAACTGTTTAGATGTATTTCAACAGTGAATTTCTGTAACTTGGTTACAATGAACAGTGTTAAGTGTTCAAATTAAATTGTGTACATAACGAAGACAGATTTGTGAAAAATTCATGAATCTCACTGGGATTTGAACCCAGGGCCTTCCAACAACGATGTATGCGACGTGTGAAAAATTCAAGAACTTCACGGGATCTCATAGCTCAGTTGGTAGAGTGTCCGACTAGATATCGGAAGACCCTGGGTTCAAATCCCAGTGAGATTCATGAATTTTTCACAAATCTGTCTTCGTTATTTACATAACCAATATTAATAATTAATTAATAATAATTAATATTGTTAATAATTATAATAATAATTAATAGTAAATAATAATAAAAGCTTTTGTTTATCTGGTAGACTTATCCAAGTTAATTTTGTGCTAGTAAAGAAAACATGTAGGCATGGATTTATTCATATTCCTTAGCTTGTTTGGTTTATTTTGTTTGGAATGTCGTAGTTTGTCATCATTTGTCTCGTGTAATTAAGTTTGTTCATTGTCCTCCGGCTGTGTACGTGTAAAGCTGGAATTAGCTTTGGTTTCTCCATCGTCAACGCAACGGGGAAGATTTCATAATCAACCGACTGATCACTACAAGGGAAGAAATCTTCATATATCAGGAACTACATGGGCCGGCATATAAAGTTCAGGATTACATACATGTAGCAGGATGGAATACAATTTCAACATCCCATATCTGTTAACAAGAAATATGTAACAGCGTGTCTATTTTTGTAATTTCGAATGTAAGAATTCGGTTAAGGCTACAGGATGCGCAATCCGAGTGTCACGGATATTCTTTAATTCAGAACAGATACAAGTGTACAGTCAATTTATTGAGAACTCTGAGATTAGGCACATTGACAGTTGCTCGTGTTAATGGTTATTTTCTCTTAATAACAGATTAAAGGATTATCCCTCTGGATTATTTGATGTTTAAGTATAAAAATGAAAATTATAGAATATTTAAATAGTTTAATTTTTTACGAAATATCGGCTATTAGTCCGTATAAATCTGTGGTTTAATGCAAAAATCATCAATCAGGTATATTCCGTAAGAAAGTGGTTAATTTTTAATAACTGGTTAAAAATTACATCCAGTAGAGATTGGTTTGACAACTAAACTAGCTATTTGTGTAATTAGTTGCGAAATGAAATTTGTAGGCGCAAGCAAGTGGTACAACTACAACAAGTCAAGTGCTTAAAACACACATTTCGCAATGTGTTACATACAAGATTTTTTATAATAACGTTTTAAAACAGATCATTTATTCTCATATATCAACATTTTGAATTTTTCAAAATTAAAAAGTAGGCAGACGTCAGGTTCATTAATTCGTTGCTAAATAAAATCCTTTTTAGCACTAGTGCTTAAAAGTAATTTTACGCATTAAACTATCAAGTTTACGCATGAAACTGTCACTTCTATGCATTAAGGGGGGGGGGGGGTTGAATGAAGAGGGTTGCATAAGCAAAAAAATCATTTTTTGTTCGTGTCCCCTCGCGATTGTAATAAAAAATAATGAATATTTATCAAAATTTTGTAAATTATATGATTATGTTTGTGTCCTAAAACCATTTTGGTTGAAAAAATACAGCGGATATAAAAAAAAATAATTCATTTCCGGTTTATAACTTAAAATACGTAGACCATATTATATTCAGGACACAATTTATTAAAAACCATAAACAAATATATAAATTTTATAAAAGTGTATGCAACAGGTTTTTAAAACGACACGAACGAAAAATTTACCAAAACAGACTCATTTGACTGCCGCGGCACCGAAAAATAGTTTGGGCATTACCTTACAGATGTCAGCACTAGAAATGTCGGTAATGCAGTTCGGAAAGTAAACATTGAAGCTCTACCTGACTAACCATGACATTTTTGTAATTTGATTTACAATCTTTTATTACTGCGGCTATTTCCATGAATGGTTTCTTAGAGAAAATAAATCTAAGCTAAAAATGTAAGAGAAATATGTCTCGATATATTCTATTGTGAACAAATCAAAACATATATTATTAACTATTAGTGATTTTTAGTAAAAGTATTGTTTCACTAAATACAAGAAATAAAGTAATAACAAGAAACAATATACTTTAAGGCAATTGAAATTTCTTTTATGGTATCAGCTCTAACATGGTGAAACTTCATTCTTGAATTTGTATTTTAAATAAAGACTCAGTTTTTTTAGTTTTAGAAAAATATTTATATCACGATGACTATAGTTTCGCTACCACAGTAACATCATCATAAATAAAGTTTAAAGTTAAGTAGATTTTCACTCAGTTAGTAATTGATATGTAATCAATTAACCATCATCATTGTGAATGTTTTTTCAAAATGGTAAAATTTTTGATTATGCAATAATTAAATATGAAATAATAATATTAATAATAATACAATAATATTAAATAATTCAAATTATTTACAAAAAAAAGTTTGAAGTTAAGTAGTTTTTCACTCAGTAAATGATATGTAATCAAAAGGTAAAATTATTGATTATAGAATAATTATTTTTTGTCCCTCAAAGTTTTAGCTTCCAAAATGTATTCCGGGTCTTTACATTTTTTATTAATTTTTTTTTAATCTATTCCCCAAAACAATTTCCGGCAATATGCAATAATGAAACAGCATCATCAGATATTAATATAACAATATAAACTTAAAAACTTACTTATAATTACGAATAAATTTAAGTAAAATACTGAAACAAATAAATATGAAATAATAATAATAATAATTAATAATATTAAATAATTGAAATTATTTACAAAAAAAGTTTAAAGTTAATTAGTTTTTCACTCAGTAAATGATATGTAATCAAAAGGTAAAATTATTGATTATAGAAAAATTATTTTTGTCCCCCAAAGTTTTAGCTTCCACAATGTATTCCGGGTCTTTACATTTCTTTAAAAAAAATTTTTAACTCTATTCCCTAAAACAATTTCTGGCAATATGCAATTTAAATAAATAATATTAATATAACCATATAAACTTAAAAACTTACTTATAATTACAAATACATTTAAAGAAAATACTGAAACAAATAAAGATGAAATAATAATAATTAATAAGAATAATAACAATAATTAATAATAATACAATAATATTAAATAATTGAAACTATTTACAAATAATCTCTACTGTAACTCAGTCGTTATTTTAAACAACTGGTTAAAAAAATTATCTAATAGATATTGATTTGACAACTAAAAATCCAATTTTTTGTTATATATCAACTTACATGATTGGTTAAAGATTATAACCAGTCACTATAAATTAACGACTGAGTTACAGAATAGACTCGTAAATCTTGAACAAGTCTCGGTATAATTTTTGTAATTATTCATAAATCTATCTGCCTATCGCGTCATTATGTAAAACAGTTTTAATTTCTACTAAAAGTGTAAGTTCTTTAGGTTTGTCAACAAATAAATAAAGTTTTCAGCTATAATTCTTTATTTTCATCGTACAACTAAATTGAAGATAGCTCAGTCCACTGCGCACATCTAAGCTGCATTTATTTTATTAATCAAATACGTGCGTTCCTCAACTTATGAGAAAAATTATGGGCATATAGTTAAATGACTGGCAAACGAAATATGTTCTATCATAAAAAATGTTTATTTGATTAAAAGCTACATTTTTATATATGTTTACTCATTACACATGTAATATGAAGTAGTATTGCTTTGAAAGAAGATATTCATAAATATTTTTCTAGAATATGAATATGGATTTATACTTACTAGAAAGCCCTACTATCACTTTGTATACTATATAATCAATAAAAAGTTTCCGCACATAAACAGCATAACTCAGGCATCCGCACACCTATATTGAAAACATTACATGGGCATTTTGTAATCCTTGTAAAGCTCATTATGGCTCTGTGGTAGATAAGAAAAGAATTTTAGCTACAACATTAGCCGCAGATTACTGATTTATTGTTCCCGAAAAGGGCCGGTTATGTCGTAAATGACCCACGATTTATCCCCTAATTATCCAGGGTTATAAATTTTTTATACTTGCGAAAGCAAATATTTAGCAAATACAGTGTTTATCTTCTTAGGTCTAGTTGTATAATCCCCAATAGAGGTTTATAATCAGTCAAGTTCGTTATTTGCATATCAGCCGTATGGCGTTCAAGATTTCTCGACATAACTTAAAATTTAAACATTTAGGAACAATAAAATTCTTCTATTTCTCATATTGAACATCTGCTTCGGTTAATTTATAAACTCTCATAGACAACAGTCCATCAATATGCTGTTATTTTTCTAGGAACACCTGATCCTTAATTGTACGCGACTGTTATAAAAAATAACGGCCTAAGTCGTTATTTCTATCTTTTCATTTTTGTTTTAATCCTGTTATGTCATAATAACAGTATGGTATTACGAAAAAAGTTTAACTGCCGGGAAAATAGACAAAATCGAATCGAAATGAACTGTCAAATAACAAATTTATCATTAACCATCTGTACCCGTTACAAATATTTGCAATAAACAATATTAAGGAGAAATGGTATTAAATCATATTTTTTTTGCATTTATAAAGTTTAGTTCTCTGCTACACTGGTTTTTTAAAACTATCCCGCTCTGCTTTTTTGAATATATAGGGAAAACTCTGATTAATTACTCAACACAACACTCAGTTAATAATTAATATAGTTTACATTACTGCAGAAAGCTTAAATACGGAAAATAGAAATTATTTAAAGTTTGATATGAGTTATCGTGGATGAAAATATAGTCGCACACACACACACACACATCATTGTAAAAATAGCAAAAACGTGTTCTGGCGACTCTAATTCGTGCTTATTCTATCGAATTTTTTGACCAAAAACATTACCTCCCTTACCGTATGGCGGGAAGTAAAAATAAACTGTCTCAGATCTATCATAGTAGCAATTTATATTGTTGTACAAATTTTATTCTAATAGATTGTCAATATTATCCGTATATTCTATTTTCAACGTTTGTCAGTGTTATATTTTATTAACATAATTATGTCATTTTATAATCTATAATGTCTATATATTTTTTTGTCACCATCGCCAACAAATATTTACTGTTGTGGTTCATACGTTCCATTTGAGTTTTCAATTTTAATTACTTTATTCATTATTTTAATGTGCGGGCAATAAGTATTTACTAGTACAATACAATGCTTTTATAATTAATATGTTATACTTACTATTTTAATATAAAGAAACAAATGGAAATGTGTATGATAATACTTAATAACTGGCAGTTAAAATTTTAGGGATTATACAAATTTATTTTATATTATACGAATTACAATGTCTGTGTGTGCGTGAGGATGTGTGTATGTGTGTATGTGTGTGTGTGTGTGTGTGTGTGTGTGTGTATGTGTGTGTGTGTGTAACTGTGGATGTTTCAGTGATGATTCCTCAAAAACTCTAATACTTAACACCAATTTAACTACGTGTTCCTTAATCTGACATTAATGGCAAGACCTGAAAAAGTTTTGGTAACAATTGGACAAACTGAAGTAGTAGTTTCTTAAAAAAATCTTCTAAATATTATTTTTTGGAAATTTATGTAATTACAAATGTTAAAGAATATAAAATTCTCTATCCAATACATTGAACACTTTTATTATTTCTCCTATAGATTTACAGATAGAAAATTCTAAATTTATAAAATAATCCACCGTATTAAACAACACATGGAAACCAGTTGAAAAATTAAAATATTTGTAATTGACATAAATGTCAGCGTTAAAAATCCAGAAACATTTCTGAAGGCTTTTTCTGAGAAGTACATTTAATATTACTTATTTTACCATGAATTAAATACTTAGAAATTTATGAAACTGGGCAGTAATCATGCCTATACACAAATCTAAAAAGGAAAATTGTCGTACATATCTAGAAATCATTCGTTGAAAGTGAAATGCTACAAAAATGCATGGTTTGCTGTTGCTTTGTCACTGGTTATAAAAGCTTTTATTTGCTAGTCATAAAACCCCAGGCCTTGGGTAAAATTTGACCTAAAGAAACTGTATCTTCTTGTTTACATTCAACCTTTTACCTAAGGCACAAACCTAAGTAGAGACCCGAACCATTCTATCGCCCTCTCTTGGCTAATATTATAAGCAAACGTGAAATAGTTCATGGCTTGGCCGATATTACTTCGTGTCGCTTTTTCGAAACCCCCCCTTAAGCACTAGTGTTTAATCCGAGGATCCGCTAACAATTTAATACGTAGCTACTTGCTAAAACGACAACAATCTGTTAACGTCAATGAAAGTACTTCCGAGGTTAATGTTATGCAACATGGAATTCCTCAAGGATCTATACTGGTACCTATACTGTTCATTATATACATAAATGACCTACCAAACCATGTCACTGTAAGTAACATCTCAATGTTCGCGGTTCGCGGATGACACAACATTCTTCCTAAAAAATAGTAATATTGAAACTCTAAATTAACAATGTGACAGAGTTCTTGAGGAAGCAAAACGTTGGTTTACTGATAAAAACTATTGCTAAATGAAGAGAAAACTGACATTATAACTTTTCAAAGCGGAAAAAATAATTCCAACAATCATGCCAAACTATTAGGGATATCTATTGACCCAGACCTGAAGTGGCATAAACACGGTCATGAAGTGCACCAGAAACTAATAAAATTAGCCTACCTATTCCGAAAACTGTTAGGACAAGTGTCAAAAAATACATTAAGGATCGCATATTTCGCCTTAGTCCAGTCGTTGCTTTCCTATGGGATTATTTTATGGTTTTGGAGTTCATTCAATACCAAGATATTTATTACCCAAAAAAAGATAATACGGATTATAGCAGGGGTACCCGCAAGGGAACATTGCAAAACCGTTATTTCAAGATCTCGAAATCTTAACCCTATCCGGTTTATATATTCTAGAGTCCCTGGTCTATACAAAAAATAATCCTAGCCACTTCCAAAAATTTGAGGATACTCACTCATATAATACTCGAAATAATAAAAACTTAATTATTCCTCATAACAGATTAAAAAATCTGTTGTGGCCAGCACAAGACCTTCCGTCAATTCCATGTATTTTGTACAAATCCCATACCAAAAGGTCCTTGGAACAGATTCTATATAATATCATGTAAAATCAAACACGAACACATACTATTTTTTACAAATTCCATACCAAAAGTTCATTTGAAAAGGTTCTATAAATCCAATAAAATTATAACATAAACTACACTAAGTAATGTCCTTCCATCTTCCCTTTGGCCTTTCTATGCGTGTCACTTGCGAGCAACACTATGACATACCAATTTTAGATCCTACACTTTTTTTCCATATTTGGTTTTGCACCTGCAACTGACATCAATTAAATTTTTTTGAATAATTATGTCAGCTGTTTCCATGATAAATAGCAAATCACTAATTTTTGAAAATTAATTTCTTTATAATGCTTTAATTCTACATCTATTGAATATGAAGGAAAATGAATAATCAAACCATATAGAGAAGAGTATTTTCTTTAATAAATATAATAACAAAATGTCAAAAAATAATATTTAACTGCGTTTTTTTAAGAAAAACTGTTAAAAACTTCAAATAAGGGTACTTCCGGTGGATCAATTATAACCAAAATCTAATCAACTCTTCATATGGATGTACAGAAGAGGAATACGAAAGAATTATAATTTTTAGAATTATAGTATTGGAGTTATCGTCGGAGAAAAATTTGTCACACACGGACACACATACACACACACACACACACACGGACACACACACACACATACATACAGACATCATCTTAAAAATAGTAAATTCGTATTGTAGTGACCCTAAAACGTGCTTATTCATTAAAAACTCACCACCGCATTTTTTGACCAAAGACAATACCTTCCTTACCTAAAGGTGACGGAAGGTAAAAAGATTAGAAATGGACCGTTCCATAACTGTAAAATTTTATAACGAACTACCTGACCATATTAAACAACTGCCACTAACTAAGTTCAAGAAAGTTATTAAAAAAGAACTAATTAAACAAAGTTATTATAACGTAGACGATTTTATAAAGACGAACATAAAATGGACTTAATAATAGTGTTTATACTTTATTGAACTCGAGTTGACCACATTTTAATTTGTTGTGTTGTATTTGTTAATTTGTCATGTTTTTAAATCATCTTTATGAAATATTGTTAAACATATTTTAATGTGTTTGTAATTGTTTTTTATTTGCACGTGTATTTGTGATATATTTTTGATCATATTTTATTGTAATGACAAGGCAAAACATTTCATGTATTTGTAGTATGCCGAATAAAATGAATTTGAATTAAAAATACATAAATATATTCTTTAAATTTGAAGAAGAAAAAGTAATCTTATGTAATAATGTAATTTAAATTAAAATTATGTGAAAGAATGTAAATATTAATTTGCCGTAATTAAAATATGTAATTGTTTTGCTTTAGTTACAAAAACTAATTTAATTATTAAAATAGGAAGCACGTTTTTAGATATTTAATTTGTCCGTTTTAATATAGAATTTTAAATACAAAACTTACTAATTAATATGTAGTAGACAAGAAATTTAAACATTGTGGTACTATTTATGTACATATTAAATAATTTTATAACGCTGTAAGAAAATTTTTAATGCGTTTCCGAAGTTTTATAGAGCAGAGAATATGTAACCAATTTTATGATCAATTTTATAACTTTATCAGATATCCGTGTTATTTAATTAAGATGAAAATAATTTAAAATTTTCTGCGCGAAAATACATTGTTAATTTAATATAAAAGGCAAAAAATAAATCACTATTTTTGGCTCTAGAATGCTCTAATTATGACAAATATTATTCGCCAAGAATTTCTACTTCACGGGGCCAACTTAAACGGAAATAAATATCAGTTTATGTCCTCAGGGAATTTATTGTTGTAGTCGCGAATGCACTTTAAAATAGACAAGAAAAATGAGGGTCTTTTTTAGCATTTAAATAAGATTACAATAATAATAAATAAACACAACAATATTTCTTGAAAATTTATATCAAACTAAATACGAGATGTGACTATTCAAAAAATTACAAAGCGGCTGCATAGCATCATACACGAGTGATATTGTTTGATAAACATAATATTTGCCATAACAGGCGAAGCGAGTTTTGCAAATTATTTCAGTCAAACAATATCACTTTTTACCTCTCGCTAAGAGAGGTATTGGATTCATGCTAAAAATTACATATTCAGATTTAAGTAAATAAGCACGATTTAAGGTCCATATAAACCGATTTTAACATTTTTACGATGATGTCTCTCTGTGTGTGTGTGTGTGTGTGTGTGTGTGTGTGTGTGTGTGTGTGTGTGTGTGTGTGTGTGTGTGTGTGTGTGTGTGTGTGTGTGTGTGTGTGTGTGTGTGTGTGTGTGTGTGTGTGTGTGTGTGTGTGTGTGTGTGTGTGTGTGTGTGTGTGTGTGTGTGTGTGTGTGTGTGTGTGTGTGTGTGTGTGTGTGTGTGTGTGTGTGTGTGTGTGTGTGTGTGTGTGTGTGTGTGTGTGTGTGTGTGTGTGTGTGTGTGTGTGTGTGTGTGTGTGTGTGTGTGTGTGTGTGTGTGTGTGTGTGTGTGTGTGTGTGTGTGTGTGTGTGTGTGTGTGTGTGTGTGTGAGGGTTGCCAACTGACCTTTTTTGGAAAGGACTGTCCTTTTTTGAGCATATTTTGTCCTTGTCCTTTTTTAAACCAGGAAAGGACGCGATTTGTCCTTTTATAGTAAATTTTGTTATTAATAATATTTTTCTTATTATTATAAATATGAAAATGAAATAATTATTTCACATTTTATGTAATGTAATGAAATAACGATAGAATTTTTGAATTATTGATGTATTGGTACTAATTTATCTACTAACATTTAGTTTACAGTCTCCTCTAAAAGGTAGCGGTAGCAGACGCAGAGATATATGCTTTGGTGTTTGATGATAACTTCAGACCTTAGAGTTAAATATATCTGTGGTTAACTAGTGTTGACTTGTCAATTTTGTTACTCTCATGCTCATTGAAAGACTATCCGGATCAGATATTACTCGTTTACATTTTATAGTAATTTATTAATCTTATTGTGTTTTACTTGTTTTCCTTATAAAATATTGATTTTAATTTTTTAAGAATTTGTTAAATTTGCTTTATTGTAAAAAAAACTTTAAATTATCTAACTTTGCATTAAAACACGTATGACATTTTCTCATAAATTTTAAATCCTACGTATAATTCAGAAAAAGATTGCCAGAAAATATCCTTTTTTGTAATTTTGAAAAGTTGGCAACCCTATGTGTGTGTGTGTGTGTGTGGATGTGTGTATGTATGTATATGTATGTATGTATGTATGTATGTTTATATATGTATATGTATGTATGGATGTATGGATGTATGTGTGTATGTGTGTATGTGTGTATGTGTGTATGTGTGTGTATGTATGTATGTATGTATGTATGTATGTATGTATGTGTGTGTATGTATGTATGTATGTATGTGTGTATGTGTGTATGTGTTTATGTGTGGATGTTGGACGGACGATTACTCAAAAACTATAAGACATAAGACCAGTTTAACTATGAATTTCCCAATCTGACATTCATGGGAAGAGCTGAAAAGGTTTTGGTAACAACTGGACAACCGGAAGTAGTAGTTTCTAAAAGAAATTCTAAATATTATTATTATAATAATAAAATTTCTGTTATTACTATTATTGAAGAACATAAAATTCTACATCTGATACATTTAAAAATTTTATTATAGCTTGTATAGATTTAGAGATAAAGGCACTGTAATATATAGAATAGTCTAATCGCAGAGGCTACGGCACTAAGGAAACCAGTTGACAAATTCAAATGTTTACAACATAGTTTGTATATGACAGATGTCAGTGTCAAAAATTAACAGTTTTAGTGACAATCTGAAAGCTTTTTCTTGAAAGTACATTTAATCTTTCTTATTGTTTTATTAATTAAATATTTGAAATTGTATGCATATATCCATCAGATATACCTCCAATCTTGTTAATGAATTGGAAGAATCTCTGACATTTTGGAACTTTCTCATACAATGAAAAATAGATCTTATTAGAATTGTATGTGTGCAGAAGACATGTTACATACAATATAAAACAATATTTGAGTAAAGTTCTGTAATTTTTTACCTTCCGTCACCTTTAGGTAAGGAAGGTATTGTCTTTGGTCAAAAAATTCAGTGGTGAGTTTTTAATGAATAAGCACGTTTTAGGGTCCCTACAATACGAATTTACTATTTTTAAGATGATGTCTGTATGTATGTGTGTGTGTGTGTGTGTCCGTGTGTGTGTGCGTGTGTGTGTATGTGTGTCCGTGTGTGACAAATTTTTCTCCGACGATAACTCCAATAGTATAATTGTAAAAATTATAATTCTTTCGTATTCCTCTTCTGTACATCCATATAAAGAGTTGATTAGATTTTGGTTATAATTGATCCACCGGAAGTACCCTTATTTGAAGTTTTTAACAGTTTTTCTTAAAAAAACGCAGTTAAATATTATTTTTTGACATTTTGTTATTATATTTATTAAAGAAAATACTCTTCTCTATATGGTTTGATTATTCATTTTCCTTCATATTCAATTGATGTAGAGTTAAAGCATTATAAAGAAATTAATTTTCAAAAATTAGTCAGCTTTTTTATTTATCATGGAAACAGCTGACATAATTATTTAAAAAAATTTAATTGACAGATGTCAGTTGTAAGTGCAAAACCAAATATGGAAAAAGTATAGGATCTAAAATTGGTATGTCATAATGTTGCTCGCAAGTGACACGCAGAGAAAGGCCAAAGAGAAGATGGAAGGACATTACTTAGTGTAGTTTATGTTATAATTTTATTGGATTTATAGAACCTTTTCAAATGAACTTTTGGCATGGAATTTGTAAAAAATAGTATGTGTTGTTACATGATATTATATAGAATCTGTTCCAAGGACCTATTGGTATGGGATTTGTACAAAATACATGGAATTGACGGAAGGTCTTGTGCTGGCCACAACAGATTTTTTTGTTATAAAACGACGGTTCAATAGCGAAGTGCAATACAAAACTTATATAACATAAAATGGAAATGGCGAGAGGTCTTGTGCTTGCCACAACAGATTTTTTTCATAATGTATTATGTAGAAAATTTTGAATCCGCTAAAATACTTTTAAGATACATAAAATTTTAGGGTTTTCTATAACAGCTCAATATACATATTTCAGAATCAATTTAACAAAGCGGTATCATGAATTGTATATTGTGTTATTAGGAGTAAAAATGATTCTTTGTGTGGCGAGCATGTAAGTTTGCACGACGAGCGGTAGCGAGTCGGACAATTACATGCGAGGCACACATGACACTTTTACTCCGAATGACACATCATATTTTTTCTTCAAACATACGTATTTAAATAAAATAATTACAACTTGACGTTACAATAATTATAAATATTTTACGTGAAGGACGTTTGCTGATTTCAATTGCTCTGTTGCTATGGATACTTTCGTATTTGTTCACTTTTTGTTACAAACATTCAAGTAAAAATTTTCACGTTTTGACGTTTAAATAAAAACTATGCAATTTTATATTCTCCTTATGTACAATTATATCAGAATTTGAAGTATTGCCATGTACGGCCCTTGAAGTTGTTCAATTGAATGGAAGTTTAAAAATATTGCTCAAGGATGTGATATGTCGAGGAATCCCTGAAAAGCAATATGAAATTTTCTTATCACTTTAATTCTAATTATTTCTACCGTCATTACCAATATGTAAGTCTGCTATTTTATAATATATTATTTCGTTAAATATAAACTGTTTATATTTCAATTTGTATTTCATTTCTACCTTGTGAATTTTTATGTCGTTTGAAGAAAAAATAATTTTTGCACATCCGGGTGTAAAAGTCGGAGAAATAGCATTGTTTTAAGGGCGAAATGACACTTTTTTTCGCCCGAGGGCGAAATGACTAGTTTTAAAGTCCCTAGAATCCAATTTTAACATTTTCACGGTGATGTTTGTATGTGTGTATGGATTTTGTCTCCGATCTTACTCAAATACTATCATTCAGAAAATTTCGAAACCTTGTATTTCGAACCTACTCTAATATGGAAAGAAACTATTAGACTTTAGTGTAAATCGGATAACCAGAAACGGCACTTTATTTGAAGCTCGTAATGGCTTTTCTTAAAAAAATATGTCATTTTTTTCGCATTTTATGTCATTATAAAAATTAAAGATTATTGAATTTTCTACAGGTATACATTAATACTTTTTCTATATATTCTACAGATAAATTAAAAAAAAAGAATCTTTTTTATAAATTTCAGAGCCTATGATTTAAAGATTCCTCTGTTACACAGTCCATATTTCAAATGTATGTAACTGACAGATAAATTTACTGTCAAAAATCTAATCATTTCAAATTAATAATGGCGACTTTTAAAAAAAAAGTAGTAAATAAAGCTAGGCAAAGGAACTTAATATAAATTATTAAATATTTAAAAAGGTAGTATTACTAATGCCCGATAGTATAAACATAGTTCAATTATTGAACATAGTTTAATTAACATTGACCTAGGTTCAAATAAAATTTCTGTAGTATAAAACAAAAGCAGCTTTTGACTTGAGTTTAAAATACGCTTAACTTGAGCGGCCGATTTCATCCGTTCAAATTGAGTTTCAATAATTATTTACGTTTATATATTCTAAATAACATTCAGAATTAGAAGTGTCTACATTGTTAATAATTACGTACGAAAGTTTATTGATTATAATTAATATTTTGGTAAGTTTAGTGCTGTAGCATAGGCTTTATAATTCATTTAAATTATATGCTGTTTTAATTCCAGATTAAAAATGATGTACGATTGAAATTCTTATAGAGACGTCGAGAATATAATGAATGCATGCATAATGAATGGACGACATCGAATATTTCGGGAAAGGAGAAATCCTTTCGAAATATACAACGATATTGAATTTAAATTGCGGCTTTGTTTTGAAAAACGAAAGATTTTAGAATTTCTACATATTTTAGGATCTCGGCTAGAACCTGCTACGAATAGGAACAAATCAAATTTTAATAACTTTAAGATTTGTAGGCACTGGGTTTTTTTTGGTGATCTAGAAAAATCTACTGCGGGACGAATAATTCATAAATAATAATAATTCACTAATATTTAAATATTCTTGCATTATTTCTATCAATGACTGTTTTATTTCTTCATCGAAATTCTTAGATCTCTGCTTTTTGTTCATGTTATATTCGTAGGTCGATAGGTCCGCGAACATTCATTCATAAAAATTGACAAATACAATGACATAAAGTGAGTTGTATGAAATATTACCGACTGAGTAAGGGATAAACTACGTTCAGTTGACCCCAAATATAATTAATAAATAATAATAATAATAATAATAATAATAATAATAATAATAATTAATAAATAAACTCCGTTTGCTTAACTTAATATAGTCTGCAGCATTACGAAGTATAGTGCAAATAAAAGTGTTCTACGAAAACATTAAGAAAAGAGCAAAAGAAATTTTTCTGATGATAATTTAAGTACTGAATTAAAAAATGAATTTGTTAAAAATTTATTTGAGGATATCGTATGATTTTATAATTTAGATGAAAAACAAAACTAGCGATGGAACATATAAAATGAAATTGACACATACCTATAAAAGCAAAATTAATTAATATGATAAAACCACAAATTTTTCCATGTGATGCACAATATGATGATGCGAGTTTTCGTAGTAGTTGATTTTTTCTATCCCGAAAATATGGGGGCGTCTAAAATGCATAACTTGATCTTCCTCACGAACTGAGCTAGTTGAATCAATAAACATTTTCAATAGTACTGTTAACTAAAATAGAAATTGGATTTAACATTGCTTTACCAAAATGAAATAATAGTAATCAATGAACAGTACAATCGTGACATTCGCAAATGTCAGTTAAAATTGAACTTGATTCTGTACGAGCAAAATCGATCGATCAAATTAACCATCAGATAAACTTCGGTTAAGTAAGAAATAATGTTTATACTACTCAACGCTAATGCAAACTAAAATCAAGTGTTGAACTATGTTTATACTATCGTTCATAAGTAATTATTATTTCACGGCGTCTATGGCATATTACGATATGACCGTTTCTCTCCTTTACCCCTCAGGTCAAGATTGGTGTTCCGCACTATATGTAGGTATGTATTTAAATTAATAAAAATTATATAGCGGGGGGTATTGTGTTGGCCACATCAGATTTTTAATTTAATGCTTATGTCAGTGCATACGTATCATAATTGAAACGGAGTTCTGAATGTGTTTTGAAACCGATATAGATCTTCCTTCTGATGTAGAAGAATTGGGTGTAGGTCAATAATTCATAAATTGAGATTAAAGAAATCATTGTTGATATATTCGTGTTTCTTTTTGTATCAATTATTGTCAGTTGTGTATTATTCTTCCCGTAACGCAGTTATGTAAAGATTTTTTCTACGACCACCATGAAAAGTTGACATTTGTGCTCTATTTTGTCATCGTAAAGTTGATGGTTACTAAGGAACGAGCAAAAAAATACTTTACCGCGCGTCTCCCATAGCAACGCGCGGTAAATTGCTCAATTTGCTCGCTTAGATAAATACATATTTTTGCTGAAATCTTAATTTATTAAAATAATACTTACGAAATCTAAAATATAGGTTAGGTTCATTTTTATACTAGAAACGTGCTACAAACAATATACCTGAAGTTAGCTATATTACCAATTTAGTTAGGTTAGGTATTTAATTATATATAATAACAACTCTACTGGTGAATGTACATTGTATTACAACTTTAAATATTTAATAACACACTTATTGGATTTAATTATTGGCGGATAATGTTAAAATTGAATGTGCACTTTTGGCAGTTTTGTATATTCATTCCAGAACTTGAAAACAGCTGACGAAGATAAATTAGATTCTGTGACTGTGACACTCACTAGAGTTTTCAGTTCTTAACTGCTAGTGTTGATTTTAGCATGGAATAAATGGACCAAAGAGAAGACGATTTCATTAGATTTTTATAAAAAGTAAGCTAGTAAGACATTTTCACTGTAATTCTTGATTTTTTTTTAACTTACACCATTCAATGGAGAGGTTATAATTCTTTTCGTATAATGCTTTTGATTTTGCAGATAATAAATTCAAGGAAGTATTTTGCGCCGTTTCAAATATATCTGGAGGAGTGCAGGAAAAATCACTATCTTTTACTGACAGAATTTTGTATTTATTTACTTGGATACTCACATCGTCATGGTTACACACAACACAAAACAGAAATTGGTTGAGGTTGAATTGAACTTACCAAATAGGTATTATTATCCTTATACTAAAAGGCTAGAGGATCTCTCTATACTTTCATCACGAGCATCGTGAAAATTTTGCGCACCTGTACAACCTAAACGGCGTGAGCGATTTTAATGAAAATTGTTGCAATTTGTAGGGAATAACTCAACTTGATTTCCTGGTAATAGGTCATTTTTCTGTAGAATGTATAGATTTTAAATAAAAAAATATTTAATGTTCAAAATTCCTTGAGGAAAACAAAACCATGGATTGCTTTCTATTCTATTCAAGTCTACAAAATCAGACAATTTTGGGTCAAAATTGACATTGAGTAGGCTGGATTTTTTTAAAGAAGAAAATCTATATTTGACATATGCCATATTTGAACTCATGTCTAATGGAAAAATATACTTGTATTTAATTAATATAAATAAAAATTACTTATTTATATATTTTGTTATATATTATTAATATATCATACGATTTTTGTATGTTTTTTGTTACAATTTCAATAAAAAAAATTAGGTACCTAAATTTTGAAACAGATATCGGTAATGATGATGTTATATTTGTACCGTGTGGGTGCTTATCAGGCGTCACCTCACGGGTACTTATTGCTGATGTCGAGAGTGCACCAGAGGTATCACTTTTGTGCCATTTAAAATTCAAAATATTTGGCGTCCGTCGGTCAAAAGACACTCAGGCATAAGAAAGTACAATGCATTGTTATTATCAATGTTTTTTCATTATTGTAATCAAATATTGTTACACATTATTAGTATTTCATACGTTTTTGTACGTGTTTTATTGTTATTATTTTAATAAAAAAAAAAACCTACACCTGACACCATTAATTTCATATAAACTACGTTTTTTATAACAAAATTATCAATATTTTCTTCACAAAATCATTTTCTTATTATTTTTTAACGTAGTCCATCATATTACATCGTTTTAAACAACAGTACACATTTTTCTACGAATAAAATATAAACCGTTATATACATATTCGTAAATATAATTTATACAAAGTTTTATACATCAATCCGGGCTATTTTTTACTCATCTATGACATAAAACCATTCTAATAATTTATATAAATCAATCATTTACGAGTTAAAAAACGCCGAACATCTATATACTAAACGGTTTCATTCACTATCTATTCTTTCATCACGAGCATCGACAAACATATAGACACATCTACAGCTTAAACGAGTTGACAGATTTTAATGAAACTTGTTCCATATTGTAGGAAATTGTTCAGAGGAGTGCCCTAGAAATGGGTGATTTTTCTGTAGGACCCATAGTTTTTGAGTAAAACATTATTAAAGGTGGAATTTTAGCCTTTTAAAACAAAAAGAGAAATAAAATATCTTAGTCTTCCATGAAAAAAATTGAGACAAAGATCTCTTTGACATGTCAAACTGAATTTTTAAATGGGAATATTTATAAAAATAGACCAATCTGTAATAAGTTAAATTTTAAAATATTAACTATAATAATGGACAATTATTTTACAATAGTTACAAATGCCCAAATCTTTAAAATTAAAAATTACAAATTTTTGATGATTCATTTCCGTGCTTCGTGATTGCAACACTGTGAAACGTCATATTTGACATGTGTCAAAATATTAACCTATGAATGTATATAATTTTGAAATAGATATGAAATGGATTATTCAACATATAAATGAACTGCCAAGGCATGAAAAAATACAATTAGTTACGTTGTGTAAGTATTCAAAATCAATTTTTTATGAAATGAAACATTTTTTAGGTTCAGAAAATCCAATTAACCATGTTGTATTAAGTTTTGAGTGATGGAGATCAGTATATTTATATTTTAAAATTTAAAGAATCCGATTGTGTGCAGGTATTGAAAATATTTTTAATAATCGTTAAGGATATTGTACTTAAAAACCTGTCATTTATGAATAAATTTATAAATGTTATAGTAACTGTCATTCTAAATCATTTTGCAAGTTTCAAATGGTTTAAATATATGATATTTGTTGTATTTTTGTCTAATTAAAGATTTATTTCACGTATTTTGTATTTAATTGTTCCATTGAAAATGGTAATTTGTACTTATATTATTATAGATATCTCGTAATAAAGCATCTAAAGTTGGTGACACATTTTAACAAAGATAGCAAGGTAAGTGTTTAATAGTCTATAATTGAAATGAACGAATGATTTAATTTTCGTATAAAATCAATATACTTTACATTTGAATTCTGTGGAATTTAAATATTTGTCGATTACAACAATCAATACCTATTTATTAAAACTATATTGTTGTAATCAACCATTATTTTGCACTTTACGACCAGAAACTCATCAGGCATAACAAAATACAATGCATTCTTATTATATTGTCATAAATCAGAGAATATATAGTGTGTAGGCATGTCCAAATAAAAAAAAAAAAAAAAAAACTTTAGAAATGTAAACTAAATGTTCCAATCCTGACCGACGCCAAATATTTCGACTTTTTATATATTTCCAATTTTAAATGGCACAAAAGTGACCCCTGTGGTGCACTCTGCACGCCAGCAATGAGTACCCGTGAGGTGACGCCTGGTACGCGTTCGCACGGTACAAATATGTCATCATCATTAACAAAATCTGCGATAAAGCAGATTGTGGCACACTCAGAAAATGGTAATATGCCGTGATGACATGTATATATTTATATATGTTCCAATCAGCACTGGAAAATTCTTAATTCACCTCATAGTACACATAATGTCATAAGTAATCAATAAAAATTAAAAGACGTACATCTTATCATCACACACACACGCGCACATACATACATCATTGTAAAAATGTTATAATCGGATTCTAGGGACCTTAAAAGTGCTTATTCACTAAAATATGATAATGCTATTTTTAGCATAAATTCAATACCTCTTTTTTTATTAAATCTTATCTTTCTCTGTTATATTACATCGTTTTAAGCAATATTATATATTTTTCTATGGATAAAATTTAAACCGTCAGATATATATTACGTATTATACACCCAAGCGGGCTAATTTTTACTGGTCTATAACGTGAAATAAAAATATCATTTCTTAAATCAAGCGTTTGCGAGTTTTCGACTTAAAAACGAGCAGCCAATCTAATGCAAACAAATTTTTAAAAAAATATTGTTCATTACTATTACCTTACTGTGTAAGGTGTATATTAACTTTTTCTTTTCGAATAAGAGATTTGTTTAAATTTACTTTTGTCTTGAAATAGCGTTCATTATCGTCGGCACTTTTGTGCTTGGCATAACCAGCCCAACCGTACGAAGCTGCCCTGAATAAATTATTATCTTATTGTTAGTAACAACATTGGGAAAATATTAGCAAAAATAAAAACACAGCCTATCTTAAAAGACAATAATAAAAATGTCCATTTTTTTGTGAAAAATAAGTTATACATGTTTCCGCCTTAATTCTTGTAGTCCAAATAGAATGGCATGATCGGTTTCGAGAAAAATATAACATGTCTTATGTCCTACAAAATTTTAACTTCAATCACAAAAGTTAACATGTGCACTGGAACTGCTTCTTGAATTTTGTTATAGTTTGAACAGAATTCTCTACCGTTATAGCTTTGCCTTACTAAGCCTGTGGTAGACCGGGCCCAGTTGGATATAGCACTACCTATGGCGACGGATATGTTTGCCGCAAGAAGCAACAGGAATAGATATGTTTATTTTATTTTTTAAAAATGTGTTTCATTATTAGAAAATAAAGTAAAGTGAAATAGGAAACCATTTAATATGTACCTGTCCTTTACCCCCCATAAATCAAGCTTGAATCGCTAACAGTAGATCTGCTGAGAGGGCCATAACGATAGATATCTGTTCAACCTATATATTTTGATCAAATGACAACAGAAAGAAGTTCTCCAATGGTAGTTTTCGATGTCAAAAATTATTAAAAGTGGAAACAATCATCCCGCAATGCATCGAAGTCCTCGTCAAAAATTTTAAGACGAAAACCGATCTCATCTGTCACACTTGATAAGTCATTGGTGACATGTGTCACATTTTACAAGTTGAAGATGAACTTCAAATGGTTTTATCTTTAAAAGCAGGAGATACATTCCGAAAAATTAAATACAGATTAGTTAAAGGTACGAAGAAACAAATATATCATTTATGAGTAATGGCTTTAAACCAATTATTTGAAATTGTAATTTTTTGACATTTCAAAATGTGTAGTTTGGTTAGGTAAACATGACATAACATAAGTAATTAAGTGACAAACAAATATTCCTAACTGTATTACTGTGAAGTTAGTGCATTAATAATTTTCATACTACCAATAAAAATATAGTAAATTTTAAATAAAACTAGACGAGTAAGTGTTGCCAAACTTGCCATAAGTAACATTCCTAACAAGATCAATGTGAAGTCGGTACATAAGTGTTACCAAACATGTACAAACAAATATTCCTAACTGTATTACTGTGAAGTTAGTGCATTAATAATTTTCATACTACCAATAAAAATATAGTAAATTTTAAATATAACTAGACGAGTAAGTGTTGCCAAACTTGCCATAAGTAACATTCCTAACAAGATCAATGTGAAGTCGGTACACAAGTGTTACCAAACATGTACAAACAAATATTCCTAACTGTATTACTGTGAAGTTAGTGCATTAATAATTTTCATACTACCAATAAAAATATAGTAAATTTTAAATATAACTAGACGAGTAAGTGTTGCCAAACTTGCCATAAGTAACATTCCTAACAAGATCAATGTGAAGTCGGTATACAAGTATACAAGTGTTATCAAACATGCCATAAGTAAGTGAAGAACAAATATTCCTAACTGTATTACTGTGAAGTTAGTCCATTAATAATTTCCATACAAAAAAATGACAATATCGGATTTTGTTTTTTGCATAAAGTTGTCAGAACCATGTCGTGTTTGGTATCAAATGAGAGGTATAGTCAAGGGCTACCATGCAGAGATGTCAAAATTTTGACAGCTCGATTGGCTTTCGTTTTTTGCTTAAAGTTGTCAGAACCATGTCGAGTTTGGTATCAAATGAGAGATATCGTTGAGGGCTGTCATGCAGAAACGACAAAAATTTGACAGGTCGGTCGGCTTTTGTTTTTTGCATAAAGTTGTCAGAACCAAGTCGTGTTTGGTATCAAATGAGAGGGATCGTCAAGGGCTAACATGCAGAAATGTTAAAATTTTGACAGCTCGAAGGGCTTTTGTTTTTCGCATAAAGTTGTCAGAACTATGTCGAGTTTGGTACCAAATAGGAGGTATCGTTATGGGCTGCCATGCAAAAGGGTAAAAAATTTGACAGGTCGATCGGCTTTTGTTTTTTTGCATAAAGTTGTCAAAACCATGTCGTGTTTGGTATCAAATGAGAGGGATCGTCAAGGACTAACATGCAGAAATGTTAAAATTTTGACAGCTCGATGGGCTTATGTTTTTCGCATAAAGTTGTCAAAACCATGTCGAGTTTGGTATCAAATGAGATGTATCGTTAAGGGCTGCCACGCAGAAGTGTTAAAAATTTGACAGGTCGATCGACTTTTGTTTTTCGCATAAAGTTGTCAGAACAATGTCGAGTTTGGTATCAAATGAGAGGGTTCGTCAAGGGCTACCATGCAAAAATGTGAAAATTTTGACAGCTCGATCGGCTTTTGTTTTTTGCATGAACTTGCCAGAACCATGTCGTGTTCGGTATCAAATGAGAGGTATCGTCAAGGGCTACCATGCAGAAATGTCAAAATTGTGACAGCTCGATCGGTTTTTGTTTTATGCATAAAGATAAGTAGTTTGTGTATCCGAAAAGACAGTTAGCGTTAGCACTTTGAGTTTCAAGTGTGCCTAGACGGATTGGAAAGACGTATAGACTATCATAAAACACTATCCCCCTAGGGGAACCTCGGCGTAGCCGAGATTTCGCTAGTCCTTATACTAAAAGGCTAGAGGATCTCTCTATACTTTCATCACGAGCATCGTGAAAATTTTGCGCACCTGTACAACCTAAACGGCGTGAGCGATTTTAATGAAAATTGTTGCAATTTGTAGGGAATAACTCAACTTGATTTCCTGGTAATAGGTCATTTTTCTGTAGAATGTATAGATTTTGAATAAAAAAATATTTAATGTTCAAAATTCCTTGAGGAAAACAAAACCATGGATTGCTTTCTATTCTATTCAAGTCTACAAAATCAGACAATTTTGGTTCAAAATTGACATTGAGTAGGCTGGATTTTTTTAAAGAAGAAAATCTATATTTGACATATGCCATATTTGAACTCATGTCTAATGGAAAAATATACTTGTATTTAATTAATATAAATAAAAATTACTTATTTATATATTTTGTTATATATTATTAATATATCATACGATTTTTGTATGTTTTTTGTTACAATTTCAATAAAAAAAATTAGGTACCTAAATTTTGAAACAGATATCGGTAATGATGATGTTATATTTGTACCGTGTGGGTGCTTATCAGGCGTCACCTCACGGGTACTTATTGCTGATGTCGAGAGTGCACCAGAGGTATCACTTTTGTGCCATTTAAAATTCAAAATATTTGGCGTCCGTCGGTCAAAAGACACTCAGGCATAAGAAAGTACAATGCATTGTTATTATCAATGTTTTTTCATTATTGTAATCAAATATTGTTACACATTATTAGTATTTCATACGTTTTTGTATGTGTTTTATTGTTATTATTTTAATAAAAAAAAAACCTACACCTGACACCATTAATTTCATATAATTACGTTTTTTTATAACAAAATTATCAATATTTTCTTCACAAAATCATTTTCTTATTATTTTTTAACGTAGTCCATCATATTACATCGTTTTAAACAACAGTACACATTTTTCTACGAATAAAATATAAACCGTTATATACATATTCGTAAATATAATTTATACAAAGTTTTATACATCAATCCGGGCTATTTTTTACTCATCTATGACATAAAACCATTCTAATAATTTATATAAATCAATCATTTACGAGTTAAAAAACGCCGAACATCCTTATACTAAAAGGCTAGAGGATCTCTCTATACTTTCATCACGAGCATCGTGAAAATTTTGCGCACCTGTACAGCCTAAACGGCGTAAGCGATTTTAATGAAAATTGTTGTAGTTTGTAGAGAATAACTCAACTTGATTTCCTGATAATAAGTCATTTTTCTGTACGATGCACAGTTTTTGTGTAAAAAAATATTAAAAGTGAAAATTTGGGTCTTTGAAACAAAAAGTAAAAAAATATATCTTAGTCTTCCATGAAAAAAAGTAAGACGAAGATCTCTGTGAAATGTCAATCAGAACCTTTAAATCGAAATATTTATGAAAAGAGGACAATTTCAAAGAAGGTAAATTAATACATATAAACTATAACAATGCGCAATTATTCCACAATAGCTAAAAGGGCCTAAATCGTTATATTTAAAATTTATAAATTTTTCATAATTTAGTTCCGTGCTTCGTGATTGCAACACTGTGAAACGTCGTATTTGACATGTGTCAAAATATTAACCTATGACTGTATATAATTTTGAAATAAATAGATATGAAATGGATTATTCAACATATAAATGAACTGCCAAGGTATGAAAACATACAATTAGTTACGTTGTGTAAGTATTCAAAATCTATTTTTATGAAATGAAACATTTTTTAGGTTCAGAAAATCCAATTAACCATGTTGTATTAAGTTTTGAGTGATGGAGACCAGCAGTATATTTATATTTTAAACTTTAAAGAATCCACAATTTTATGCATGTATTGAAAATATTTTTAATAATCTTTAAGGATATTGTACTTAAAAACCTGTCACTTATGATTAAATTTATAAATGTTATAGTAACTGTCATTTTAAATCGTTTTACAAGTTTCAAATGGTTTAAATATATAATAGTTGTTGTATTTAAGTCTAATTAAAGATTTATTTCACGTATTTTGTATTAAATTGTTCCATTGAAAATGAAAATTTGTACTTATATTATTATAGATATCTCGTAATAAACTATCTGAAGTTGGTGCCACATTTTAACAAAGTTAGGTGTTTAATAGTCTATAATTTATGATTTGATTTTCATATCAAATCAATACCTATACTTTACATTTCAATTCTGTGGAATTTAAATATCTGTCGATTACAACAATCAATACCTATTTATTGTTGTAATCAATCATTATTTTGAACTTTACACGACCAGAAACTCATCAGGCATAACAAAATACAATGCATTCTTATTATAACGTCATAAATCAGAGAGAATATATAGTGTGTAGGCATGTCCTAATTAAAAAAAAAAAAAAAAAAAAAAAAAATAAGTCCACAAAATAGCCAATACAATGTTTTATACATCAATTCGAGCTAATTTTTACTCATTTATGGCATGAAACATATATAATATTTTTTAATTCACGTGTTTATACGAGTTTACGACTTAAAAAACCGGCGGGGATCTTTTATACTAAAAGGGTTGAGGATCTATCTATATTTGAATTCATCATGAGAATCGACTAAAATTTAAGTGAGGCTACAGCCTAAACGGTGCGAGGGATTTTCGTGAAAATTTTTTCAGGTTGTAGGAAATTGTTCAGAGGAGTGCCCTAAAAATGGGTGATTTTTCCGTAGGATGCATAGATTTTGAATAAAAAAATTTTTAATGTTCAAAATTCCTTGAGGAAAACAAAACCATGGATTGCTTTCTATTCTATTCAAGTCTAGAAAATCAGACAATTTTGGGTCAAAATTGACATTGAGTAGGCTGGATTTTTTTAAAGAAGAAAATCTATATTTGACATATGCCATATTTGAACTCATGTCTAATGGAAAAATATACTTGTATTTAATTAATATAAATAAAAATTACTTATTTACATATTTTGTTATATATTATTAATATATCATACGATTTTTGTATGTTTTTTGTTACAATTTCAATAAAAAAAATTAGGTACCTAAATTTTGAAACAGATACCGGTAATGATGATGTTATATTTGTACCGTGCGGGTGCTTATCAGGCGTCACCTCACGGGTACTTATTGCTGATGTGGAGAGTGCACCAGAGGTATCACTTTTGTGCCATTTAAAATTCAAAATATTTGGCGTCCGTCGGTCAAAAGACACTCAGGCATAAGAAAGTACAATGCATTGTTATTATCAATGTTTTTTCATTATTGTAATCAAATATTGTTACACATTATTAGTATTTCATACGTTTTTGTATGTGTTTTATTGTTATTATTTTAATAATAAAAAAAAACCTACACGCTACACCTGACACCATTAATTTCATATAATTACGTTTTTTATAACAAAATTATCAATATTTTCTTCACAAAATCATTTTCTTATTATTTTTTAACGTAGTCCATCATATTACATCGTTTTAAACAACATTACACATTTTTCTACGAATAAAATATAAACCGTTATATACATATTCGTAAATAAAATTTATACAAAGTTTTATACATCAATCCGGGCTATTTTTTACTCATCTATGACATAAAACCATTCTAATAATTTATAAATCAATCATTTACGAGTTAAAAAACGCCCAACATCTTTTATACTAACCAGCTAGGACCCCCAAAATTAATCACGACAATCGGGCAATTTTTGAACACCTCTACAGACTATACGCTTTGAAATTTTTTAATAAAAACTACTTTAAATTGTAGCAAATAGACGTATTTAATTACCTGAAAATAACATAAATTTCACTACAGGCCTTAGTTTTTCTGTAAAAAAATTTTTTATGTTCAAAATTCTTTGAGGAAAACAAAAACATGGATTGCTTTCTATTCTATTCAAGTCTACAAAATCAGACAATTTTGGGTCAAAATTGACATTGAGTAGGCCGGATTTTTTTAAAGAAGAAAATCTATATTTGACATATGTCATATTTGAAGTCATGTCTAATGGATAAATATACTTGTATTTAATTAATATAAATAAAAATTACTTATTTACATATTTTGTTACATATTATTAATAAATCATTCGATTTTTGTATGTTTTTTATTACTATTTCAATAAAAAAAAATTAGGTGTACCTACATTTTGAAACAGATATCGGTAATTTAATTATAATGTTATAATATTTGTACCGTGCGGGCGCTTATCAGGCGTCACCTCACGGGCACTTATTGCTGGTGTGGAGAGTGCACCAGAGGAGGGATCACTTTTATGCCATTTAAAATTCAAAATATTTGACGTCGGTCAGAAGATACTCAGGCATAAGAAAGTACAATCCATTGTTATTATCAATGTTTTCATTATTTTAATCAAATATTGTTACACATTATTAGTATTTCATACGTTTTTATATGTGTTTTATTGTTATTATTTTAATAAAATAAGTACCTACACCTGTCTTCATTAATTTCATATAAACTACGTTTTTTATAACAAAATTATCAAAATTTTCTTCATAAAATCATTTTCTAATTATTTTTTAACAAACTCCATCATATTACATCGTTTTAAACAACATTACACATTTTTCTAAGAATAAAATGTAAACCGTTATATACATATTCGTAAATATAATTTATATTAAGTTTTATACATCAATCCGGGCTATTTTTTACTCATCTATGACATAAAACCATTCTAATAATTTATAAATCAAGCATTTACGAGTTAAAAAACGCCCAACATCTTTTATACTAACCAGCTAGGACCCCCAAAATTAATCACGACAATCGGGCAATTTTTGAACACCTCTACAGACTATACGCTTTGAAATTTTTTAATAAAAACTACTTTAAATTGTAGCAAATAGACGTATTTAATTACCTGAAAATAACATAAATTTCACTACAGGCCTTAGTTTTTCTGTAAAAAAATTTTTTATGTTCAAAATTCTTTGAGGAAAACAAAAACATGGATTGCTTTCTATTCTATTCAAGTCTACAAAATCAGACAATTTTGGGTCAAAATTGACATTGAGTAGGCCGGATTTTTTTAAAGAAGAAAATCTATATTTGACATATGTCATATTTGAAGTCATGTCTAATGGATAAATATACTTGTATTTAATTAATATAAATAAAAATTACTTATTTACATATTTTGTTACATATTATTAATAAATCATTCGATTTTTGTATGTTTTTTATTACTATTTCAATAAAAAAAAATTAGGTGTACCTACATTTTGAAACAGATATCGGTAATTTAATTATAATGTTATAATATTTGTACCGTGCGGGCGCTTATCAGGCGTCACCTCACGGGCACTTATTGCTGGTGTGGAGAGTGCACCAGAGGAGGGATCACTTTTATGCCATTTAAAATTCAAAATATTTGACGTCGGTCAGAAGATACTCAGGCATAAGAAAGTACAATCCATTGTTATTATCAATGTTTTCATTATTTTAATCAAATATTGTTACACATTATTAGTATTTCATACGTTTTTATATGTGTTTTATTGTTATTATTTTAATAAAATAAGTACCTACACCTGTCTTCATTAATTTCATATAAACTACGTTTTTTATAACAAAATTATCAAAATTTTCTTCATAAAATCATTTTCTAATTATTTTTTAACAAACTCCATCATATTACATCGTTTTAAACAACATTACACATTTTTCTAAGAATAAAATGTAAACCGTTATATACATATTCGTAAATATAATTTATATTAAGTTTTATACATCAATCCGGGCTATTTTTTACTCATCTATGACATAAAACCATTCTAATAATTTATAAATCAAGCATTTACGAGTTAAAAAACGCCCAACATCTTTTATACTAACCAGCTAGGACCCCCAAAATTAATCACGACAATCGGGCAATTTTTGAACACCTCTACAGACTATACGCTTTGAAATTTTTTAATAAAAACTACTTTAAATTGTAGCAAATAGACGTATTTAATTACCTGAAAATAACATAAATTTCACTACAGGCCTTAGTTTTTCTGTAAAAAAATTTTTTATGTTCAAAATTCTTTGAGGAAAACAAAAACATGGATTGCTTTCTATTCTATTCAAGTCTACAAAATCAGACAATTTTGGGTCAAAATTGACATTGAGTAGGCCGGATTTTTTTAAAGAAGAAAATCTATATTTGACATATGTCATATTTGAAGTCATGTCTAATGGATAAATATACTTGTATTTAATTAATATAAATAAAAATTACTTATTTACATATTTTGTTACATATTATTAATAAATCATTCGATTTTTGTATGTTTTTTATTACTATTTCAATAAAAAAAAATTAGGTGTACCTACATTTTGAAACAGATATCGGTAATTTAATTATAATGTTATAATATTTGTACCGTGCGGGCGCTTATCAGGCGTCACCTCACGGGCACTTATTGCTGGTGTGGAGAGTGCACCAGAGGAGGGATCACTTTTATGCCATTTAAAATTCAAAATATTTGACGTCGGTCAGAAGATACTCAGGCATAAGAAAGTACAATCCATTGTTATTATCAATGTTTTCATTATTTTAATCAAATATTGTTACACATTATTAGTATTTCATACGTTTTTATATGTGTTTTATTGTTATTATTTTAATAAAATAAGTACCTACACCTGTCTTCATTAATTTCATATAAACTACGTTTTTTATAACAAAATTATCAAAATTTTCTTCATAAAATCATTTTCTAATTATTTTTTAACAAACTCCATCATATTACATCGTTTTAAACAACATTACACATTTTTCTAAGAATAAAATGTAAACCGTTATATACATATTCGTAAATATAATTTATATTAAGTTTTATACATCAATCCGGGCTATTTTTTACTCATCTATGACATAAAACCATTCTAATAATTTATAAATCAAGCATTTACGAGTTAAAAAACGCCCAACATCTTTTATACTAACCAGCTAGGACCCCCAAAATTAATCACGACAATCGGGCAATTTTTGAACACCTCTACAGACTATACGCTTTGAAATTTTTTAATAAAAACTACTTTAAATTGTAGCAAATAGACGTATTTAATTACCTGAAAATAACATAAATTTCACTACAGGCCTTAGTTTTTCTGTAAAAAAATTTTTTATGTTCAAAATTCTTTGAGGAAAACAAAAACATGGATTGCTTTCTATTCTATTCAAGTCTACAAAATCAGACAATTTTGGGTCAAATTAAAAAAAAAAAAAAAAAAAAAAAAAAGAGTCCAAAAGAAATAACTGCAACTCACGTCACTTCCAACTGCACTTCGGAAATGTAAACTAAATTTTCCAATCAGCGCTAGAAAACTCTTAATACACTTCAAACTATTCATAATGTTATAAGCAATCCATAAAAGCTGCAAAACATACGTCATATCATCTATGACATAGGTAATTCAATAGAACAAAGTGTCACACTAACTATGCTCACTTCATGAAATCCAACTTTCAAACTTTCTTAAAACAAAGTAATAAATTATGATTTATACGTACATAATGTACAAATTTGTATTATAACTTTACATATACAAATTTCCTCTTAAAACGCCTTCCGTCAAAAAATAACAAATTCCGGAAATGTCACCAGATCTTAAAAATATTAATTTAAAATTCTATTTGTATTTCACTAATTAAAATACATAACAATAGAACTAAAATATGTGTTTTTACAATTTATTTCAATTTATTTAAATTTCACTATAACGTATAAACCCCAAATATTACTGGTCAAGAACACGTTTAACTAGAATGTACAGTTCGTGTAGCAAGATTGATATGATCATCTTGGCGCCACCTTTGTTTGTTCTCGGAACTATTTAACGTCCCAAATTTCAGAAATAAACGGATAATCTGATACAATACAAGATTCGTATAAAATATAATATGCTAAGAATATGATTATTTAGTGTTTCTCTAATGTGTAATAGTTATTAATTTCTCCATATATTTTAAACTATTCTCAGATAGCGTTGTCGTCTGTCAGCAGTGATATAAATGTTCACAAATATTCTTTCGTTTATTAACTGAACTACCTCTGAGTCTATTATGTTATATGATAATAATAATAATAATAATAATAATAATAATAATAATAATAATAAAATAAGTGTTTAACAATTTGTGTCTAGCACGATACATCTCGCCATTTTCATTTCATGTTAACATAATGTTTTGAAATTGAATGACCACCAAGGCATTAGATAACTCAGACATTTCCTAGGGGCGGCAAATCAAGAAGGGCATAAAAATCGCGAACGTAAATATATTTTTATCTATGTTATTAGTCATTTTGATTATTGTAATCAAGTTTTCTTTATTGTAATCAAGTTTTAGCTACCGTCATCTATAGGTAAGGAAGATATTGTCTGGTTAAAAAAATCGGTGATCAGTTTTTAATGAACAAGCACGACAAATTTTTCTCCGACAATAACTCTAATACCTACAATTCTAAAATTTATAATTCTTTTGTATTCCTCTTCTTTACATTCATATGAAGAGCTGATTAGATTTGGGTTATAATTGATTCACCGGAAGCACCCTTATTTGAAGTTTTCAACAGTTTTTCTTAAAAACACACATATTATTTTTTGATATTTTATGTTATTATAAATATTAAAGAAAATATTCTTTTCTATACGGTTTGACTATACATTTGCCTTCATATTGAACAGATATAGGGTTAAAGATTTATAAAGAGACTATCTATCAAAAATCAGTCAGCTTTGCTATATGTTTAAAAAATTCTAATTGACAGATGTCAGTGTCAAGTGCAAAACCAAAGATGGAAAGTATAGGGTCAGACAGCAGTATAGGTCATAGTGTTCCTCTGAAGTGATATGCAGAGGAAGGCCAAAGAGAAAATGGAAGGATTGTATCACAGAAGACTTGAGAGAGAAAGAACTGTGTAAAGAAAATGCGTTCGACAGAAATAAGTGGAAGAGAAGAGTAAGAAACAGCCACCCTTAATAAAATAGGGAAAAAATGAAGAAGAAAGAAATGTCATGTGCTATTTACATGTTATAATTTTATTGAATTTATTCAATCTTTTCCAGGAACTTTTGGTATGGAATTTGTAAAAAATAGTATCTGTTTGTGTTATAATTTTATTGGATATATAGAAACTTTTCCAAAAAACTTTTGGTATGGGATATGTACAAAATACATCGAATTGACGAAAGGTCTTGTGTTAGTCACAGTAGATTTTCTTAACTCATTTCGGTCAGTACTATCTTTAAAAAAATTACTCTTTTTATTTTACATACTGTATAGTTATTCAAAATCTAATATATTGTTTTCAATCATACACGAGTTTTGTTTACGTCTGTTAAAAAAGTACACTTTTTTCATTAAAATGGATTTATAAAATATGACTTTTTTAACACAATAAAAGTGTGAAAAAAGTGCACTTTTTTAACGCTACGGAGTAAAATAATGAAATGTTAAAAAGATAGTATGCAACTCGAATAAAAAGTGTCTTATTTCAGTCATAGGATTTGTCAAACTTTCCTATTTGTGAAATAATACTACACTTTTTACACTTGTTGCAAAAATAACTATTACAAAATGTTTGAAGTTATAAAAACGACGAACAGGACGAGAGATAGAGGAAAAACATTATAGACGAGTTATACAGGGAGCATGTCAAGAACGAGGACAGCGCGGAAGACAGGCAGTTTTGTTGACAGGTTGTGTTGGTATGTTGCTTGGACACATTGCATTGGCAGTTTGGGTGGGCCGGAGAGTAAATACTATTGAAACATATAGCGTTAGCACTTTGCATTTCAAGTGTGCCTAGATGGATTGGATGGACGTAAAGACTATCATAAAACACTATCCCCCTAGGGGGAGCTCGGCGTAGCCGAGATTTCGCTAGTCCTTATACTAAAAGGCTAGAGGATCTCTCTATACTTTCATCACGAGCATCGTGAAAATTTTGCGCACCTGTACAACCTAAACGGCGTGAGCGATTTTAATGAAAATTGTTGCAATTTGTAGGGAATAACTCAACTTGATTTCCTGGTAATAGGTCATTTTTCTGTAGAATGTATAGATTTTAAATAAAAAAATATTTAATGTTCAAAATTCCTTGAGGAAAACAAAACCATGGATTGCTTTCTATTCTATTCAAGTCTACAAAATCAGACAATTTTGGGTCAAAATTGACATTGAGTAGGCTGGATTTTTTTAAAGAAGAAAATCTATATTTGACATATGCCATATTTGAACTCATGTCTAATGGAAAAATATACTTGTATTTAATTAATATAAATAAAAATTACTTATTTATATATTTTGTTATATATTATTAATATATCATACGATTTTTGTATGTTTTTTGTTACAATTTCAATAAAAAAAATTAGGTACCTAAATTTTGAAACAGATATCGGTAATGATGATGTTATATTTGTACCGTGTGGGTGCTTATCAGGCGTCACCTCACGGGTACTTATTGCTGATGTCGAGAGTGCACCAGAGGTATCACTTTTGTGCCATTTAAAATTCAAAATATTTGGCGTCCGTCGGTCAAAAGACACTCAGGCATAAGAAAGTACAATGCATTGTTATTATCAATGTTTTTTCATTATTGTAATCAAATATTGTTACACATTATTAGTATTTCATACGTTTTTGTACGTGTTTTATTGTTATTATTTTAATAAAAAAAAAAACCTACACCTGACACCATTAATTTCATATAAACTACGTTTTTTATAACAAAATTATCAATATTTTCTTCACAAAATCATTTTCTTATTATTTTTTAACGTAGTCCATCATATTACATCGTTTTAAACAACAGTACACATTTTTCTACGAATAAAATATAAACCGTTATATACATATTCGTAAATATAATTTATACAAAGTTTTATACATCAATCCGGGCTATTTTTTACTCATCTATGACATAAAACCATTCTAATAATTTATATAAATCAATCATTTACGAGTTAAAAAACGCCGAACATCTATATACTAAACGGTTTCATTCACTATCTATTCTTTCATCACGAGCATCGACAAACATATAGACACGTCTACAGCTTAAACGAGTTAACAGATTTTAATGAAACTTGTTCCATATTGTAGGAAATTGTTCAGAGGAGTGCCCTAGAAATGGGTGATTTTTCTGTAGGATGCATAGTTTTTGAGTAAAACATTATTAAAGGTGGAATTTTAGCCTTTTAAAACAAAAAGAGAAATAAAATATCTTAGTCTTCCATGAAAAAAATTGAGACAAAGATCTCTTTGACATGTCAAACTGAATTTTTAAATGGGAATATTTATAAAAATAGACCAATCTGTAATAAGTTAAATTTTAAAATATTAACTATAATAATGGACAATTTTTTTACAATAGTTACAAATGCCCAAATCTTTAAAATTAAAAATTATAAATTTTTGATGATTCATTTCCGTGCTTCGTGATTGCAACACTGTGAAACGTCATATTTGACATGTGTCAAAATATTAACCTATGAATGTATATAATTTTGAAATAGATATGAAATGGATTATTCAACATATAAATGAACTGCCAAGGCATGAAAAAATACAATTAGTTATGTTGTGTAAGTATTCAAAATCAATTTTTTATGAAATGAAACATTTTTTAGGTTCAGAAAATCCAATTAACCATGTTGTATTAAGTTTTGAGTGATGGAGATCAGTATATTTATGTTTTAAAATTTAAAGAATCCGATTGTGTGCAGGTATTGAAAATATTTTTAATAATCGTTAAGGATATTGTACTTAAAAACCTGTCACTTATGAATAAATTTATAAATGTTATAGTAACTGTCATTTTAAATCGTTTTACAAGTTTCAAATGGTTTAAATATATAATAGTTGTTGTATTTTTGTCTAATTAAAGATTTATTTCACGTATTTTGTATTTAATTGTTCCATTGAAAATGGTAATTTGTACTTATATTATTATAGATATCTCGTAATAAAGCATCTAAAGTTGGTGCCACATTTTAACAAAGGTAGTAAGGTAGGTGTTTAATAGTCTATAATTGAAATGAACGAATGATTTAATTTTCGTATAAAATCAATAAACTTTACATTTGAATTCTGTGGAAATTAAATATCTGTCGATTACAACAATCAATACCTATTTCTTAAAACTATATTGTTGTAATCAACCATTATTTTGCATTTTACGACCAGAAACTCATCAGACATAACAAAATACAATGCATTCTTATTATATTGTCATAAATCAGAGAATATATAGTGTGTAGGCATGTCCAATTAAAAAAAAAAAACTTTAGAAATGTAAACTAAATGTTCCAATCCCGACCGACGCCAAATATTTCGACTTTTTATATATTTCCAATTTTAAATGGCACAAAAGTGACCCCTGTGGTGCACTCTGCACGCCAGCAATGAGTACCCGTGAGGTGACGCCTGGTACGCGTTCGCACGGTACAAATATGTCATCACCATTAACAAAATCTGCGATAAAACAGATTGTGGCACACTCAGAAAATTATTAATATGTCGTGATGACATGTCTATATTTATATATGTTCCAATCAGCACTGGAAAATTCTTAATTCACCTCATAGTACACATAATGTCATAAGTAATCAATAAAAATTAAAAGACGTACATCTTATCATCCATACATCATTGTAAAAATGTTATAATCGGATTCTAGGGACCTTAAAAGTGCTTATTCACTAAAATATGATAATGCTATTTTTAGCATAAATTCAATACCTCTCTTTTTTATTAAATCTTATCTTTTTCTATCATATTACATCGTTTTAAGCAATATTATATATTTTTCTATGGATAAAATTTAAACCGTCAGATATATATTACGTATTATACACACAAGCGGGCTAATTTTTACTGGTCTACAACGTGAAACAAAAATAACAATTCTTAAATCAAGCGTTTGCGAGTTTTCGACTTAAAAACGAGCAGTCAATCTAATGTAAACAAATTTTAAAAAAAATATTGTTCATTACTATTACCTTACTATGTAAGGTGAATATTAACTTTTTCTTTTCAATTAAGAGATTTGTTTAAATTTACTGGTGTCTTGAAATAGCGTTCATTATGGTCGGCGCTTTTGTGCTGGACATAACCAGCCCAACCGTAAGTAGCGGCCCTGAATAAATTATTATTCTATTGTTAGTAACAACATTGGGAAAATATTAGCAAAAATAAAAACACAGCCTATCTTAAAAGACAATAATAAAAATGTCCATTTTTTTGTGAAAAATACGTTATACATGTTTCCGCCTTAATTCTTGTAGTCCAAATAGAATGGCATGATCGGTTTCGAGAAAAATATAACATGTCTTATGTCCTACAAAATTTTAACTTCAATCACAAAAGTTAACATGTGCACTGGAACTGCTTCTTGAATTTTGTTATAGTTTGAACAGAATTCTCTACCGTTATAGCTTTGCCTTACTAAGCCTATGGTAGACCGGGCCCAGTTGGATATAGCACTACCTATGGCAACGGATATGTTTGCCGCAAGAAGCAACAGGAATAGATATGTTTATTTTATTTTTTAAAAATGTGTTTCATTATTAGAAAATAAAGTAAAGTGAAATAGGAAACCATTTAATATGTACCTGTCCTTTACCCCCCATAAATCAAGCTTGAATCGCTAACAGTAGATCTGCTGAGAGGGCAATAACGATAGATATCTGTTCAACCTATATATTTTGATCAAATGGCAACAGAAAGAAGTTCTCCAATGGTAGTTTTCGATGTCAAAAATTATTAAAAGTGGAAACAATCATCCCGCAATGCATCGAAGTCCTCGTCAAAAATTTTAAGACGAAAACCGATCTCATCTGTCACACTTGATAAGTCATTGGTGACATGTGTCACATTTTACAAGTTGAAGATGAACTTCAAATGGTTTTATCTTTAAAAGCAGGAGATACATTCCGAAAAATTAAATACAGATTAGTTAAAGGTACGAAGAAACAAATATATCATTTATGAGTAATGGCTTTAAACCAATTATTTGAAATTGTAATTTTTTGACATTTCAAAATGTGTAGTTTGGTTAGGTAAACATGACATAACATAAATAATTAAGTGACAAACAAATATTCCTAACTGTATTACTGTGAAGTTCGTGCATTAATAATTTTCATACTACCAATAAAAATATAGTAAATTTTAAATAAAACTAGACGAGTAAGTGTTGCCAAACTTGTCAAGATCAATGTGAAGTCGGTACACAAGTGTTACCAAACATGTACAAACAAATATTCCTAACTGTATTACTGTGAAGTTAGTGCATTAATAATTTTCATACTACCAATAAAAATATAGTAAATTTTAAATATAACTAGACGAGTAAGTGTTGCCAAACTTGCCATAAGTAACATTCCTAACAAGATCAATGTGAAGTCGGTACACAAGTGTTACCAAACATGTACAAACAAATATTCCTAACTGTATTACTGTGAAGTTAGTGCATTAATAATTTTCATACTACCAATAAAAATATAGTAAATTTTAAATATAACTAGACGAGTAAGTGTTGCCAAACTTGCCATAAGTAACATTCCTAACAAGATCAATGTGAAGTCGGTACACAAGTGTTACCAAACATGTACAAACAAATATTCCTAACTGTATTACTGTGAAGTTAGTGCATTAATAATTTTCATACTACCAATAAAAATATAGTAAATTTTAAATATAACTAGACGAGTAAGTGTTGCCAAACTTGCCATAAGTAACATTCCTAACAAGATCAATGTGAAGTCGGTACACAAGTGTTACCAAACATGTACAAACAAATATTCCTAACTGTATTACTGTGAAGTTAGTGCATTAATAATTTTCATACTACCAATAAAAATATAGTAAATTTTAAATATACCTAGACGAGTAAGTGTTGCCAAACTTGCCATAAGTAACATTCCTAACAAGATCAATATGAAGTCGGTACACAAGTGTTACCAAACATGTACAAACAAATATTCCTAACTGTATTACTGTGAAGTTAGTGCATTAATAATTTTCATACTACCAATAAAAATATAGTAAATTTTAAATATAACTAGACGAGTAAGTGTTGCCAAACTTGCCATAAGTAACATTCCTAACAAGATCAATGTGAAGTCGGTATACAAGTGTTACCAAACATGCCATAAGTAAGTGAAGAACAAATATTCCTAACTGTATTACTGTGAAGTTAGTGCATTAATAATTTTCATACTACCAATAAAAATATAGTAAATTTTAAATATAACTAGACGAGTAAGTGTTGCCAAACTTGCCATAAGTAACATTCCTAACAAGATCAATGTGAAGTCGGTATACAAGTGTTACCAAACATGCCATAAGTAAGTGAAGAACAAATATTCCTAACTGTATTACTGTGAAGTTAGTCCATTAATAATTTCCATACAAAAAAATGACAATATCGGATTTTGTTTTTTGCATAAAGTTGTCAGAACCATGTCGTGTTTGGTATCAAATGAGAAGTACAGTCAAGGGCTACCATGCAGAGATGTCAAAATTTTGACAGCTCGATTGGCTTTCGTTTTTTACTTAAAGTTGTCAGAACCATGTCGAGTTTGGTATCAAATGAGAGATATCGTTGAGGGCTGTCATGCAGAAACGACAAAAATTTGACAGGTCGGTCGGCTTTTGTTTTTTGCATAAAGTTGTCAGAACCAAGTCGTGTTTGGTATCAAATGAGAGGGATCGTCAAGGGCTAACATGCAGAAATGTTAAAATTTTGACAGCTCGAAGGGCTTTTGTTTTTCGCATAAAGTTGTCAGAACTATGTCGAGTTTGGTACCAAATAGGAGGTATCGTTATGGGTTGCCATGCAAAAGGGTAAAAAATTTGACAGGTCGATCGGCTTTTGTTTTTTTGCATAAAGTTGTCAAAACCATGTCGTGTTTGGTATCAAATGAGAGGGATCGTCAAGGACTAACATGCAGAAATGTTAAAATTTTGATAGCTCGATGGGCTTATGTTTTTCGCATAAAGTTGTCAGAACAATGTCGAGTTTGGTATCAAATGAGAGGGTTCGTCAAGGGCTACCATGCAAAAATGTGAAAATTTTGACAGCTCGATCGGCTTTTGTTTTTTGCATGAACTTGCCAGAACCATGTCGTGTTTGGTATCAAATGAGAGGTATCGTCAAGGGCTACCATGCAGAAATGTCAAAATTGTGACAGCTCGATCGGTTTTTGTTTTATGCATAAAGATAAGTAGTTTGTGTATCCGAAAAGACAGTTAGCGTTAGCACTTTGAGTTTCAAGTGTGCCTAGACGGATTGGAAAGACGTATAGACTATCATAAAACACTATCCCCCTAGGGGAACCTCGGCGTAGCCGAGATTTCGCTAGTCTATATACTAAACGGTTTCATTCACTATCTATTCTTTCATCACGAGCATCGACAAACATATAGACACATCTACAGCTTAAACGAGTTGACAGATTTTAATGAAACTTGTTCCATATTGTAGGAAATTGTTCAGAGGAGTGCCCTAGAAATGGGTGATTTTTCTGTAGGACCCATAGTTTTTGAGTAAAACATTATTAAAGGTGGAATTTTAGCCTTTTAAAACAAAAAGAGAAATAAAATATCTTAGTCTTCCATGAAAAAAATTGAGACAAAGATCTCTTTGACATGTCAAACTGAATTTTTAAATGGGAATATTTATAAAAATAGACCAATCTGTAATAAGTTAAATTTTAAAATATTAACTATAATAATGGACAATTTTTTTACAATAGTTACAAATGCCCAAATCTTTAAAATTAAAAATTATAAATTTTTGATGATTCATTTCCGTGCTTCGTGATTGCAACACTGTGAAACGTCATATTTGACATGTGTCAAAATATTAACCTATGAATGTATATAATTTTGAAATAGATATGAAATGGATTATTCAACATATAAATGAACTGCCAAGGCATGAAAAAATACAATTAGTTATGTTGTGTAAGTATTCAAAATCAATTTTTTATGAAATGAAACATTTTTTAGGTTCAGAAAATCCAATTAACCATGTTGTATTAAGTTTTGAGTGATGGAGATCAGTATATTTATGTTTTAAAATTTAAAGAATCCGATTGTGTGCAGGTATTGAAAATATTTTTAATAATCGTTAAGGATATTGTACTTAAAAACCTGTCACTTATGAATAAATTTATAAATGTTATAGTAACTGTCATTTTAAATCGTTTTACAAGTTTCAAATGGTTTAAATATATAATAGTTGTTGTATTTTTGTCTAATTAAAGATTTATTTCACGTATTTTGTATTTAATTGTTCCATTGAAAATGGTAATTTGTACTTATATTATTATAGATATCTCGTAATAAAGCATCTAAAGTTGGTGCCACATTTTAACAAAGGTAGTGACGTAGGTGTTTAATAGTCTTTAATTGAAATGAACTAATGATTTAATTTGCGTATAAAATCAATAAACTTTACATTTGAATTCTGTGGAATTTAAATATCTGTCGATTACAACAATCAATACCTATTTATTAAAACTATATTGTTGTAATCAACCATTATTTTGCATTTTACGACCAGAAACTCATCAGACATAACAAAATACAATGCATTCTTATTATATTGTCATAAATCAGAGAATATATAGTGTGTAGGCATGTCCAATTAAAAAAAAAAAACTTTAGAAATGTAAACTAAATGTTCCAATCCCGACCGACGCCAAATATTTCGACTTTTTATATATTTCCAATTTTAAATGGCACAAAAGTGACCCCTGTGGTGCACTCTGCACGCCAGCAATGAGTACCCGTGAGGTGACGCCTGGTACGCGTTCGCACGGTACAAATATGTCATCACCATTAACAAAATCTGCGATAAAGCAGATTGTGGCACACTCAGAAAATTATTAATATGCCGTGATGACATGTCTATATTTATATATGTTCCAATCAGCACTGGAAAATTCTTAATTCACCTCATAGTACACATAATGTCATAAGTAATCAATAAAAATTAAAAGACGTACATCTTATCATCCATACATCATTGTAAAAATGTTATAATCGGATTCTAGGGACCTTAGAAGTGCTTATTCACTAAAATATGATAATGCTATTTTTAGCATAAATTCAATACCTCTCTTTTTTATTAAATCTTATCTTTCTCTATCATATTACATCGTTTTAAGCAATATTATATATTTTTCTATGGATAAAATTTAAACCGTCAGATATATATTACGTATTATACACCCAAGCGGGCTAATTTTTACTGGTCTACAACGTGAAACAAAAATAACAATTCTTAAATCAAGCGTTTGCGAGTTTTCGACTTAAAAACGAGCAGTCAATCTAATGCAAACAAATTTTTAAAAAAATATTGTTCATTACTATTACCTTACTATGTAAGGTGAATATTAACTTTTTCTTTTCAATTAAGAGATTTGTTTAAATTTACTGGTGTCTTGAAATAGCGTTCATTATGGTCGGCGCTTTTGTGCTGGGCATAACCAGCCCAACCGTAAGTAGCGGCCCTGAATAAATTATTATTCTATTGTTAGTAACAACATTGGGAAAATATTAGCAAAAATAAAAACACAGCCTATCTTAAAAGACAATAATAAAAATGTCCATTTTTTTGTGAAAAATACGTTATACATGTTTCCGCCTTAATTCTTGTAGTCCAAATAGAATGGCATGATCGGTTTCGAGAAAAATATAACATGTCTTATGTCCTACAAAATTTTAACTTCAATCACAAAAGTTAACATGTGCACTGGAACTGCTTCTTGAATTTTGTTATAGTTTGAACAGAATTCTCTACCGTTATAGCTTTGCCTTACTAAGCCTGTGGTAGACCGGGCCCAGTTGGATATAGCACTACCTATGGCAACGGATATGTTTGCCGCAAGAAGCAACAGGAATAGATATGTTTATTTTATTTTTTAAAAATGTGTTTCATTATTAGAAAATAAAGTAAAGTGAAATAGGAAACCATTTAATATGTACCTGTCCTTTACCCCCCATAAATCAAGCTTGAATCGCTAACAGTAGATCTGCTGAGAGGGCAATAACGATAGATATCTGTTCAACCTATATATTTTGATCAAATGGCAACAGAAAGAAGTTCTCCAATGGTAGTTTTCGATGTCATAAATTATTAAAAGTGGAAACAATCATCCCGCAATGCATCGAAGTCCTCGTCAAAAATTTTAAGACGAAAACCGATCTCATCTGTCACACTTGATAAGTCATTGGTGACATGTGTCACATTTTACAAGTTGAAGATGAACTTCAAATGGTTTTATCTTTAAAAGCAGGAGATACATTCCGAAAAATTAAATACAGATTAGTTAAAGGTACGAAGAAACAAATATATCATTTATGAGTAATGGCTTTAAACCAATTATTTGAAATTGTAATTTTTTGACATTTCAAAATGTGTAGTTTGGTTAGGTAAACATGACATAACATAAATAATTAAGTGACAAACAAATATTCCTAACTGTATTACTGTGAAGTTAGTGCATTAATAATTTTCATACTACCAATAAAAATATAGTAAATTTTAAATATAACTAGACGAGTAAGTGTTGCCAAACTTGCCATAAGTAACATTCCTAACAAGATCAATGTGAAGTCGGTACACAAGTGTTACCAAACATGTACAAACAAATATTCCTAACTGTATTACTGTGAAGTTAGTGCATTAATAATTTTCATACTACCAATAAAAATATAGTAAATTTTAAATATAACTAGACGAGTAAGTGTTGCCAAACTTGCCATAAGTAACATTCCTAACAAGATCAATGTGAAGTCGGTACACAAGTGTAACCAAACGTGTACAAACAAATATTCCTAACTGTATTACTGTGAAGTTAGTGCATTAATAATTTTCATACTACCAATAAAAATATAGTAAATTTTAAATATAACTAGACGAGTAAGTGTTGCCAAACTTGCCATAAGTAACATTCCTAACAAGATCAATGTGAAGTCGGTACACAAGTGTTACCAAACATGTACAAACAAATATTCCTAACTGTATTACTGTGAAGTTAGTGCATTAATAATTTTCATACTACCAATAAAAATATAGTAAATTTTAAATATAACTAGACGAGTAAGTGTTGCCAAACTTGCCATAAGTAACATTCCTAACAAGATCAATGTGAAGTCGGTACACAAGTGTTACGAAACATGTACAAACAAATATTCCTAACTGTATTACTGTGAAGTTAGTGCATTAATAATTTTCATACTACCAATAAAAATATAGTAAATTTTAAATATAACTAGACGAGTAAGTGTTGCCAAACTTGCCATAAGTAACATTCCTAACAAGATCAATGTGAAGTCGGTACACAAGTGTTACCAAACATGTACAAACAAATATTCCTAACTGTATTACTGTGAAGTTAGTGCATTAATAATTTTCATACTACCAATAAAAATATAGTAAATTTTAAATATAACTAGACGAGTAAGTGTTGCCAAACTTGCCATAAGTAACATTCCTAACAAGATCAATGTGAAGTCGGTATACAAGTGTTACCAAACATGCCATAAGTAAGTGAAGAACAAATATTCCTAACTGTATTACTGTGAAGTTCGTCCATTAATAATTTCCATACAAAAAAATGACAATATCGGATTTTGTTTTTTGCATAAAGTTGTCAGAACCATGTCGTGTTTGGTATCAAATGAGAGGTACAGTCAAGGGCTACCATGCAGAGATGTCAAAATTTTGACAGCTCGATTGGCTTTCGTTTTTTACTTAAAGTTGTCAGAACCATGTCGAGTTTGGTATCAAATGAGAGATATCGTTGAGGGCTGTCATGCAGAAACGACAAAAATTTGACAGGTCGGTCGGCTTTTGTTTTTTGCATAAAGTTGTCAGAACCAAGTCGTGTTTGGTATCAAATGAGAGGGATCGTCAAGGGCTAACATGCAGAAATGTTAAAATTTTGACAGCTCGAAGGGCTTTTGTTTTTCGCATAAAGTTGTCAGAACTATGTCGAGTTTGGTACCAAATAGGAGGTATCGTTATGGGCTGCCATGCAAAAGGGTAAAAAATTTGACAGGTCGATCGGCTTTTGTTTTTTTGCATAAAGTTGTCAAAACCATGTCGTGTTTGGTATCAAATGAGAGGGATCGTCAAGGACTAACATGCAGAAATGTTAAAATTTTGATAGCTCGATGGGCTTATGTTTTTCGCATAAAGTTGTCAAAACCATGTCGAGTTTGGTATCAAATGAGATGTATCGTTAAGGGCTGCCACGCAGAAGTGTTAAAAATTTGACAAGTCGATCGACTTTTGTTTTTCGCATAAAGTTGTCAGAACAATGTCGAGTTTGGTATCAAATGAGAGGGTTCGTCAAGGGCTACCATGCAAAAATGTGAAAATTTTGACAGCTCGATCGGCTTTTGTTTTTTGCATGAACTTGCCAGAACCATGTCGTGTTTGGTATCAAATGAGAGGTATCGTCAAGGGCTACCATGCAGAAATGTCAAAATTGTGACAGCTCGATCGGTTTTTGTTTTATGCATAAAGATAAGTAGTTTGTGTATCCGAAAAGACAGTTAGCGTTAGCACTTTGAGTTTCAAGTGTGCCTAGACGGATTGGAAAGACGTATAGACTATCATAAAACACTATCCCCCTAGGGGAACCTCGGCGTAGCCGAGATTTCGCTAGTCTTTTATACTAACCAGCTAGGACCCCCAAAATTAATCACGACAATCGGGCAATTTTTGAACACCTCTACAGACTATACGCTTTGAAATTTTTTAATAAAAACTACTTTAAATTGTAGAAAATAGACGTATTTAATTACCTGAAAATAACATAAATTTCACTACAGGCCTTAGTTTTTCTGTAAAAAAATTTTTAATGTTCAAAATTCTTTGAGGAAAACAAAAACATGGATTGCTTTCTATTCTATTCAAGTCTACAAAATCAGACAATTTTGGGTCAAAATTGACATTGAGTAGGCCGGATTTTTTTAAAGAAGAAAATCTATATTTGACATATGTCATATTTGAAGTCATGTCTAATGGATAAATATACTTGTATTTAATTAATATAAATAAAAATTACTTATTTACATATTTTGTTACATATTATTAATAAATCATACGATTTTTGTATGTTTTTTATTACTATTTCAATAAAAAAAAATTAGGTGTACCTACATTTTGAAACAGATATCGGTTATTTAATTATAATGTTATAATATTTGTACCGTGCGGGCGCTTATCAGGCGTCACCTCACGGGCACTTATTGCTGGTGTGGAGAGTGCACCAGAGGAGGGATCACTTTTATGCCATTTAAAATTCAAAATATTTGACGTCGGTCAGAAGATACTCAGGCATAAGAAAGTACAATCCATTGTTATTATCAATGTTTTCATTATTTTAATCAAATATTGTTACACATTATTAGTATTTCATACGTTTTTATATGTGTTTTATTGTTATTATTTTAATAAAATAAGTACCTACACCTGTCTTCATTAATTTCATATAAACTACGTTTTTTATAACAAAATTATCAAAATTTTCTTCATAAAATCATTTTCTAATTATTTTTTAACAAACTCCATCATATTACATCGTTTTAAACAACATTACACATTTTTCTAAGAATAAAATGTAAACCGTTATATACATATTCGTAAATATAATTTATATTAAGTTTTATACATCAATCCGGGCTATTTTTTACTCATCTATGACATAAAACCATTCTAATAATTTATAAATCAAGCATTTACGAGTTAAAAAACGCCCAACATCTTTTATACTAACCAGCTAGGACCCCCAAAATTAATCACGACAATCGGGCAATTTTTGAACACCTCTACAGACTATACGCTTTGAAAATTTTTAATAAAAACTACTTTAAATTGTAGAAAATAGACGTATTTAATTACCTGAAAATAACATAAATTTCACTACAGGCCTTAGTTTTTCTGTAAAAAAATTTTTAATGTTCAAAATTCTTTGAGGAAAACAAAAACATGGATTGCTTTCTATTCTATTCAAGTCTACAAAATCAGACAATTTTGGGTCAAAATTGACATTGAGTAGGCCGGATTTTTTTAAAGAAGAAAATCTATATTTGACATATGTCATATTTGAAGTCATGTCTAATGGATAAATATACTTGTATTTAATTAATATAAATAAAAATTACTTATTTACATATTTTGTTACATATTATTAATAAATCATACGATTTTTGTATGTTTTTTATTACTATTTCAATAAAAAAAAAATTAGGTGTACCTACATTTTGAAACAGATATCGGTAATTTCATTATAATGTTATAATATTTGTACCGTGCGGGCGCTTATCAGGCGTCACCTCACGGGCACTTATTGCTGGTGTGGAGAGTGCACCAGAGGAGGGATCACTTTTATGTCATTTAAAATTCAAAATATTTGACGTCGGTCAGAAGATACTCAGGCATAAGAAAGTACAATCCATTGTTATTATCAATGTTTTCATTATTTTAATCAAATATTGTTACACATTATTAGTATTTCATACGTTTTTATATGTGTTTTATTGTTATTATTTTAATAAAATAAGTACCTACACCTGTCTTCATTAATTTCATATAAACTACGTTTTTTATAACAAAATTATCAAAATTTTCTTCATAAAATCATTTTCTAATTATTTTTTAACAAACTCCATCATATTACATCGTTTTAAACAACATTACACATTTTTCTAAGAATAAAATGTAAACCGTTATATACATATTCGTAAATATAATTTATATTAAGTTTTATACATCAATCCGGGCTATTTTTTACTCATCTATGACATAAAACCATTCTAATAATTTATAAATCAAGCATTTACGAGTTAAAAAACGCCCAACATCTTTTATACTAACCAGCTAGGACCCCCAAAATTAATCACGACAATCGGGCAATTTTTGAACACCTCTACAGACTATACGCTTTGAAAATTTTTAATAAAAACTACTTTAAATTGTAGAAAATAGACGTATTTAATTACCTGAAAATAACATAAATTTCACTACAGGCCTTAGTTTTTCTGTAAAAAAATTTTTAATGTTCAAAATTCTTTGAGGAAAACAAAAACATGGATTGCTTTCTATTCTATTCAAGTCTACAAAATCAGACAATTTTGGGTCAAAATTGACATTGAGTAGGCCGGATTTTTTTAAAGAAGAAAATCTATATTTGACATATGTCATATTTGAAGTCATGTCTAATGGATAAATATACTTGTATTTAATTAATATAAATAAAAATTACTTATTTACATATTTTGTTACATATTATTAATAAATCATACGATTTTTGTATGTTTTTTATTACTATTTCAATAAAAAAAAATTAGGTGTACCTACATTTTGAAACAGATATCGGTAATTTCATTATAATGTTATAATATTTGTACCGTGCGGGCGCTTATCAGGCGTCACCTCACGGGCACTTATTGCTGGTGTGGAGAGTGCACCAGAGGAGGGATCACTTTTATGTCATTTAAAATTCAAAATATTTGACGTCGGTCAGAAGATACTCAGGCATAAGAAAGTACAATCCATTGTTATTATCAATGTTTTCATTATTTTAATCAAATATTGTTACACATTATTAGTATTTCATACGTTTTTATATGTGTTTTATTGTTATTATTTTAATAAAATAAGTACCTACACCTGTCTTCATTAATTTCATATAAACTACGTTTTTTATAACAAAATTATCAAAATTTTCTTCATAAAATCATTTTCTAATTATTTTTTAACAAACTCCATCATATTACATCGTTTTAAACAACATTACACATTTTTCTAAGAATAAAATGTAAACCGTTATATACATATTCGTAAATATAATTTATATTAAGTTTTATACATCAATCCGGGCTATTTTTTACTCATCTATGACATAAAACCATTCTAATAATTTATAAATCAAGCATTTACGAGTTAAAAAACGCCTAACATCTTTTATACTAACCAGCTAGGACCCCCAAAATTAATCACGACAATCGGGCAATTTTTGAACACCTCTACAGACTATACGCTTTGAAAATTTTTAATAAAAACTACTTTAAATTGTAGAAAATAGACGTATTTAATTACCTGAAAATAACATAAATTTCACTACAGGCCTTAGTTTTTCTGTAAAAAAATTTTTAATGTTCAAAATTCTTTGAGGAAAACAAAAACATGGATTGCTTTCTATTCTATTCAAGTCTACAAAATCAGACAATTTTGGGTCAAAATTGACATTGAGTAGGCCGGATTTTTTTAAAGAAGAAAATCTATATTTGACATATGTCATATTTGAAGTCATGTCTAATGGATAAATATACTTGTATTTAATTAATATAAATAAAAATTACTTATTTACATATTTTGTTACATATTATTAATAAATCATACGATTTTTGTATGTTTTTTATTACTATTTCAATAAAAAAAAATTAGGTGTACCTACATTTTGAAACAGATATCGGTAATTTCATTATAATGTTATAATATTTGTACCGTGCGGGCGCTTATCAGGCGTCACCTCACGGGCACTTATTGCTGGTGTGGAGAGTGCACCAGAGGAGGGATCACTTTTATGTCATTTAAAATTCAAAATATTTGACGTCGGTCAGAAGATACTCAGGCATAAGAAAGTACAATCCATTGTTATTATCAATGTTTTCATTATTTTAATCAAATATTGTTACACATTATTAGTATTTCATACGTTTTTATATGTGTTTTATTGTTATTATTTTAATAAAATAAGTACCTACACCTGTCTTCATTAATTTCATATAAACTACGTTTTTTATAACAAAATTATCAAAATTTTCTTCATAAAATCATTTTCTAATTATTTTTTAACAAACTCCATCATATTACATCGTTTTAAACAACATTACACATTTTTCTAAGAATAAAATGTAAACCGTTATATACATATTCGTAAATATAATTTATATTAAGTTTTATACATCAATCCGGGCTATTTTTTACTCATCTATGACATAAAACCATTCTAATAATTTATAAATCAAGCATTTACGAGTTAAAAAACGCCTAACATCTTTTATACTAACCAGCTAGGACCCCCAAAATTAATCACGACAATCGGGCAATTTTTGAACACCTCTACAGACTATACGCTTTGAAAATTTTTAATAAAAACTACTTTAAATTGTAGAAAATAGACGTATTTAATTACCTGAAAATAACATAAATTTCACTACAGGCCTTAGTTTTTCTGTAAAAAAATTTTTAATGTTCAAAATTCTTTGAGGAAAACAAAAACATGGATTGCTTTCTATTCTATTCAAGTCTACAAAATCAGACAATTTTGGGTCAAAATTGACATTGAGTAGGCCGGATTTTTTTAAAGAAGAAAATCTATATTTGACATATGTCATATTTGAAGTCATGTCTAATGGATAAATATACTTGTATTTAATTAATATAAATAAAAATTACTTATTTACATATTTTGTTACATATTATTAATAAATCATACGATTTTTGTATGTTTTTTATTACTATTTCAATAAAAAAAAATTAGGTGTACCTACATTTTGAAACAGATATCGGTAATTTCATTATAATGTTATAATATTTGTACCGTGCGGGCGCTTATCAGGCGTCACCTCACGGGCACTTATTGCTGGTGTGGAGAGTGCACCAGAGGAGGGATCACTTTTATGTCATTTAAAATTCAAAATATTTGACGTCGGTCAGAAGATACTCAGGCATAAGAAAGTACAATCCATTGTTATTATCAATGTTTTCATTATTTTAATCAAATATTGTTACACATTATTAGTATTTCATACGTTTTTATATGTGTTTTATTGTTATTATTTTAATAAAATAAGTACCTACACCTGTCTTCATTAATTTCATATAAACTACGTTTTTTATAACAAAATTATCAAAATTTTCTTCATAAAATCATTTTCTAATTATTTTTTAACAAACTCCATCATATTACATCGTTTTAAACAACATTACACATTTTTCTAAGAATAAAATGTAAACCGTTATATACATATTCGTAAATATAATTTATATTAAGTTTTATACATCAATCCGGGCTATTTTTTACTCATCTATGACATAAAACCATTCTAATAATTTATAAATCAAGCATTTACGAGTTAAAAAACGCCTAACATCTTTTATACTAACCAGCTAGGACCCCCAAAATTAATCACGACAATCGGGCAATTTTTGAACACCTCTACAGACTATACGCTTTGAAAATTTTTAATAAAAACTACTTTAAATTGTAGAAAATAGACGTATTTAATTACCTGAAAATAACATAAATTTCACTACAGGCCTTAGTTTTTCTGTAAAAAAATTTTTAATGTTCAAAATTCTTTGAGGAAAACAAAAACATGGATTGCTTTCTATTCTATTCAAGTCTACAAAATCAGACAATTTTGGGTCAAAATTGACATTGAGTAGGCCGGATTTTTTTAAAGAAGAAAATCTATATTTGACATATGTCATATTTGAAGTCATGTCTAATGGATAAATATACTTGTATTTAATTAATATAAATAAAAATTACTTATTTACATATTTTGTTACATATTATTAATAAATCATACGATTTTTGTATGTTTTTTATTACTATTTCAATAAAAAAAAATTAGGTGTACCTACATTTTGAAACAGATATCGGTAATTTCATTATAATGTTATAATATTTGTACCGTGCGGGCGCTTATCAGGCGTCACCTCACGGGCACTTATTGCTGGTGTGGAGAGTGCACCAGAGGAGGGATCACTTTTATGTCATTTAAAATTCAAAATATTTGACGTCGGTCAGAAGATACTCAGGCATAAGAAAGTACAATCCATTGTTATTATCAATGTTTTCATTATTTTAATCAAATATTGTTACACATTATTAGTATTTCATACGTTTTTATATGTGTTTTATTGTTATTATTTTAATAAAATAAGTACCTACACCTGTCTTCATTAATTTCATATAAACTACGTTTTTTATAACAAAATTATCAAAATTTTCTTCATAAAATCATTTTCTAATTATTTTTTAACAAACTCCATCATATTACATCGTTTTAAACAACATTACACATTTTTCTAAGAATAAAATGTAAACCGTTATATACATATTCGTAAATATAATTTATATTAAGTTTTATACATCAATCCGGGCTATTTTTTACTCATCTATGACATAAAACCATTCTAATAATTTATAAATCAAGCATTTACGAGTTAAAAAACGCCTAACATCTTTTATACTAACCAGCTAGGACCCCCAAAATTAATCACGACAATCGGGCAATTTTTGAACACCTCTACAGACTATACGCTTTGAAAATTTTTAATAAAAACTACTTTAAATTGTAGAAAATAGACGTATTTAATTACCTGAAAATAACATAAATTTCACTACAGGCCTTAGTTTTTCTGTAAAAAAATTTTTAATGTTCAAAATTCTTTGAGGAAAACAAAAACATGGATTGCTTTCTATTCTATTCAAGTCTACAAAATCAGACAATTTTGGGTCAAAATTGACATTGAGTAGGCCGGATTTTTTTAAAGAAGAAAATCTATATTTGACATATGTCATATTTGAAGTCATGTCTAATGGATAAATATACTTGTATTTAATTAATATAAATAAAAATTACTTATTTACATATTTTGTTACATATTATTAATAAATCATACGATTTTTGTATGTTTTTTATTACTATTTCAATAAAAAAAAATTAGGTGTACCTACATTTTGAAACAGATATCGGTAATTTCATTATAATGTTATAATATTTGTACCGTGCGGGCGCTTATCAGGCGTCACCTCACGGGCACTTATTGCTGGTGTGGAGAGTGCACCAGAGGAGGGATCACTTTTATGTCATTTAAAATTCAAAATATTTGACGTCGGTCAGAAGATACTCAGGCATAAGAAAGTACAATCCATTGTTATTATCAATGTTTTCATTATTTTAATCAAATATTGTTACACATTATTAGTATTTCATACGTTTTTATATGTGTTTTATTGTTATTATTTTAATAAAATAAGTACCTACACCTGTCTTCATTAATTTCATATAAACTACGTTTTTTATAACAAAATTATCAAAATTTTCTTCATAAAATCATTTTCTAATTATTTTTTAACAAACTCCATCATATTACATCGTTTTAAACAACATTACACATTTTTCTAAGAATAAAATGTAAACCGTTATATACATATTCGTAAATATAATTTATATTAAGTTTTATACATCAATCCGGGCTATTTTTTACTCATCTATGACATAAAACCATTCTAATAATTTATAAATCAAGCATTTACGAGTTAAAAAACGCCTAACATCTTTTATACTAACCAGCTAGGACCCCCAAAATTAATCACGACAATCGGGCAATTTTTGAACACCTCTACAGACTATACGCTTTGAAAATTTTTAATAAAAACTACTTTAAATTGTAGAAAATAGACGTATTTAATTACCTGAAAATAACATAAATTTCACTACAGGCCTTAGTTTTTCTGTAAAAAAATTTTTAATGTTCAAAATTCTTTGAGGAAAACAAAAACATGGATTGCTTTCTATTCTATTCAAGTCTACAAAATCAGACAATTTTGGGTCAAAATTGACATTGAGTAGGCCGGATTTTTTTAAAGAAGAAAATCTATATTTGACATATGTCATATTTGAAGTCATGTCTAATGGATAAATATACTTGTATTTAATTAATATAAATAAAAATTACTTATTTACATATTTTGTTACATATTATTAATAAATCATACGATTTTTGTATGTTTTTTATTACTATTTCAATAAAAAAAAATTAGGTGTACCTACATTTTGAAACAGATATCGGTAATTTCATTATAATGTTATAATATTTGTACCGTGCGGGCGCTTATCAGGCGTCACCTCACGGGCACTTATTGCTGGTGTGGAGAGTGCACCAGAGGAGGGATCACTTTTATGTCATTTAAAATTCAAAATATTTGACGTCGGTCAGAAGATACTCAGGCATAAGAAAGTACAATCCATTGTTATTATCAATGTTTTCATTATTTTAATCAAATATTGTTACACATTATTAGTATTTCATACGTTTTTATATGTGTTTTATTGTTATTATTTTAATAAAATAAGTACCTACACCTGTCTTCATTAATTTCATATAAACTACGTTTTTTATAACAAAATTATCAAAATTTTCTTCATAAAATCATTTTCTAATTATTTTTTAACAAACTCCATCATATTACATCGTTTTAAACAACATTACACATTTTTCTAAGAATAAAATGTAAACCGTTATATACATATTCGTAAATATAATTTATATTAAGTTTTATACATCAATCCGGGCTATTTTTTACTCATCTATGACATAAAACCATTCTAATAATTTATAAATCAAGCATTTACGAGTTAAAAAACGCCTAACATCTTTTATACTAACCAGCTAGGACCCCCAAAATTAATCACGACAATCGGGCAATTTTTGAACACCTCTACAGACTATACGCTTTGAAAATTTTTAATAAAAACTACTTTAAATTGTAGAAAATAGACGTATTTAATTACCTGAAAATAACATAAATTTCACTACAGGCCTTAGTTTTTCTGTAAAAAAATTTTTAATGTTCAAAATTCTTTGAGGAAAACAAAAACATGGATTGCTTTCTATTCTATTCAAGTCTACAAAATCAGACAATTTTGGGTCAAAATTGACATTGAGTAGGCCGGATTTTTTTAAAGAAGAAAATCTATATTTGACATATGTCATATTTGAAGTCATGTCTAATGGATAAATATACTTGTATTTAATTAATATAAATAAAAATTACTTATTTACATATTTTGTTACATATTATTAATAAATCATACGATTTTTGTATGTTTTTTATTACTATTTCAATAAAAAAAAATTAGGTGTACCTACATTTTGAAACAGATATCGGTAATTTCATTATAATGTTATAATATTTGTACCGTGCGGGCGCTTATCAGGCGTCACCTCACGGGCACTTATTGCTGGTGTGGAGAGTGCACCAGAGGAGGGATCACTTTTATGTCATTTAAAATTCAAAATATTTGACGTCGGTCAGAAGATACTCAGGCATAAGAAAGTACAATCCATTGTTATTATCAATGTTTTCATTATTTTAATCAAATATTGTTACACATTATTAGTATTTCATACGTTTTTATATGTGTTTTATTGTTATTATTTTAATAAAATAAGTACCTACACCTGTCTTCATTAATTTCATATAAACTACGTTTTTTATAACAAAATTATCAAAATTTTCTTCATAAAATCATTTTCTAATTATTTTTTAACAAACTCCATCATATTACATCGTTTTAAACAACATTACACATTTTTCTAAGAATAAAATGTAAACCGTTATATACATATTCGTAAATATAATTTATATTAAGTTTTATACATCAATCCGGGCTATTTTTTACTCATCTATGACATAAAACCATTCTAATAATTTATAAATCAAGCATTTACGAGTTAAAAAACGCCTAACATCTTTTATACTAACCAGCTAGGACCCCCAAAATTAATCACGACAATCGGGCAATTTTTGAACACCTCTACAGACTATACGCTTTGAAAATTTTTAATAAAAACTACTTTAAATTGTAGAAAATAGACGTATTTAATTACCTGAAAATAACATAAATTTCACTACAGGCCTTAGTTTTTCTGTAAAAAAATTTTTAATGTTCAAAATTCTTTGAGGAAAACAAAAACATGGATTGCTTTCTATTCTATTCAAGTCTACAAAATCAGACAATTTTGGGTCAAAATTGACATTGAGTAGGCCGGATTTTTTTAAAGAAGAAAATCTATATTTGACATATGTCATATTTGAAGTCATGTCTAATGGATAAATATACTTGTATTTAATTAATATAAATAAAAATTACTTATTTACATATTTTGTTACATATTATTAATAAATCATACGATTTTTGTATGTTTTTTATTACTATTTCAATAAAAAAAAATTAGGTGTACCTACATTTTGAAACAGATATCGGTAATTTCATTATAATGTTATAATATTTGTACCGTGCGGGCGCTTATCAGGCGTCACCTCACGGGCACTTATTGCTGGTGTGGAGAGTGCACCAGAGGAGGGATCACTTTTATGTCATTTAAAATTCAAAATATTTGACGTCGGTCAGAAGATACTCAGGCATAAGAAAGTACAATCCATTGTTATTATCAATGTTTTCATTATTTTAATCAAATATTGTTACACATTATTAGTATTTCATACGTTTTTATATGTGTTTTATTGTTATTATTTTAATAAAATAAGTACCTACACCTGTCTTCATTAATTTCATATAAACTACGTTTTTTATAACAAAATTATCAAAATTTTCTTCATAAAATCATTTTCTAATTATTTTTTAACAAACTCCATCATATTACATCGTTTTAAACAACATTACACATTTTTCTAAGAATAAAATGTAAACCGTTATATACATATTCGTAAATATAATTTATATTAAGTTTTATACATCAATCCGGGCTATTTTTTACTCATCTATGACATAAAACCATTCTAATAATTTATAAATCAAGCATTTACGAGTTAAAAAACGCCTAACATCTTTTATACTAACCAGCTAGGACCCCCAAAATTAATCACGACAATCGGGCAATTTTTGAACACCTCTACAGACTATACGCTTTGAAAATTTTTAATAAAAACTACTTTAAATTGTAGAAAATAGACGTATTTAATTACCTGAAAATAACATAAATTTCACTACAGGCCTTAGTTTTTCTGTAAAAAAATTTTTAATGTTCAAAATTCTTTGAGGAAAACAAAAACATGGATTGCTTTCTATTCTATTCAAGTCTACAAAATCAGACAATTTTGGGTCAAAATTGACATTGAGTAGGCCGGATTTTTTTAAAGAAGAAAATCTATATTTGACATATGTCATATTTGAAGTCATGTCTAATGGATAAATATACTTGTATTTAATTAATATAAATAAAAATTACTTATTTACATATTTTGTTACATATTATTAATAAATCATACGATTTTTGTATGTTTTTTATTACTATTTCAATAAAAAAAAATTAGGTGTACCTACATTTTGAAACAGATATCGGTAATTTCATTATAATGTTATAATATTTGTACCGTGCGGGCGCTTATCAGGCGTCACCTCACGGGCACTTATTGCTGGTGTGGAGAGTGCACCAGAGGAGGGATCACTTTTATGTCATTTAAAATTCAAAATATTTGACGTCGGTCAGAAGATACTCAGGCATAAGAAAGTACAATCCATTGTTATTATCAATGTTTTCATTATTTTAATCAAATATTGTTACACATTATTAGTATTTCATACGTTTTTATATGTGTTTTATTGTTATTATTTTAATAAAATAAGTACCTACACCTGTCTTCATTAATTTCATATAAACTACGTTTTTTATAACAAAATTATCAAAATTTTCTTCATAAAATCATTTTCTAATTATTTTTTAACAAACTCCATCATATTACATCGTTTTAAACAACATTACACATTTTTCTAAGAATAAAATGTAAACCGTTATATACATATTCGTAAATATAATTTATATTAAGTTTTATACATCAATCCGGGCTATTTTTTACTCATCTATGACATAAAACCATTCTAATAATTTATAAATCAAGCATTTACGAGTTAAAAAACGCCTAACATCTTTTATACTAACCAGCTAGGACCCCCAAAATTAATCACGACAATCGGGCAATTTTTGAACACCTCTACAGACTATACGCTTTGAAAATTTTTAATAAAAACTACTTTAAATTGTAGAAAATAGACGTATTTAATTACCTGAAAATAACATAAATTTCACTACAGGCCTTAGTTTTTCTGTAAAAAAATTTTTAATGTTCAAAATTCTTTGAGGAAAACAAAAACATGGATTGCTTTCTATTCTATTCAAGTCTACAAAATCAGACAATTTTGGGTCAAAATTGACATTGAGTAGGCCGGATTTTTTTAAAGAAGAAAATCTATATTTGACATATGTCATATTTGAAGTCATGTCTAATGGATAAATATACTTGTATTTAATTAATATAAATAAAAATTACTTATTTACATATTTTGTTACATATTATTAATAAATCATACGATTTTTGTATGTTTTTTATTACTATTTCAATAAAAAAAAATTAGGTGTACCTACATTTTGAAACAGATATCGGTAATTTCATTATAATGTTATAATATTTGTACCGTGCGGGCGCTTATCAGGCGTCACCTCACGGGCACTTATTGCTGGTGTGGAGAGTGCACCAGAGGAGGGATCACTTTTATGTCATTTAAAATTCAAAATATTTGACGTCGGTCAGAAGATACTCAGGCATAAGAAAGTACAATCCATTGTTATTATCAATGTTTTCATTATTTTAATCAAATATTGTTACACATTATTAGTATTTCATACGTTTTTATATGTGTTTTATTGTTATTATTTTAATAAAATAAGTACCTACACCTGTCTTCATTAATTTCATATAAACTACGTTTTTTATAACAAAATTATCAAAATTTTCTTCATAAAATCATTTTCTAATTATTTTTTAACAAACTCCATCATATTACATCGTTTTAAACAACATTACACATTTTTCTAAGAATAAAATGTAAACCGTTATATACATATTCGTAAATATAATTTATATTAAGTTTTATACATCAATCCGGGCTATTTTTTACTCATCTATGACATAAAACCATTCTAATAATTTATAAATCAAGCATTTACGAGTTAAAAAACGCCTAACATCTTTTATACTAACCAGCTAGGACCCCCAAAATTAATCACGACAATCGGGCAATTTTTGAACACCTCTACAGACTATACGCTTTGAAAATTTTTAATAAAAACTACTTTAAATTGTAGAAAATAGACGTATTTAATTACCTGAAAATAACATAAATTTCACTACAGGCCTTAGTTTTTCTGTAAAAAAATTTTTAATGTTCAAAATTCTTTGAGGAAAACAAAAACATGGATTGCTTTCTATTCTATTCAAGTCTACAAAATCAGACAATTTTGGGTCAAATTAAAAAAAAAAAAAAAAAAAAAAAAAAAGAGTCCAAAAGAAATAACTGCAACTCACGTCACTTCCAACTGCACTTCGGAAATGTAAACTAAATTTTCCAATCAGCGCTAGAAAACTCTTAATACACTTCAAACTATTCATAATGTTATAAGCAATCCATAAAAGCTGCAAAACATACGTAATATCATCTCTGACATAGGTAATTCAATAGAACAAAGTGTCACACTAACTATGCTCATTTCATGAAATCCAACTTTCAAACTTTCTTAAAACAAAGTAATAAATTATGATTTATACATACATAATGTACAAATTTGTATTATAACTTTACATATACAAATTTCCTCTTAAAACGCCTTCCGTCAAAAAATAACAAATTCCGGAAATGTCACCAGATCTTAAAAATATTAATTTAAAATTCTATTTGTATTTCACTAATTAAAATACATAACAATAGAACTAAAATAAGTGTTTTTGCAATTTATTTCAATTTATTTAAATTTCACTATAACGTATAAACCCCAAATATTACTGGTCAAGAACACGTTTAACTAGAATGTACAGTTCGTGTAGCAAGATTGATATGATCATCTTGGCGCCACCTTTGTTTGTTCTCGGAACTATTTAACGTCCCAAATTTCAGAAATAAACGGATAATCTGATACAATACAAGATTCGTAAATATAATATGCTAAGAATATGATTATTTAGTGTTTCTCTAATGTGTAATAGTTATTAATTTCTCCATATATTTTAAACTATTCTCAGATAGCGTTGTCGTCTGTCAGCAGTGATATAAATGTTCACAAATATTCTTTCGTTTATTAACTGAACTACCTCTGAGTCTATTATGTTATATGATAATAATAATAATAATAATAATAATAATAAAATAACTGTTTAACAATTTGTGTCTAGCACGATACATCTCGCCATTTTCTTTTCATGTTTTGAAATTGAATGACCACCAAGGCATTAGATAACTCAGACATTTCCTAGGGGCGGCAAATCAAGAAGGGCATAAAAATCGCGAACGTAAATATATTTTTATCTATGTTATTAGTCATTTTGATTATTGTAATCAAATTTTCTTTATTGTAATCAAGTTTTAGCTACCGTCATCTTTAGGTAAGGAAGATATTGTCTGGTTAAAAAATTCGGTGATCAGTTCTTAATGAATAAGCACGTTTTAGGGTCTCTACTATACGAATTTACTATTTTTAAGTTGATGTCTGTATGCATCTGTGTGTGTGTTCGTGTGTGTGTGTGTGTGTGTGTGTGTGTGTGTGTGCGTGTGTGTCTGTGTGTGACAAATTTTTCTCCGACAATAACTCCAATACCTAAAATTCTAAAATTTATAATTCTTTTGTATTCCTCTTCTTTACATCCATATGAAGAGCTGATTAGATTTTGGTTATAATTGATTCACCAGAAGTACCCTTAATTGAAGTTTTCAACAGTTTTTCTTAAAAACACACTGTTAGATAATATTATTTTTTGATATTTTATGTTATTATAAATATTAAAGAAAATGTTCTTCTCTATACAGTTTGAATATACATCTGCCTTCATATTTAACAAATATAGGATTTAAGATTTATAAAGAGACTATTTATCAAAAATCAGTCAGCTTTGCTATATATTTAAAAAATTCTAATTGACAGATGTCAGTGTCAAGTGCAAAACCAAAGATGGAAAGTATACGGTCAGACAGCAGTATAGGTCATAGTGTTCCTCGCAAGTCATATGCAGAGGAATGCCAAAGAGAAAATGGAAGGACTGTATTGCAGAAGACTTGATAGAGAAAGAACTGTGTAAAGAAAATGCGTTCGACAGAAATAAGTGGAAGAGAAGAGTAAGAAACAGCGACCCTTAATAAAATAAGGAAAAAATAAAGAAGAAAGAAGTGTCATGTGCTATTTACATGTTAAAATTTTATTGAATTTATAGAATCTTTTCCAGAAACTTTTGGTATGAAATTTGTAAAAAATAGTATCTGTTCGTGTTATAATTTTATTGGATATATAGAATCTTTTCCAAAAACCTTTTGGTATGGGATATGTACAAAATACATCGAATTGACGAAAGGTTTTGTGTTAGACACAGCAGATTTTCTTAATTCATTTCGGTCAGTACTATCTTTAAAAAATAGCAGAGTAAATACTATTGAAACATATAGCGTTAGCACCTTGTGTTTCAAGTGTGCCTAGACGGATTGGACAAACGTATAGATTTTCATAAGACACTATCCCCCTAGGGGGAGCTCGGCGAAGCCGAGATTTCGCTAGTCCTTATACTAAAAGGCTAGAGGATCTCTCTATACTTTCATCACGAGCATCGTGAAAATTTTGCGCACCTGTACAGCCTAAACGGCGTAAGCGATTTTAATGAAAATTGTTGTAGTTTGTAGAGAATAACTCAACTTGATTTCCTGATAATAAGTCATTTTTCTGTACGATGCACAGTTTTTGTGTAAAAAAATATTAAAAGTGAAAATTTGGGTCTTTGAAACAAAAAGTAAAAAAATATATCTTAGTCTTCCATGAAAAAAAGTAAGACGAAGATCTCTGTGAAATGTCAATCAGAACCTTTAAATCGAAATATTTATGAAAAGAGGACAATTTCAAAGAAGGTAAATTAATACATATAAACTATAACAATGCGCAATTATTCCACAATAGCTAAAAGGGCCTAAATCGTTATATTTAAAATTTATAAATTTTTCATAATTTAGTTCCGTGCTTCGTGATTGCAACACTGTGAAACGTCGTATTTGACATGTGTCAAAATATTAACCTATGACTGTATATAATTTTGAAATAAATAGATATGAAATGGATTATTCAACATATAAATGAACTGCCAAGGTATGAAAACATACAATTAGTTACGTTGTGTAAGTATTCAAAATCTATTTTTATGAAATGAAACATTTTTTAGGTTCAGAAAATCCAATTAACCATGTTGTATTAAGTTTTGAGTGATGGAGACCAGCAGTATATTTATATTTTAAACTTTAAAGAATCCACAATTTTATGCATGTATTGAAAATATTTTTAATAATCTTTAAGGATATTGTACTTAAAAACCTGTCACTTATGATTAAATTTATAAATGTTATAGTAACTGTCATTTTAAATCGTTTTACAAGTTTCAAATGGTTTAAATATATAATAGTTGTTGTATTTAAGTCTAATTAAAGATTTATTTCACGTATTTTGTATTAAATTGTTCCATTGAAAATGAAAATTTGTACTTATATTATTATAGATATCTCGTAATAAACTATCTGAAGTTGGTGCCACATTTTAACAAAGTTAGGTGTTTAATAGTCTATAATTTATGATTTGATTTTCATATCAAATCAATACCTATACTTTACATTTCAATTCTGTGGAATTTAAATATCTGTCGATTACAACAATCAATACCTATTTATTGTTGTAATCAATCATTATTTTGAACTTTACACGACCAGAAACTCATCAGGCATAACAAAATACAATGCATTCTTATTATAACGTCATAAATCAGAGAGAATATATAGTGTGTAGGCATGTCCTAATTAAAAAAAAAAAAAAAAAAAAAAAAAATAAGTCCACAAAATAGCCAATACAATGTTTTATACATCAATTCGAGCTAATTTTTACTCATTTATGGCATGAAACATATATAATATTTTTTAATTCACGTGTTTATACGAGTTTACGACTTAAAAAACCGGCGGGGATCTTTTATACTAAAAGGGTTGAGGATCTATCTATATTTGAATTCATCATGAGAATCGACTAAAATTTAAGTGAGGCTACAGCCTAAACGGTGCGAGGGATTTTCGTGAAAATTTTTTCAGGTTGTAGGAAATTGTTCAGAGGAGTGCCCTAAAAATGGGTGATTTTTCCGTAGGATGCATAGATTTTGAATAAAAAAATTTTTAATGTTCAAAATTCCTTGAGGAAAACAAAACCATGGATTGCTTTCTATTCTATTCAAGTCTAGAAAATCAGACAATTTTGGGTCAAAATTGACATTGAGTAGGCTGGATTTTTTTAAAGAAGAAAATCTATATTTGACATATGCCATATTTGAACTCATGTCTAATGGAAAAATATACTTGTATTTAATTAATATAAATAAAAATTACTTATTTACATATTTTGTTATATATTATTAATATATCATACGATTTTTGTATGTTTTTTGTTACAATTTCAATAAAAAAAATTAGGTACCTAAATTTTGAAACAGATACCGGTAATGATGATGTTATATTTGTACCGTGCGGGTGCTTATCAGGCGTCACCTCACGGGTACTTATTGCTGATGTGGAGAGTGCACCAGAGGTATCACTTTTGTGCCATTTAAAATTCAAAATATTTGGCGTCCGTCGGTCAAAAGACACTCAGGCATAAGAAAGTACAATGCATTGTTATTATCAATGTTTTTTCATTATTGTAATCAAATATTGTTACACATTATTAGTATTTCATACGTTTTTGTATGTGTTTTATTGTTATTATTTTAATAATAAAAAAAAACCTACACGCTACACCTGACACCATTAATTTCATATAATTACGTTTTTTATAACAAAATTATCAATATTTTCTTCACAAAATCATTTTCTTATTATTTTTTAACGTAGTCCATCATATTACATCGTTTTAAACAACATTACACATTTTTCTACGAATAAAATATAAACCGTTATATACATATTCGTAAATAAAATTTATACAAAGTTTTATACATCAATCCGGGCTATTTTTTACTCATCTATGACATAAAACCATTCTAATAATTTATAAATCAATCATTTACGAGTTAAAAAACGCCCAACATCTTTTATACTAACCAGCTAGGACCCCCAAAATTAATCACGACAATCGGGCAATTTTTGAACACCTCTACAGACTATACGCTTTGAAATTTTTTAATAAAAACTACTTTAAATTGTAGCAAATAGACGTATTTAATTACCTGAAAATAACATAAATTTCACTACAGGCCTTAGTTTTTCTGTAAAAAAATTTTTTATGTTCAAAATTCTTTGAGGAAAACAAAAACATGGATTGCTTTCTATTCTATTCAAGTCTACAAAATCAGACAATTTTGGGTCAAAATTGACATTGAGTAGGCCGGATTTTTTTAAAGAAGAAAATCTATATTTGACATATGTCATATTTGAAGTCATGTCTAATGGATAAATATACTTGTATTTAATTAATATAAATAAAAATTACTTATTTACATATTTTGTTACATATTATTAATAAATCATTCGATTTTTGTATGTTTTTTATTACTATTTCAATAAAAAAAAATTAGGTGTACCTACATTTTGAAACAGATATCGGTAATTTAATTATAATGTTATAATATTTGTACCGTGCGGGCGCTTATCAGGCGTCACCTCACGGGCACTTATTGCTGGTGTGGAGAGTGCACCAGAGGAGGGATCACTTTTATGCCATTTAAAATTCAAAATATTTGACGTCGGTCAGAAGATACTCAGGCATAAGAAAGTACAATCCATTGTTATTATCAATGTTTTCATTATTTTAATCAAATATTGTTACACATTATTAGTATTTCATACGTTTTTATATGTGTTTTATTGTTATTATTTTAATAAAATAAGTACCTACACCTGTCTTCATTAATTTCATATAAACTACGTTTTTTATAACAAAATTATCAAAATTTTCTTCATAAAATCATTTTCTAATTATTTTTTAACAAACTCCATCATATTACATCGTTTTAAACAACATTACACATTTTTCTAAGAATAAAATGTAAACCGTTATATACATATTCGTAAATATAATTTATATTAAGTTTTATACATCAATCCGGGCTATTTTTTACTCATCTATGACATAAAACCATTCTAATAATTTATAAATCAAGCATTTACGAGTTAAAAAACGCCCAACATCTTTTATACTAACCAGCTAGGACCCCCAAAATTAATCACGACAATCGGGCAATTTTTGAACACCTCTACAGACTATACGCTTTGAAATTTTTTAATAAAAACTACTTTAAATTGTAGCAAATAGACGTATTTAATTACCTGAAAATAACATAAATTTCACTACAGGCCTTAGTTTTTCTGTAAAAAAATTTTTTATGTTCAAAATTCTTTGAGGAAAACAAAAACATGGATTGCTTTCTATTCTATTCAAGTCTACAAAATCAGACAATTTTGGGTCAAAATTGACATTGAGTAGGCCGGATTTTTTTAAAGAAGAAAATCTATATTTGACATATGTCATATTTGAAGTCATGTCTAATGGATAAATATACTTGTATTTAATTAATATAAATAAAAATTACTTATTTACATATTTTGTTACATATTATTAATAAATCATTCGATTTTTGTATGTTTTTTATTACTATTTCAATAAAAAAAAATTAGGTGTACCTACATTTTGAAACAGATATCGGTAATTTAATTATAATGTTATAATATTTGTACCGTGCGGGCGCTTATCAGGCGTCACCTCACGGGCACTTATTGCTGGTGTGGAGAGTGCACCAGAGGAGGGATCACTTTTATGCCATTTAAAATTCAAAATATTTGACGTCGGTCAGAAGATACTCAGGCATAAGAAAGTACAATCCATTGTTATTATCAATGTTTTCATTATTTTAATCAAATATTGTTACACATTATTAGTATTTCATACGTTTTTATATGTGTTTTATTGTTATTATTTTAATAAAATAAGTACCTACACCTGTCTTCATTAATTTCATATAAACTACGTTTTTTATAACAAAATTATCAAAATTTTCTTCATAAAATCATTTTCTAATTATTTTTTAACAAACTCCATCATATTACATCGTTTTAAACAACATTACACATTTTTCTAAGAATAAAATGTAAACCGTTATATACATATTCGTAAATATAATTTATATTAAGTTTTATACATCAATCCGGGCTATTTTTTACTCATCTATGACATAAAACCATTCTAATAATTTATAAATCAAGCATTTACGAGTTAAAAAACGCCCAACATCTTTTATACTAACCAGCTAGGACCCCCAAAATTAATCACGACAATCGGGCAATTTTTGAACACCTCTACAGACTATACGCTTTGAAATTTTTTAATAAAAACTACTTTAAATTGTAGCAAATAGACGTATTTAATTACCTGAAAATAACATAAATTTCACTACAGGCCTTAGTTTTTCTGTAAAAAAATTTTTAATGTTCAAAATTCTTTGAGGAAAACAAAAACATGGATTGCTTTCTATTCTATTCAAGTCTACAAAATCAGACAATTTTGGGTCAAAATTGACATTGAGTAGGCCGGATTTTTTTAAAGAAGAAAATCTATATTTGACATATGTCATATTTGAAGTCATGTCTAATGGATAAATATACTTGTATTTAATTAATATAAATAAAAATTACTTATTTACATATTTTGTTACATATTATTAATAAATCATACGATTTTTGTATGTTTTTTATTACTATTTCAATAAAAAAAAATTAGGTGTACCTACATTTTGAAACAGATATCGGTAATTTCATTATAATGTTATAATATTTGTACCGTGCGGGCGCTTATCAGGCGTCACCTCACGGGCACTTATTGCTGGTGTGGAGAGTGCACCAGAGGAGGGATCACTTTTATGTCATTTAAAATTCAAAATATTTGACGTCGGTCAGAAGATACTCAGGCATAAGAAAGTACAATCCATTGTTATTATCAATGTTTTCATTATTTTAATCAAATATTGTTACACATTATTAGTATTTCATACGTTTTTATATGTGTTTTATTGTTATTATTTTAATAAAATAAGTACCTACACCTGTCTTCATTAATTTCATATAAACTACGTTTTTTATAACAAAATTATCAAAATTTTCTTCATAAAATCATTTTCTAATTATTTTTTAACAAACTCCATCATATTACATCGTTTTAAACAACATTACACATTTTTCTAAGAATAAAATGTAAACCGTTATATACATATTCGTAAATATAATTTATATTAAGTTTTATACATCAATCCGGGCTATTTTTTACTCATCTATGACATAAAACCATTCTAATAATTTATAAATCAAGCATTTACGAGTTAAAAAACGCCTAACATCTTTTATACTAACCAGCTAGGACCCCCAAAATTAATCACGACAATCGGGCAATTTTTGAACACCTCTACAGACTATACGCTTTGAAAATTTTTAATAAAAACTACTTTAAATTGTAGAAAATAGACGTATTTAATTACCTGAAAATAACATAAATTTCACTACAGGCCTTAGTTTTTCTGTAAAAAAATTTTTAATGTTCAAAATTCTTTGAGGAAAACAAAAACATGGATTGCTTTCTATTCTATTCAAGTCTACAAAATCAGACAATTTTGGGTCAAAATTGACATTGAGTAGGCCGGATTTTTTTAAAGAAGAAAATCTATATTTGACATATGTCATATTTGAAGTCATGTCTAATGGATAAATATACTTGTATTTAATTAATATAAATAAAAATTACTTATTTACATATTTTGTTACATATTATTAATAAATCATACGATTTTTGTATGTTTTTTATTACTATTTCAATAAAAAAAAATTAGGTGTACCTACATTTTGAAACAGATATCGGTAATTTCATTATAATGTTATAATATTTGTACCGTGCGGGCGCTTATCAGGCGTCACCTCACGGGCACTTATTGCTGGTGTGGAGAGTGCACCAGAGGAGGGATCACTTTTATGTCATTTAAAATTCAAAATATTTGACGTCGGTCAGAAGATACTCAGGCATAAGAAAGTACAATCCATTGTTATTATCAATGTTTTCATTATTTTAATCAAATATTGTTACACATTATTAGTATTTCATACGTTTTTATATGTGTTTTATTGTTATTATTTTAATAAAATAAGTACCTACACCTGTCTTCATTAATTTCATATAAACTACGTTTTTTATAACAAAATTATCAAAATTTTCTTCATAAAATCATTTTCTAATTATTTTTTAACAAACTCCATCATATTACATCGTTTTAAACAACATTACACATTTTTCTAAGAATAAAATGTAAACCGTTATATACATATTCGTAAATATAATTTATATTAAGTTTTATACATCAATCCGGGCTATTTTTTACTCATCTATGACATAAAACCATTCTAATAATTTATAAATCAAGCATTTACGAGTTAAAAAACGCCTAACATCTTTTATACTAACCAGCTAGGACCCCCAAAATTAATCACGACAATCGGGCAATTTTTGAACACCTCTACAGACTATACGCTTTGAAAATTTTTAATAAAAACTACTTTAAATTGTAGAAAATAGACGTATTTAATTACCTGAAAATAACATAAATTTCACTACAGGCCTTAGTTTTTCTGTAAAAAAATTTTTAATGTTCAAAATTCTTTGAGGAAAACAAAAACATGGATTGCTTTCTATTCTATTCAAGTCTACAAAATCAGACAATTTTGGGTCAAAATTGACATTGAGTAGGCCGGATTTTTTTAAAGAAGAAAATCTATATTTGACATATGTCATATTTGAAGTCATGTCTAATGGATAAATATACTTGTATTTAATTAATATAAATAAAAATTACTTATTTACATATTTTGTTACATATTATTAATAAATCATACGATTTTTGTATGTTTTTTATTACTATTTCAATAAAAAAAAATTAGGTGTACCTACATTTTGAAACAGATATCGGTAATTTCATTATAATGTTATAATATTTGTACCGTGCGGGCGCTTATCAGGCGTCACCTCACGGGCACTTATTGCTGGTGTGGAGAGTGCACCAGAGGAGGGATCACTTTTATGTCATTTAAAATTCAAAATATTTGACGTCGGTCAGAAGATACTCAGGCATAAGAAAGTACAATCCATTGTTATTATCAATGTTTTCATTATTTTAATCAAATATTGTTACACATTATTAGTATTTCATACGTTTTTATATGTGTTTTATTGTTATTATTTTAATAAAATAAGTACCTACACCTGTCTTCATTAATTTCATATAAACTACGTTTTTTATAACAAAATTATCAAAATTTTCTTCATAAAATCATTTTCTAATTATTTTTTAACAAACTCCATCATATTACATCGTTTTAAACAACATTACACATTTTTCTAAGAATAAAATGTAAACCGTTATATACATATTCGTAAATATAATTTATATTAAGTTTTATACATCAATCCGGGCTATTTTTTACTCATCTATGACATAAAACCATTCTAATAATTTATAAATCAAGCATTTACGAGTTAAAAAACGCCTAACATCTTTTATACTAACCAGCTAGGACCCCCAAAATTAATCACGACAATCGGGCAATTTTTGAACACCTCTACAGACTATACGCTTTGAAAATTTTTAATAAAAACTACTTTAAATTGTAGAAAATAGACGTATTTAATTACCTGAAAATAACATAAATTTCACTACAGGCCTTAGTTTTTCTGTAAAAAAATTTTTAATGTTCAAAATTCTTTGAGGAAAACAAAAACATGGATTGCTTTCTATTCTATTCAAGTCTACAAAATCAGACAATTTTGGGTCAAATTAAAAAAAAAAAAAAAAAAAAAAAAAAAGAGTCCAAAAGAAATAACTGCAACTCACGTCACTTCCAACTGCACTTCGGAAATGTAAACTAAATTTTCCAATCAGCGCTAGAAAACTCTTAATACACTTCAAACTATTCATAATGTTATAAGCAATCCATAAAAGCTGCAAAACATACGTAATATCATCTCTGACATAGGTAATTCAATAGAACAAAGTGTCACACTAACTATGCTCATTTCATGAAATCCAACTTTCAAACTTTCTTAAAACAAAGTAATAAATTATGATTTATACATACATAATGTACAAATTTGTATTATAACTTTACATATACAAATTTCCTCTTAAAACGCCTTCCGTCAAAAAATAACAAATTCCGGAAATGTCACCAGATCTTAAAAATATTAATTTAAAATTCTATTTGTATTTCACTAATTAAAATACATAACAATAGAACTAAAATAAGTGTTTTTGCAATTTATTTCAATTTATTTAAATTTCACTATAACGTATAAACCCCAAATATTACTGGTCAAGAACACGTTTAACTAGAATGTACAGTTCGTGTAGCAAGATTGATATGATCATCTTGGCGCCACCTTTGTTTGTTCTCGGAACTATTTAACGTCCCAAATTTCAGAAATAAACGGATAATCTGATACAATACAAGATTCGTAAATATAATATGCTAAGAATATGATTATTTAGTGTTTCTCTAATGTGTAATAGTTATTAATTTCTCCATATATTTTAAACTATTCTCAGATAGCGTTGTCGTCTGTCAGCAGTGATATAAATGTTCACAAATATTCTTTCGTTTATTAACTGAACTACCTCTGAGTCTATTATGTTATATGATAATAATAATAATAATAATAATAATAATAAAATAACTGTTTAACAATTTGTGTCTAGCACGATACATCTCGCCATTTTCTTTTCATGTTTTGAAATTGAATGACCACCAAGGCATTAGATAACTCAGACATTTCCTAGGGGCGGCAAATCAAGAAGGGCATAAAAATCGCGAACGTAAATATATTTTTATCTATGTTATTAGTCATTTTGATTATTGTAATCAAATTTTCTTTATTGTAATCAAGTTTTAGCTACCGTCATCTTTAGGTAAGGAAGATATTGTCTGGTTAAAAAATTCGGTGATCAGTTCTTAATGAATAAGCACGTTTTAGGGTCTCTACTATACGAATTTACTATTTTTAAGTTGATGTCTGTATGCATCTGTGTGTGTGTTCGTGTGTGTGTGTGTGTGTGTGTGTGTGTGTGTGTGCGTGTGTGTCTGTGTGTGACAAATTTTTCTCCGACAATAACTCCAATACCTAAAATTCTAAAATTTATAATTCTTTTGTATTCCTCTTCTTTACATCCATATGAAGAGCTGATTAGATTTTGGTTATAATTGATTCACCAGAAGTACCCTTAATTGAAGTTTTCAACAGTTTTTCTTAAAAACACACTGTTAGATAATATTATTTTTTGATATTTTATGTTATTATAAATATTAAAGAAAATGTTCTTCTCTATACAGTTTGAATATACATCTGCCTTCATATTTAACAAATATAGGATTTAAGATTTATAAAGAGACTATTTATCAAAAATCAGTCAGCTTTGCTATATATTTAAAAAATTCTAATTGACAGATGTCAGTGTCAAGTGCAAAACCAAAGATGGAAAGTATACGGTCAGACAGCAGTATAGGTCATAGTGTTCCTCGCAAGTCATATGCAGAGGAATGCCAAAGAGAAAATGGAAGGACTGTATTGCAGAAGACTTGATAGAGAAAGAACTGTGTAAAGAAAATGCGTTCGACAGAAATAAGTGGAAGAGAAGAGTAAGAAACAGCGACCCTTAATAAAATAAGGAAAAAATAAAGAAGAAAGAAGTGTCATGTGCTATTTACATGTTAAAATTTTATTGAATTTATAGAATCTTTTCCAGAAACTTTTGGTATGAAATTTGTAAAAAATAGTATCTGTTCGTGTTATAATTTTATTGGATATATAGAATCTTTTCCAAAAACCTTTTGGTATGGGATATGTACAAAATACATCGAATTGACGAAAGGTTTTGTGTTAGACACAGCAGATTTTCTTAATTCATTTCGGTCAGTACTATCTTTAAAAAATAGCAGAGTAAATACTATTGAAACATATAGCGTTAGCACCTTGTGTTTCAAGTGTGCCTAGACGGATTGGACAAACGTATAGATTTTCATAAGACACTATCCCCCTAGGGGGAGCTCGGCGAAGCCGAGATTTCGCTAGTCCTTATACTAAAAGGCTAGAGGATCTCTCTATACTTTCATCACGAGCATCGTGAAAATTTTGCGCACCTGTACAGCCTAAACGGCGTAAGCGATTTTAATGAAAATTGTTGTAGTTTGTAGAGAATAACTCAACTTGATTTCCTGATAATAAGTCATTTTTCTGTACGATGCACAGTTTTTGTGTAAAAAAATATTAAAAGTGAAAATTTGGGTCTTTGAAACAAAAAGTAAAAAAATATATCTTAGTCTTCCATGAAAAAAAGTAAGACGAAGATCTCTGTGAAATGTCAATCAGAACCTTTAAATCGAAATATTTATGAAAAGAGGACAATTTCAAAGAAGGTAAATTAATACATATAAACTATAACAATGCGCAATTATTCCACAATAGCTAAAAGGGCCTAAATCGTTATATTTAAAATTTATAAATTTTTCATAATTTAGTTCCGTGCTTCGTGATTGCAACACTGTGAAACGTCGTATTTGACATGTGTCAAAATATTAACCTATGACTGTATATAATTTTGAAATAAATAGATATGAAATGGATTATTCAACATATAAATGAACTGCCAAGGTATGAAAACATACAATTAGTTACGTTGTGTAAGTATTCAAAATCTATTTTTATGAAATGAAACATTTTTTAGGTTCAGAAAATCCAATTAACCATGTTGTATTAAGTTTTGAGTGATGGAGACCAGCAGTATATTTATATTTTAAACTTTAAAGAATCCACAATTTTATGCATGTATTGAAAATATTTTTAATAATCTTTAAGGATATTGTACTTAAAAACCTGTCACTTATGATTAAATTTATAAATGTTATAGTAACTGTCATTTTAAATCGTTTTACAAGTTTCAAATGGTTTAAATATATAATAGTTGTTGTATTTAAGTCTAATTAAAGATTTATTTCACGTATTTTGTATTAAATTGTTCCATTGAAAATGAAAATTTGTACTTATATTATTATAGATATCTCGTAATAAACTATCTGAAGTTGGTGCCACATTTTAACAAAGTTAGGTGTTTAATAGTCTATAATTTATGATTTGATTTTCATATCAAATCAATACCTATACTTTACATTTCAATTCTGTGGAATTTAAATATCTGTCGATTACAACAATCAATACCTATTTATTGTTGTAATCAATCATTATTTTGAACTTTACACGACCAGAAACTCATCAGGCATAACAAAATACAATGCATTCTTATTATAACGTCATAAATCAGAGAGAATATATAGTGTGTAGGCATGTCCTAATTAAAAAAAAAAAAAAAAAAAAAAAAAATAAGTCCACAAAATAGCCAATACAATGTTTTATACATCAATTCGAGCTAATTTTTACTCATTTATGGCATGAAACATATATAATATTTTTTAATTCACGTGTTTATACGAGTTTACGACTTAAAAAACCGGCGGGGATCTTTTATACTAAAAGGGTTGAGGATCTATCTATATTTGAATTCATCATGAGAATCGACTAAAATTTAAGTGAGGCTACAGCCTAAACGGTGCGAGGGATTTTCGTGAAAATTTTTTCAGGTTGTAGGAAATTGTTCAGAGGAGTGCCCTAAAAATGGGTGATTTTTCCGTAGGATGCATAGATTTTGAATAAAAAAATTTTTAATGTTCAAAATTCCTTGAGGAAAACAAAACCATGGATTGCTTTCTATTCTATTCAAGTCTAGAAAATCAGACAATTTTGGGTCAAAATTGACATTGAGTAGGCTGGATTTTTTTAAAGAAGAAAATCTATATTTGACATATGCCATATTTGAACTCATGTCTAATGGAAAAATATACTTGTATTTAATTAATATAAATAAAAATTACTTATTTACATATTTTGTTATATATTATTAATATATCATACGATTTTTGTATGTTTTTTGTTACAATTTCAATAAAAAAAATTAGGTACCTAAATTTTGAAACAGATACCGGTAATGATGATGTTATATTTGTACCGTGCGGGTGCTTATCAGGCGTCACCTCACGGGTACTTATTGCTGATGTGGAGAGTGCACCAGAGGTATCACTTTTGTGCCATTTAAAATTCAAAATATTTGGCGTCCGTCGGTCAAAAGACACTCAGGCATAAGAAAGTACAATGCATTGTTATTATCAATGTTTTTTCATTATTGTAATCAAATATTGTTACACATTATTAGTATTTCATACGTTTTTGTATGTGTTTTATTGTTATTATTTTAATAATAAAAAAAAACCTACACGCTACACCTGACACCATTAATTTCATATAATTACGTTTTTTATAACAAAATTATCAATATTTTCTTCACAAAATCATTTTCTTATTATTTTTTAACGTAGTCCATCATATTACATCGTTTTAAACAACATTACACATTTTTCTACGAATAAAATATAAACCGTTATATACATATTCGTAAATAAAATTTATACAAAGTTTTATACATCAATCCGGGCTATTTTTTACTCATCTATGACATAAAACCATTCTAATAATTTATAAATCAATCATTTACGAGTTAAAAAACGCCCAACATCTTTTATACTAACCAGCTAGGACCCCCAAAATTAATCACGACAATCGGGCAATTTTTGAACACCTCTACAGACTATACGCTTTGAAATTTTTTAATAAAAACTACTTTAAATTGTAGCAAATAGACGTATTTAATTACCTGAAAATAACATAAATTTCACTACAGGCCTTAGTTTTTCTGTAAAAAAATTTTTTATGTTCAAAATTCTTTGAGGAAAACAAAAACATGGATTGCTTTCTATTCTATTCAAGTCTACAAAATCAGACAATTTTGGGTCAAAATTGACATTGAGTAGGCCGGATTTTTTTAAAGAAGAAAATCTATATTTGACATATGTCATATTTGAAGTCATGTCTAATGGATAAATATACTTGTATTTAATTAATATAAATAAAAATTACTTATTTACATATTTTGTTACATATTATTAATAAATCATTCGATTTTTGTATGTTTTTTATTACTATTTCAATAAAAAAAAATTAGGTGTACCTACATTTTGAAACAGATATCGGTAATTTAATTATAATGTTATAATATTTGTACCGTGCGGGCGCTTATCAGGCGTCACCTCACGGGCACTTATTGCTGGTGTGGAGAGTGCACCAGAGGAGGGATCACTTTTATGCCATTTAAAATTCAAAATATTTGACGTCGGTCAGAAGATACTCAGGCATAAGAAAGTACAATCCATTGTTATTATCAATGTTTTCATTATTTTAATCAAATATTGTTACACATTATTAGTATTTCATACGTTTTTATATGTGTTTTATTGTTATTATTTTAATAAAATAAGTACCTACACCTGTCTTCATTAATTTCATATAAACTACGTTTTTTATAACAAAATTATCAAAATTTTCTTCATAAAATCATTTTCTAATTATTTTTTAACAAACTCCATCATATTACATCGTTTTAAACAACATTACACATTTTTCTAAGAATAAAATGTAAACCGTTATATACATATTCGTAAATATAATTTATATTAAGTTTTATACATCAATCCGGGCTATTTTTTACTCATCTATGACATAAAACCATTCTAATAATTTATAAATCAAGCATTTACGAGTTAAAAAACGCCCAACATCTTTTATACTAACCAGCTAGGACCCCCAAAATTAATCACGACAATCGGGCAATTTTTGAACACCTCTACAGACTATACGCTTTGAAATTTTTTAATAAAAACTACTTTAAATTGTAGCAAATAGACGTATTTAATTACCTGAAAATAACATAAATTTCACTACAGGCCTTAGTTTTTCTGTAAAAAAATTTTTTATGTTCAAAATTCTTTGAGGAAAACAAAAACATGGATTGCTTTCTATTCTATTCAAGTCTACAAAATCAGACAATTTTGGGTCAAAATTGACATTGAGTAGGCCGGATTTTTTTAAAGAAGAAAATCTATATTTGACATATGTCATATTTGAAGTCATGTCTAATGGATAAATATACTTGTATTTAATTAATATAAATAAAAATTACTTATTTACATATTTTGTTACATATTATTAATAAATCATTCGATTTTTGTATGTTTTTTATTACTATTTCAATAAAAAAAAATTAGGTGTACCTACATTTTGAAACAGATATCGGTAATTTAATTATAATGTTATAATATTTGTACCGTGCGGGCGCTTATCAGGCGTCACCTCACGGGCACTTATTGCTGGTGTGGAGAGTGCACCAGAGGAGGGATCACTTTTATGCCATTTAAAATTCAAAATATTTGACGTCGGTCAGAAGATACTCAGGCATAAGAAAGTACAATCCATTGTTATTATCAATGTTTTCATTATTTTAATCAAATATTGTTACACATTATTAGTATTTCATACGTTTTTATATGTGTTTTATTGTTATTATTTTAATAAAATAAGTACCTACACCTGTCTTCATTAATTTCATATAAACTACGTTTTTTATAACAAAATTATCAAAATTTTCTTCATAAAATCATTTTCTAATTATTTTTTAACAAACTCCATCATATTACATCGTTTTAAACAACATTACACATTTTTCTAAGAATAAAATGTAAACCGTTATATACATATTCGTAAATATAATTTATATTAAGTTTTATACATCAATCCGGGCTATTTTTTACTCATCTATGACATAAAACCATTCTAATAATTTATAAATCAAGCATTTACGAGTTAAAAAACGCCCAACATCTTTTATACTAACCAGCTAGGACCCCCAAAATTAATCACGACAATCGGGCAATTTTTGAACACCTCTACAGACTATACGCTTTGAAATTTTTTAATAAAAACTACTTTAAATTGTAGCAAATAGACGTATTTAATTACCTGAAAATAACATAAATTTCACTACAGGCCTTAGTTTTTCTGTAAAAAAATTTTTTATGTTCAAAATTCTTTGAGGAAAACAAAAACATGGATTGCTTTCTATTCTATTCAAGTCTACAAAATCAGACAATTTTGGGTCAAAATTGACATTGAGTAGGCCGGATTTTTTTAAAGAAGAAAATCTATATTTGACATATGTCATATTTGAAGTCATGTCTAATGGATAAATATACTTGTATTTAATTAATATAAATAAAAATTACTTATTTACATATTTTGTTACATATTATTAATAAATCATTCGATTTTTGTATGTTTTTTATTACTATTTCAATAAAAAAAAATTAGGTGTACCTACATTTTGAAACAGATATCGGTAATTTAATTATAATGTTATAATATTTGTACCGTGCGGGCGCTTATCAGGCGTCACCTCACGGGCACTTATTGCTGGTGTGGAGAGTGCACCAGAGGAGGGATCACTTTTATGCCATTTAAAATTCAAAATATTTGACGTCGGTCAGAAGATACTCAGGCATAAGAAAGTACAATCCATTGTTATTATCAATGTTTTCATTATTTTAATCAAATATTGTTACACATTATTAGTATTTCATACGTTTTTATATGTGTTTTATTGTTATTATTTTAATAAAATAAGTACCTACACCTGTCTTCATTAATTTCATATAAACTACGTTTTTTATAACAAAATTATCAAAATTTTCTTCATAAAATCATTTTCTAATTATTTTTTAACAAACTCCATCATATTACATCGTTTTAAACAACATTACACATTTTTCTAAGAATAAAATGTAAACCGTTATATACATATTCGTAAATATAATTTATATTAAGTTTTATACATCAATCCGGGCTATTTTTTACTCATCTATGACATAAAACCATTCTAATAATTTATAAATCAAGCATTTACGAGTTAAAAAACGCCCAACATCTTTTATACTAACCAGCTAGGACCCCCAAAATTAATCACGACAATCGGGCAATTTTTGAACACCTCTACAGACTATACGCTTTGAAATTTTTTAATAAAAACTACTTTAAATTGTAGCAAATAGACGTATTTAATTACCTGAAAATAACATAAATTTCACTACAGGCCTTAGTTTTTCTGTAAAAAAATTTTTTATGTTCAAAATTCTTTGAGGAAAACAAAAACATGGATTGCTTTCTATTCTATTCAAGTCTACAAAATCAGACAATTTTGGGTCAAATTAAAAAAAAAAAAAAAAAAAAAAAAAAGAGTCCAAAAGAAATAACTGCAACTCACGTCACTTCCAACTGCACTTCGGAAATGTAAACTAAATTTTCCAATCAGCGCTAGAAAACTCTTAATACACTTCAAACTATTCATAATGTTATAAGCAATCCATAAAAGCTGCAAAACATACGTCATATCATCTATGACATAGGTAATTCAATAGAACAAAGTGTCACACTAACTATGCTCACTTCATGAAATCCAACTTTCAAACTTTCTTAAAACAAAGTAATAAATTATGATTTATACGTACATAATGTACAAATTTGTATTATAACTTTACATATACAAATTTCCTCTTAAAACGCCTTCCGTCAAAAAATAACAAATTCCGGAAATGTCACCAGATCTTAAAAATATTAATTTAAAATTCTATTTGTATTTCACTAATTAAAATACATAACAATAGAACTAAAATATGTGTTTTTACAATTTATTTCAATTTATTTAAATTTCACTATAACGTATAAACCCCAAATATTACTGGTCAAGAACACGTTTAACTAGAATGTACAGTTCGTGTAGCAAGATTGATATGATCATCTTGGCGCCACCTTTGTTTGTTCTCGGAACTATTTAACGTCCCAAATTTCAGAAATAAACGGATAATCTGATACAATACAAGATTCGTATAAAATATAATATGCTAAGAATATGATTATTTAGTGTTTCTCTAATGTGTAATAGTTATTAATTTCTCCATATATTTTAAACTATTCTCAGATAGCGTTGTCGTCTGTCAGCAGTGATATAAATGTTCACAAATATTCTTTCGTTTATTAACTGAACTACCTCTGAGTCTATTATGTTATATGATAATAATAATAATAATAATAATAATAATAATAATAATAATAATAAAATAAGTGTTTAACAATTTGTGTCTAGCACGATACATCTCGCCATTTTCATTTCATGTTAACATAATGTTTTGAAATTGAATGACCACCAAGGCATTAGATAACTCAGACATTTCCTAGGGGCGGCAAATCAAGAAGGGCATAAAAATCGCGAACGTAAATATATTTTTATCTATGTTATTAGTCATTTTGATTATTGTAATCAAGTTTTCTTTATTGTAATCAAGTTTTAGCTACCGTCATCTATAGGTAAGGAAGATATTGTCTGGTTAAAAAAATCGGTGATCAGTTTTTAATGAACAAGCACGACAAATTTTTCTCCGACAATAACTCTAATACCTACAATTCTAAAATTTATAATTCTTTTGTATTCCTCTTCTTTACATTCATATGAAGAGCTGATTAGATTTGGGTTATAATTGATTCACCGGAAGCACCCTTATTTGAAGTTTTCAACAGTTTTTCTTAAAAACACACATATTATTTTTTGATATTTTATGTTATTATAAATATTAAAGAAAATATTCTTTTCTATACGGTTTGACTATACATTTGCCTTCATATTGAACAGATATAGGGTTAAAGATTTATAAAGAGACTATCTATCAAAAATCAGTCAGCTTTGCTATATGTTTAAAAAATTCTAATTGACAGATGTCAGTGTCAAGTGCAAAACCAAAGATGGAAAGTATAGGGTCAGACAGCAGTATAGGTCATAGTGTTCCTCTGAAGTGATATGCAGAGGAAGGCCAAAGAGAAAATGGAAGGATTGTATCACAGAAGACTTGAGAGAGAAAGAACTGTGTAAAGAAAATGCGTTCGACAGAAATAAGTGGAAGAGAAGAGTAAGAAACAGCCACCCTTAATAAAATAGGGAAAAAATGAAGAAGAAAGAAATGTCATGTGCTATTTACATGTTATAATTTTATTGAATTTATTCAATCTTTTCCAGGAACTTTTGGTATGGAATTTGTAAAAAATAGTATCTGTTTGTGTTATAATTTTATTGGATATATAGAAACTTTTCCAAAAAACTTTTGGTATGGGATATGTACAAAATACATCGAATTGACGAAAGGTCTTGTGTTAGTCACAGTAGATTTTCTTAACTCATTTCGGTCAGTACTATCTTTAAAAAAATTACTCTTTTTATTTTACATACTGTATAGTTATTCAAAATCTAATATATTGTTTTCAATCATACACGAGTTTTGTTTACGTCTGTTAAAAAAGTACACTTTTTTCATTAAAATGGATTTATAAAATATGACTTTTTTAACACAATAAAAGTGTGAAAAAAGTGCACTTTTTTAACGCTACGGAGTAAAATAATGAAATGTTAAAAAGATAGTATGCAACTCGAATAAAAAGTGTCTTATTTCAGTCATAGGATTTGTCAAACTTTCCTATTTGTGAAATAATACTACACTTTTTACACTTGTTGCAAAAATAACTATTACAAAATGTTTGAAGTTATAAAAACGACGAACAGGACGAGAGATAGAGGAAAAACATTATAGACGAGTTATACAGGGAGCATGTCAAGAACGAGGACAGCGCGGAAGACAGGCAGTTTTGTTGACAGGTTGTGTTGGTATGTTGCTTGGACACATTGCATTGGCAGTTTGGGTGGGCCGGAGAGTAAATACTATTGAAACATATAGCGTTAGCACTTTGCATTTCAAGTGTGCCTAGATGGATTGGATGGACGTAAAGACTATCATAAAACACTATCCCCCTAGGGGGAGCTCGGCGTAGCCGAGATTTCGCTAGTCTTTTATACTAAACGGGTACATTCACTATCTATATATATATATTTTCTTTAATCATCATGACGATCTGGGAAATTTTGCTCACCTGTACAGACTAAACGGTGCGAGTGATTTTAATGAAAATTTTTCTGGGATATAGAGAATAATTCAACTTGATTTCCTAGTAATAGGTAATTTTTCTGTACGGTGCATAGTTTTTGTGTAAAAAATTTTTAAAGGTCGTATTTTGGCTTTTTGAAACAATTTGAAATCAAAAATTTAGTTTTCATTGAAAAATTTAAGACGAAGAACGTTTCTTTGACATGTCAATCAGAACATTTAAATGGAATTATTTATGAAATGAGGACATTTTGAAAAAAGTTAAATTCATAAACATACATTATGGCAATGGGCGGTTATTCCATAGTAGTTTAAAAGGCCTAAAACATTATATTTAAAAAATATAATTTTTGAAGTTTCATGTCCGTGATTCATGTGCATTTTCAAAGTGTTGCCACACATCCCATAAGAAACTAAGTAAAAAACAAATATTCCAATGTCATGAATTTGACAGCTCGGTCGGCTTTTGTTTTTTGCATAAAGTTGTCAGAAACATGTCGTGTTTGGTATCAAATGAAAAGTAACGTCAATGGCTGTCATGCAAAAGTGTCAAAAATTTGACAGCTCGATCGGCTTTTGTTTTTTGTTTAAAGTTGTTAGAACGATGTCGTGTTTGGTATCAAATGAGAGGTATCGACAAGGGCTGTCAGGCAGAAATGTCAAAAATTGAACAGCTCGATGGGCTTTTGTTTTCTTTTTAAAGTTGTCAGAACCATGTCGTGTTTGGTATCAAATGAAAGGTAACGTCAATGGCTGTCATGCAGAAATGTCAAAAATTTGACAGCTCGAACGGCTTTTGTTTTTTGCTTAAAGTTGTCAGAATCATGTCGTGTTTGGTATCAAATGAAAGGTAACATCAAGGGCTGTCATGCAGATATGTCAAAAATTTGACAGCTCGATCGGCTTTTGTTTTTTTACTTAAAGTTGTCAGAATCATGTCGTGTTTAGTATCAAATGAGAGGTATCGTTGACGGCTGCCATGCAGAAATGTCAAAAATTTGACAGCCCGAACGGTTTTTGTTTTTTGCTTAAAGTTGTCAGAACCATGTCGTGTTTGGTATCAAATGAGAGGGTTCACCAAGGGCTGCCATACAGAAATGTCAAAAATTTGACAGCTCGATCGACTTTTGTTTTTTGCTTAAAGTTGCCAGAACCATGTCGTGTTTGGTATCAAATGAAGAGTAACGTCAAGGGCTGTCATGCAGAAGTGTCAAAAATTTGACAACTCGATCGGTTTGAGTGAGTAGGTTGCGTGGGCATTTTGGGTGGGCAGGTTGGGTGGGCATTTTGGGTGGGCAGTTTGGGTGGGCAGGTTGGGTGGGCAGGGTGCGTGGGCAGTTTGGGTGGGCAGGTTGCGTGTGCATTTTGGGTGGGCAGGTTGCGTGAGCAGTTTGGGTGGGCAGGTTGCGTGGGCTGTTTGAATGGGCGAGAAAAAATATTTTGAAAGACCCTTAGCGTTAGCACTTTGCGTTTAAATTGGTCCTAGACGGATTGAACGTACGAAAACCAATTAAAAAACACTATCGGCGGAGCCCTAGGGAATACTCGGCGTAGCCGAGTTTTCGCTAGTCTATTATACTAAACAGGTCAATTCACTTTAGTTTCATCAATGACGATCACCGAAATTTTGCTCACATATACAGCCTGAACGGTGCGTGTGATTTTAATGAAAATAGTTGCAGGTTGTAGAGCGTAATTCAACTTGATTTCCTGGTAATAGGTCAATTTTCTATACGGTGCATAGTTTTTGTGTAAAAAATTTTTAAAGGTCGTATTTTGGCTTTTTGAAACAATTTGAAATCAAAAATTTAGTCTTCTTTGAAAAATTTAAGACGAAGAACGTTTCTTTGACATGTCAATCAGAACATTTAAATGGAATTATTCATGAAAAGAGGACAATTTGAAAGAAATTAAATTAATAAACATACATTATGGCAATGGGCGGTTATTCCACAGTAGTTTAAAAGGCCCTAAAACATTATATTTAAAAATTAAAAGTTTTGAAGGTTCATGTCCGTGATACATGTACATTTCGAAAGTGTTGCCAAACATCCCATAAATAAGTAAGTAAAAAACAAATATTCCAATGTCAAAAATTTGACAGCTCAATCGGCTTTTGTTTTTTGCATAAAATTGTCAAAAACATGTCGTGTTTAGTATCAAATGAGAGGTAACGACAAGGGCTGTCATGCAGAAGTGTAAAAAATTTGACAACTCGATCGGCTTTTGTTTTTTGCTTAAAGTTGTCAGAAACATGTCGTGTTTGGTATCAAATGAAAGGTAACGTCAAGGGCTGCCATGCAGAAATGTCAAAAATTTGACAGCTCGATCGGCTTTTGTTTTTTGCTTAAAGTTATCAGAACCATTTCGTGTTTGGTATCAAATGAGAGGTATAGTCAAGGGCTGCCATGCAGAAATGTTAATAATTTGACAGCTCGATCGGCTTTTGTTTTTGCTTAAAGTTGTCAGAACCATGTCGTGATTGGTATCAAATGAGAGGTATCGTCGAGGGCTGCCATGCAGAAATGTCAAAAATTTGACAGCTCGGTCGGCTTTTGTTTTTGCTTAAAGTTGTCAGAACCATGTCGTGTTTGGTATCAAATGAAAGGTAACGTCAAGGGCTGTCATGCAGAAATGTCAAAAAATTGACAGTTCGATCGGCTTTTGTTTTTTGCATAAAGTTGTCAGAACCATGTCGTGTTTGGTATCAAATGAGAGGTATCGTCGAGGGCTGCCATGCAGAAATGTCAAAAATATGACAGCTCGATCGGCTTTTGTTTTTTGCTTAAAGTTGTCAGAACCATGTCGTGTTTGGTATCAAATGAAAGGTAACGTCAAAGGCTGCCATGCAGAAATGTCAAAATTTTGACAGGTCGATCGGCTATTGTTTTTTGCATAAAGTTGTCAGAACCATGTCGTGTTTGGTATCAAATGAGAGGTATCGTCGAGGGCTGTCATGCAGAATTGTCAAAAATTTGACAGCTCGATCGGCTTTTGTTTTTTCCTTAAAGTTGTCAGAAACATGTCGTGTTTCGTATCAAATAAGAGGTATAGTCAAGAGCTGCCATGCAGCAATGTCAAAAATTTGATAGCTATCGGCTTTTGTTTTTTACTTAAAGTTGTCAGAATCATGTCGTGTTTGGTATCAAATGAAAGGTAACAACAAGGGCTGTTATGCAGAAATGTCAAAATTTTGACAGTTCGATTGGCTTTTGTTTTTTGCTTAAAGTTGTCAGAAACATGTCGTGTTTGGTATCAAATGAGAGGGTTCGTCAAGGGCTGACATGCGGAAGTGTCAAAAATTTGACAGCTCGATCGGCTTTTGTTTTTAGCTTAAAGTTGTCAGAACCATGTCGTGTTTGGTATCAAATGAAAGGTAACGCGAAGGGCTGTCATGTAGAAATGTCAAAACAGGTTGCGTGGGCAGTTTGAGTGAGCAGGTTGCGTGGGAATTTTGGGTGGGCAGGTTCGGTCGGCAGGTTGCGTGGGCATTTTTGGTGGGCAGGTTGCGTGAGCAGTTTGGGTGGGCAGGTTGGGTGGTCAGATTGCGTGGGCAGGTTGGGTGGGCAGGTTGCGTGGGCATTTTGGGTGGGCAGGTTGCGTGGGCTGTTTGGGTGGGCAGGTTGCGTGGGCATTTTGGGTGGGCAGGTTGCGTGGGTCGTTTGGGTGGGCATATTGCGTGGGCAGGTTGCGTGAGCATGTTGCGTGGGCTGTTCGGGTGGGCGGGAAAAAAATATTTTGAAAGACTCTTAGCGTTAGCACTTTGCGTTTAAATTGTTCCTAGACGGATTGGACGTACGTAAAACTATTATAAAACACTATCGGCGGAGCCCTAGGGAACACTCGGCGTAGCCGAGTTTTCGCTAGTTATTTTATTCTATTTTGGTTAGTAAAGTCGTAGAAAAAATTATGTGTGCATCTCTAGCGTAAAGTATCTTTATTGCTCTCGCTCGATTGTAGCGCTTGCTACGCTTGCGCTTCAATTTTCGAGCGCGAGCAATAAAGATCCACTTTACGCTCTTGATACACAAATAACTATTTCGTGATCGATCAGAAAATGAACCGTTTCTGATTACTTTTTAGACCGGAAATTTCTTCTTTACTGAGCTATCTCCGAAAATTGTCTATAAGGGATCCCGGAATGTTTCCATGGCAATCAGTTATTTATTCATTTGTTTCTTATTTCCTCGCAGTAAAAAATAAAATTGTACATAACCTACATATTTCTATTTATTCTTTTTTCAGGACCGCGAAAAAATGTTGTATCCAACACATAGGCGCCGACTTGTATGGTGCATGGGGTCAAGTGCACCCGATAAAATAATTTGTCGGATACAAAAGTATAGATTTGCACCTGACAAAAATTTTAACCATTAAACATTTTATATCATATTTGTATTATTGTTCTGCATTTTAAATTTCATTCGTTACTAATTATTGATTAATATAATTATGTGTTATACTTTATTAAAATTATCTTTATTTTCGCGCTTAACAAGTAACGCAATTTTACACAGCACAGCCAAATATAAGACTTTAACATGTAAAATCAGACATCTGAAGCAATAGCAATAAAATTGGAACTAAAATTGGACATTTGTTAATTATTTTGTATCAATTTCATGGCTTTATTTCTATCGTTATTTGTGAGATGATTTTCGATATTTTCATACCAAATTTCTACCGTTATGAAGTATGCAATTAATTCCGCTTATTAATTGAAATGACAAATTTTAGACCAACAACTTTTATTTGAAGATTTTTTTTGAAATAATTAGGGAAGCAGGAAATGTTAAAGTCCTATGTTCGGCTGTGCTCGGTCACGATCGTATATATGCATAATTTCAATTTTTTGTTCGGTGAGTGCACCCGATAAAATTTTTCAAAGTAGGAGCCTTTCCAACATGACCAGAAAGTATCATTACGGCTCGCTCAGAAATATGCTTTCTCACGAGTCTCACCCAGTAGTAAAATATCACTTTCAGGTCTTTTTTTGTAAATTACTAGTTACGAAACTCATTTTGTTTTAATTATGTAAAAAGTGACATTTCAAAACGTTATAAAGTTGGTAAAATTTAACTTTTTAAAAGGGAATCAGATAAAATATATAAAACCTGTAATAGGTTTGTAAAAGAAATTCCTACAATTGTTGAAAAAGTGCGAACCCTTTCTAGAATTTCTTTTCTTACTTGAAGTCTGCATCAAGTACTCCTCTCCTGGTTATAATTTTTCACACATCGCATTTCCTGCAACAAAAGGCCTGCGAAGGCGAACTTGTAAACGGTTGACAAAACATTCGCACAGAGTAAATTCTTGCTGCTAGATTAGAAGAGTCGTACTCGTACAAAGGAACGGTAGATTACATGAAAGGCCTGCATGCATAATACCGCACGTTGGAGCGGAGAGTACCTAGCGTTGCTTAGTTACTACTATAGTTTGACTCTTCCAGTTCCAGAGGCTTTATAGCGGAGTCGTTGTTAGGTTACACCCTCATGTCTAGAATAATTCTCTAAGGGTTGTCACATTTACCGACAGCATTTTACAAAGGATAAAAGTAAGGAGATGTGTTTTCTTGTACACACACATTTGCAGAATGTTCTTAAATAAATATCAAAAATGACATTTGACTTCAACAAAAAATACTAGTTTTTGAATTTACAATAGACATACAATTTTTTAAAGATTTATGCCCGTATTCATAAACACTAGTAAAATTTTTAAACGGTTCGTTTATTTATCCAATAAAAACAGTCGACATTGAAAGAAAAATCAAAATTTTATTTGTCAAGTTTGATTCTATTTGTCAAAAATTATAACGTGCCGTTTTGAAACTTTGCGAGTGTTTATGAATATGGGCATTAAAATATGTTCATAGCAGCATACATACAATGGCGTACAAAAGTATTGAACTAAACTTATTTTATCTCATAAAAGAATATATTTTTTTTATAATACTTTTTTGCGCTACTTGTATTGTAAGTATGTATTGCAACCATAGTTACTACGTATGTTAAGTTACCTTTTATATTTGTTTATAATTTTTCCTTGACGACGGAACTTAATAAATTTACTTACATTCCTAGGAAAATAATCACAGGTAACTTGAATTGAAAATTGTAGTAAAAAAAGAATAATGTTGATGACAGATGTCAACCAGGCTATATTTTTGAATATTTAAGCATACTCTTTTAGTAGCGCGAAAAATATAATAAGTAACACGGAATGTACATACATCTTAACATCCTCGCAAGTTACTAGGACCTCGGCGTACGCCTCGGTCTAGTACAACTTCCTCGGATATAAAGATGTACTTTTACATTCCTTGTTACTTAAATAACTATTTATATCACACTACTGTTAGGAATGTTAATTAGATTATTATTAGTGTTTATGATTTGAAAGTTATTTTCATTATATGCCAAAAGCCAAATTGTTCTAAATAAATTAGGAAAGAGTGAAAAGATGTCAGCCAGCGGGATTTGAACCCAGGATCATTGCCTTGCCGAGGCAATGCTCTACCAACTGAGCTATGGCGGATTTTACCCGATGCACTGGCAATGGTCCTAGGTTCAAATCCAGGTGGCTGACATTATCTTTTCACTCTTTCCTAATTTATTTAGAATACATAGGCTGCCCACTCCATGTTCGTTTTAGCCAAATTGTTGTTCAGAGTTTATATATATATATATAGTATTCTTCATGTAAGAATGTCGTTGCGCAATAATACGTGTATGATTCTTGATGACATACGTAAATGAAGTAGTCTTCTTTTCCTACACAGATTATAAAATCCGTTCATAAATGAAAAGATTCTATGACCTATGTAGCGAAAAGAGACTATTTCATTTACGTATGTCGTTAAGGAACATTCTTACTTAAAGAATACTATACTTTATTTATATTTATCAACAAATTCCCAATGCAGTATTAATTTAAGTTGTTGGTGTAACGAAATTTTGAAATACACCCACTTTCAGTTATGTGAATCCGTAATAAATATATCTTGACAAGAAAAGATTTTTCGTGAATCGTGAGATAGTCGGCTTGCTAATGATCGATAAAAGCATAGCAAATGGAATTATTACCTAATATAAGTTGGCAAAATCATTAGCTGACAAGCTAATATGAGATAGACCCCGTAAACCAACAAAGCGAACAGATAAAATATTATAGAAGATCCAAGAAAACTACTGTGGATATATCGAATGAAATTTGAGTCGAAAAGTACTGTGTCTCGACGTCTTAAAGAAGTAGAACGTATTGGACTTGTCAGTGTTAAAAAAAAAACTCTAGTTAGTAGAAGAAATAAAAAGGCGAGACTAAATTTTGCGAAACATATCAACATTGGAGTCCTGCTTCTATATTCATTATAAATCTATGCTATATGGGTCTGAATTCAGTGAAAATGACATTATCCTTTATCCTTTCTCGGGATGTGTACATATGCTTCTCGGGATTGTGGTAATGATATATGAAGGAGGTAAACCATGGCGTGCGATATTTTCAGCAGTATGAAATCCTGGGCTTATCCTTCAGAACCCCTGTAAACCTTAAATGTTTCTAAATCCAACTGACAACATCGTAAAGTCTAATTAGAATCAAAGCGTTTATTATGTATTCTGCTTGTAAATAAAACCCAATGAAGAGTAACTAACACCGAACAAAAAGAATAAAATTAAGACGGGATCAAGGAAAGTAGATACTTATTCTCAAGTAATTTTATAATACCGTAGGTATTTTTTAACGTGAAACATTGCATTTGTCATACCCATGGTTTCGACTTGACATTTGACAAGACGTCAATAGAGGTTAATTTTGTTTAAATAATTATATCTGATTTCTAAATTATATTTAGTTGTAGAAAAAATATTGTGTGCATCTTGTGCCCGAGTGATATTCTGACTTGGCTAAATTTCTTACAATATTTAAATATAATACTTCTATCCAATTTATTCCCTATGTTTCATTTTAAATGAGACAAACAAATACATTGCTGTCAATCAAATGTCAAGTCGGAACTTATATGAAAATTCAACGGTTACCTGTCATATTGACAAGATGTCATTAGAGGTTAATTTTGTTTAAATAATTATACCTGTTTTCTAAAAATTAAATGTAGTTGTAGAAAAATTATTTGTGCGCACCTTGTGCCCGAGTGATTTTCTGACTTGGCTAAATTTCTTACAATATTTAAATATAATACTTCTGTCAAATTCGTTCCCTATGTTTCATTTTAAATGGGACAGGCAAATACATTGCTGTCAATCAAATGTCGAGTAGTAACCATGGATATGACAAACCCAATAATGTTTCGCGTTAAAAAATACTCACGGTATATATACAGGATGTTAATTAAAAATCTGGCCATAGGCGTCTAACATGGGAAAATAGTTTTTGCGCAAAAGTCCCCAATTAATTTTATACAAAATTGTTTCAAATAAAAGTTGTAAATAATTATATTGTACGCCTATATCAGTAAATAGATTTAATTTTGCACGTTTGGTAACCTGTAAAATCGAATTTATAATTGTACAAATATTGCTTATTTGTACCGATAGCCATGGAACAAAGAAATTCATATTGATTGAACTGTAAGAAATTTAATTTTATAGGTTACAAAATGTCAAAAAATAGTTATTTAAGTGTTAAAAATAATACCTAACAAGTGATTGAGGTGCAGAATTGAATTATTTGTAATTTCTATTTGAAAGGCGAATTTATGACAGTTCAAACGACACTCATTTCTTTGCAACTTCGTTTCAATTCCATGGCTAGCTCTACAAATGAGTAATAGTTATATAATTTCAAATTCGATTTTACAAGTTACCAAACGAGCAAGCTGTTTAGTGGTGTAGGCGTAGAATATAATTATTTACAAATTTTAATTGAAATATTTTTCTCTAAAATGAATCGGGGACTTTTGCGCAAAGAAAAACTGTTTTTCCAAGTTAAACGCTTATGATCAGATTTTTAATTAACATTCTGTATATATCGGTTTACAACGTTCTCCGTCTTCCGATACCCAATCACCACCTTTATCATTCCACAGGTCTTCTTCTAATTTTATAATAGTATACCTATTCTATAACTAGTATGGAATAGATAATTTCCGTGCGAGCGAAAAGTTTGTTTTCATTGTCCGAGTTTAATAACTAACCCTTGCACTAGTGGCGTACCTCAAGGTTCCAAAACGGTTCCTTTGTAAATTTCAAATGGAGTAAAATTGTTTTACCAAAAACCCTTTAATTGATATCATCCTTTTAAAGTGGCCTATTATTCTCCATATTTTATACTTGAAGTAGCTAATATTTCATGTTGCTCATAGTTGTTAGTGTGACTACAATATAACAGCATCATAATATTTGTTTCTCTTTTCGTAAAGCGTCAAGCGTCAGGCACTGTGAATCACCCGCCACGCGTTCTCTCCTGACCTACTTGGACGCGACGCCGAGCGTCGGCGTCGAGACGTTTAGTATCACCAGCTGAGAAGAGATGGCAGCATAGGTTGTACGAATAACGAACGCAGGGAGATTTAAAAAGGGAGATATGGAAGTGTTTTCAATACAAAACAAATTACAATATTTATTGTAGAGTATATAGAGTGTTTCATGTAATAGTACAAAACTTTGGAATATGAATTCTATATACCAAATAGAGAAAAAAATTGATAAAAAAATAGATTTAATATTTAAATATCGAAATGTAAAAGAATGGAATATTTAATTAAGTCGCATTTATCAAATGAAAAAGAAAAGCGTTATAGCATCAATGTTTACTGGGATTTTTTTCTCGTGTTAGTGTCTAGAATACATATTCCGAAGCGTTGTACTGTTAAATGGAACACCCTGTATAAAGGGAATTCATTGACATCGAGTACAGTGTCTCATTTTTGATTTTTTTTTTTTTTTAGTCTATGGAAGCACTCTTAGTTCTTACAGTTGTAAATAAATAATATCCATATCGTACTCATGTATTATTTATATCCATATGTAATACTTTTAAGCTGTCAAATGGCATATACAAGATTTCCCCAGACCCAAACAAAAAGATAATATTTTATCTTTTTACATTCTATCTAAAACAGTATCATAAATAAAAATTCATATTTAAGTTTATAAAAGGCTCCAGTTCAGTATGCATGGTTAAAATAAAGCACACTGTCTCTTTCGTTAAAAATGCTTTTATTGACAATCGATTTCGCCCTTTGTGGGCATCCTCAGGTCGAATAAGCTGAAATTTATATTATATGTGAGATAAATGTATTAAAAAGTTACAAATATTATTGTTTTTTTTAGTAAATGTTGAACATGAGACAGAGAAATACATGTGATTGAACTGTTAGGTTATGAAATATGATGAGTTCATACGGAATATCTCCATTACTTCATGATGTACATTTGCACAACATTAAAATAGAAATAGCATTAAAAAATGTTATAAAATATAGTCATAATATTTCATTAAAATGATGTACAAGTATCTGTGTTAAGTGCCAAAGCTTTGTTTGCAAATCTAATTATTAAATCTTATTTGAAATTCAGCCATAAAATACAAAAATGAAACTATACGTTTTCTTCCTCTTTCTGGTATTAATTATGCATTTAGCTCCGTGCATGTGCTACTAATTACTCATTAAGGAAGGAGGAACATAAACTGAGAAGTTTGCTCCACGTTTCAGAAACTACCCAAGAAGCGAAGATATATTTACCAAGGTTTTGTAAACCATAAAGAACAGGCAAGGTTGCGCCTGGATTTTTATGCTCTTAAACCTTTTATAGAATTTAAAGAAGTTGCAAAAGTTAGAAATTTTACACTTAGAATCAACATTACTTTACTAGCTTTGGTTAAAGTATCTTTTAACTTAACTGTCAGTTAGAGAAAATATCTTATAGAAAATAACACGTGTGTAATTTTTACATAGTGAACTGTGCTCTAATATCGGTGCCCTATAAGTAATAGGTAGTTACTACGCCTAGCTTCCCCTAGGGCTCCGCCGATAGTGTTTTATAATAAGGTTTGTTCGAACCGTCAATTCGGAACTGTTCCAGAATTAGGAGTTCCGCGCATGACATATAAGAAAGTGAATTCGGAACTGTTCTCTCATGGACAGGTTCGAACGCTCATATTGGTTATAATTTGTCACGTACATTTGTTTTGATAAACGAAAATTGGTTTAAAATGTGCGATCAAGGAGAAAATATACATATAATTAAATAAATTAGGTATAAATAATTGTAAATATCATATTATAAATTTTCAATGTTCCTAATAATAATTGGACATACTCCTCAAAAGAGTATAAAGCATGGACAACAAAATTGAAGTGAATATATGTATAAATAAATAAATATATGAAATTTCTATCGGAACTTAATCGCCCTTTTCCGATGCATTCAAATCAAATCACCACCAGAGATAGAGCCCCAAGGAGCACAAATTAGTTTGTTATTAGTTCTATTAACTTTAAAAAAACTTTTCTTAAAACTTTTTAACTTGTATTATACCTTTTATGCAACGATAATTTACTGATTCTAACGGTTATACGACGTTAATGTCAGGCGGGTGGGGAATCTATTCAACTAATTTACAACGTTTTTTTAACTACTATATAACTTTCTATTATCACTTAAGTAACACTTACATGCAATAGTTGCATATGTATTTTGCATGGACTATAATATGTTGGTTTCATTAAAGCTAATTCATAAGAGATATATTCACTAATAAAACTATAATATGGGTTACTATTAAAACTACAATACAGATTTCTCAGCAAACTATTTTCTACCGTAAATTAATATTTTATCATATCACGAGTCGTATAAGTAGTCTAAGCATGACTATGTTGTATAATTATATGTACCAAGACTTGTAATGTCTTCTGCTACTTTTTAAATCTAAGATCATCTTTATAAAGATCATATTTTTTACATATCTGTTGAACTCATTTTATAAACAAATTTATTTTTACTGTGAAATATTATATTATACTTGGAAAAAAATCAAGGGACATTATAATATCCTAAAATAAATAAAAGAAAATTTATTAAATTTTTATGAAAAAATGATTTTTGTATTTTTTTAAAATCATTCGATATTATAATGAATAAAATATATTATAATAAACCATATAGGAGAATAATTACTTGCAGAATATTAAATTGAAAACACAATAAAATTAATTTATACTAAATTTTACAAAATGGCTTCTAAACCAGTTTCTGTTTAAATGCATAAATATGGCCGTACATATTATAATTCGATATTTCAGTTTTAATAACTTCCTAAGAACTACTTTACATCAGTTTTTTAGTTGACGCATTAAGTTACTTAGAAACCATACTCCCACTTTCTTCTGTTTAAAATAAAACTGTTATTTTTGCAGTTATTTAAAAGTTTTAAATAAATTTATAAAACTTTTATAAAACGGTAAATTAACTAATATATGTAATATATGTAAACTTTAATGCATCTATACTAAACAATTATTTTTAAACTGTATTATAAAACTTTAAAAAATATGTTTATAAATAACTGTCAATTACGTTTCTAACACTTCTTTTAATTTAGTGCGAAAGACGAAAATAAAACTAAAACAATCGACGCCAATGAAACTTAAATATAAAACGTTTTAATAACTATTATGTGACCAAATAATAAGTACCACACGTCATAACTTTGTATTGTAGTTTAGCAGACTAGAAAAAAGTTGTACAAGGCAAAATAACTTAAAAGTGTTATAATTCCGTTAAATGTAAGTTGCAGTAACAACATTATTAGTTATAATGTCTTAATAAAAACTCTGTGTTCCTTGGGGCACTCAATTTCACCTTGCAAGATTTAAAAATAGAATATTAATGTGCACAGTATCATTTCAAATTGACAATGGTAGTGTTTTACGACGAAAATTTTTAAAATAAAATTTTAAATATCTCTTACAAAAGAAAATTAGCGCTAATATGAATTTTACTAATAAAAATTTAATATGCAAAAAGTAAAGAAATAAATAAATAAATATATCATCACGGCATATTACCCATTTCTGGGTGTGCCAGTATCTACAACACATCGGTAATGATGACGATATATTTTACCGTGTGGGCGCTTACCAGGCGTCACCTCACGGGCACTCATTGTTGGCGTGGAGAGTGCACCACAGGGGTCACTTTTGTGCCATTTAAAATTGGAAATATTTGGCGTTGGTCGGGATCGAACCCGGTTCCCCAGGTCGCGACCAGACACTCTGGCACTCGGCCACGGGACCCCATAATATATGTATAAAGTAAACAAAAGTTAAAAGTAGAAACAAATACAATACGAAGAATGAAAATGTATATTTTAAACGAAATAAAACGCAATAAATATGATTATAGTGTCGCTAATTGTGAAAAGAATTTTTAATATTTTAATGATATGGATGAATGTCTTATAATCCTGTAGCTTTTCGTGTATATTAAAAATATTTAACATTAACAATATCAGACAATACATACCTATGAAATTTTTCTTAACCAAAATAATTATTAATAAAAAAAATAATAAAATTAGTACGTGTATTAATTTATTATTTCTATATAGCCTTCTAAACGTCAAACAGAATCTTAAAACTTCACTGCGCATGGTTAGAATTAGAAATACTTGCTCCTTTGCTCGAACTGGTAGAACCATTCCACGAGAATTTGAATTTAAAGTTCTAGCCTGTTCGAACGCCGAACTGATAGTTCTCAGAATTTCGAATTTCAGAAAAGGTCGAATGCTTTTAAGTGAAATGCGCATGCTCACTAGTTCGTGAACTGCTTAGAACTGTAGATTCGAACAAACCTATAGCCTACGTACACTTTAAACCCAAAGTGCTAACGCTAACAGTCTTCTAAAGAGTTTAAATCCTCTATGGTCTACGCAATCTGCCTTCGTAACGCAACAATTTGGGCGTGCAACTTTTACAAAAATAATTTTAATGTAACAATACAGAACGCACAGAACTCGGATTTAGATAGACATCTACGAATAAAATATTGGAATACATCTATAGAGAGGATAACGGATGGTCTTTTTTCATTAACGATACCTAAACAGCCTTCAAGGTCTCTATTATAAACAGACATTACACATAAGAAACTATTACTACTGAAATATCATAATCAGAAGATATTTAAAAAATAACATTCGACATGTTGTACAAGAATTTCAGTCTCTGAATTAACCTCTTGGTCATTTATCAGACAATGGCTCACTCAACCAGAACCAGAACCACAGACGCGTTTCGCTCTTATTGGAGCTCTTCAATGCGATGTACTGACGCTTCTAGGAGGGATTGAGTCGGCTGAATGAGCGGATGATAAACATCCTAAAAAGATCGAGAACGTCGTGAGCTTAGCTGACCACATAATAATAAAAGTACAATGTGGTGGTGTCACGTTCAAATAAAAAAATTAAAAACTAACACTCGACATGTTTCACAAAAAATTGTATTTATTTACTTCTGCAGTCATCTTCTTTTTTTGGGATGTTTATCATCCGCTCACTCAGTCGACTCAATGCCTCCCAGAGGCGTCAGTACACCACATTGAAGAGCCAGTCTTTGATAAAGTGAGTGAGCCAGTTTTTGATAAATAACCGAGAGGTTGATTCAGAGGCTGAAATTCTTGTGAAACATATCGAGTGTTATTTTTTAAGTATATTAGAGAGTTATTGCAGCTTCAACGCAAAAATAACGTGCACTTTAAAGTCACGTGACAGCTCGAGTGCGCATGCGTACTAATAAGGTTCACGTTATATGAATAAGGAGACACGTTATGTGCAGTGAAATAGCGAGCGTTTAACGTCACACGTTCTGTATCTTTTGAGGTTATGTTTCGGTGAAAAGTGTGGATGTAACTTCGTTTGTATTGCTTTTAGCGTTAACGTTAGCGTGAATACACTAATTAATTGCGGTAAACATTGAAATTGATAGTCCTTTATTTCTAAAATAAAGTGTTTTCTACATAAGGTTAACGTTTACGTTCTTTCATCATAGAAGTTGCAATAACTCTCTATTATTTGAAATGTTTCAGCAAGTGTCGCCATCACATTGTACTTTATTGTACTTTTATTATAATCTGACGGATTATTTGACGACCAGATTTGAACTAGACTTTTCAAAACTTCTTGCGACAAATTCCAGCATTCATTCATGTAAATCAAGTGTTAGTCATTTTCTATAGAAATTGACATTTCTAAATTATGAAGTTCGGTCTTTGATTTAACTATGTTGTTCCTATTAATCATATTCGAATAGCCTCTGGTACGTTATAAAGTTTCTGGAATAATTCTCCCTTGAATGGAACAGGTTCTGTACTTATTCTTCGTATTTCAATTAGCAGCGTAATAAATTGTGTTGTATCGAAGAGTCTCTTTGTTGGTTACCCAAACCGTCCTGGGCTTTGTAACCTTTGTGTTCAATTCCTGAAAATAATTACCCTCTAATACGATCGGCAATCGCTTAATGAATTCAACTAGAAGGACCGCTGGCTGCAGATCTGACCGCTGGATTATTCGCCCGTTCTACGCTAATGAAGAAACGTTTACTCGTTCACCCATCACATGCAGGGTGGAAACGTTAATTGAACGGGCGCATTGTAAAGAAAAAAGAATCTGGAACAACACAACACAAGAGAAAGAAATGAATGATTATTTACTTCTATGGTTTCTTTATAATGACACTAATTTTACAATCTGACTAGACGTTTTATAAAACGGCGAATAGTTTACAGCCATATTGTAATATGAATATTTAGACATTTTCGTTTGCGTTTCAATTTAACTAACATACACCCTGAACTTAACTAACACAGAAAAGTCACGCTTGGAAAACACGGGTCGAGTTGTGAGCGTTTAGTATAGTCAAATTACGGTTATACACAAAACTAATTGTTAAACAGGTAATTCCCTTGGGAATATTTTTTTAAGAATCACCAAAAAAATATCCTAATAAATACCTTGCGGGGAAGCCCCCTAAATTGAGATAAATTATCCTTATTCAGTATTAAGATCTAAAAATAAGACTTCATCTTACAAAAAGGACGGGTATTTTTTATTTTCAGGGCATAAAAATAAAAACGTAGTTTTACGATGTCTGTATGTGTGTACGTGAGCGTGTGTGTGTGTGTGTGTGTGTGTATGTGTGTGTGTGTGTGTGTGTGTGTGTGTGTGTATGTGACAATAATTTCTCCAATATTAATAATAACTCCAATTCTACAATTCTAAAAATTATAATTCTGGACAAGAAACAGACAAGTCCTGATTGACAAGTAACTGATTTTTACTACAAAATGTTATAGCAGACAACAGACAACTCATTTTGCACTATATCTTTTACAAAACTCGATAGAGTTATACGATTCTTGTACCAAAAGATGCGTCATTTCTTTTAAAGTCGCCCGGTATTCATAACTACATTTTGTCGGAAAATGGACTTACCCGGTTGTTGCACCAAAGTCTTCAATTGTAATTTCATAGCATTTACCATTGTACTAATAATCTCTATTTAATTGTTTATGTATTTACGTTAGGCACATTTTACGAAATATTTAAACTATACTGAATTCGTTCTTTTACTAAAAGTTAAGTCAAAGCGAATCGTTGCGAATCTGTTAAAACTGCGACATCCGAATTTTGCGTTCTAAAAATATCTGTATTTTGGTTAGTTACATTTGTAAAATAATCCTTTACCTTTAATCAGCCACACGAGTGAAAACTGGCAGTGATTCCTCCATTTAGAGAAAGCAAAGCGCCCTGTGCTTCCTGGGTCTTACGCTCGCGCTAAGAGGATTTGGTTTGGTGCATTAGCGATATTAATAATAAGAGATGTTCGACTGTGAGGTATTACAGCCTCAGAGCAAACAGTGCGATCTCTACCTACCTAAGTACACACACATACACACATTTTAATCTGGTTGCGCTCCAGCCAATTTTCTTATCGACCTACAGCGATTATGACGTGTGAGTGTGAGGGAAACAATATACTGCATGAGGAGTAGTAATTATCGACAGCTTATTTGTTGGGAAATAGATTTTCTTATCAATAGTGTGTGTAGCTATTTATGGGTTAATTCAAAATTAGATCAAATAGAAATGATGGCACCATGTGACGAATTCGCAAAAAATCTTTTTGTAGTTATTAATTAGCATTAATTTGAAGCCGTAATCAAATGTATATTACTCTACTGGTAAAATATATAGATGGAAAGAATATAAACAAATAGAAGATAGAAGACATACAAGTACGGTACATAAAGTGATTTTGGGTCTGGATAGATTCACACCAGAATGTTCACTTTATGTGGCCACCATTGGACCATTTTTATCTCGAGAACTATAAGAGCTACAAAGACAGTTAAATGGGCAAACAATTTCTATTTCACAAGATAAATTTGAAGAAAAGAAAAAATATTTTTTTCGACCAGTGTTTCTCATAATATGGGACCCAACTTTTTTATTTTAAATGAGAACAAATTTCCTCATTCACTAGAGAATGGGGAAGTTTAGCATGGTAAAAATTCTACATAACATACTATTTTCTCACAAATATAACACAAATGACAGCTGAAATTGAAATTCAAATTTACAATTATTGCTCCATTCATTTATAATTAATATTTTTTGGGTAAACTGTAAGTACGTCACAAGTCAGTTATGCGCAAACTCAGACAGAACGGTGAAAGCGAACCACTTGAACGTAGGTCGAACAACACCTCAGTCTCAAGTGACTGGTAATCGCAACCGCGTGCGTCAGTGTATAAGCGACATACGTTGTACCAAGCCTCTACCGAAGTCATCACAGCTTAAAATCGGCTTTTCCAGAAAATCTGGCCATTTTTGAAAAAAATAAAACATGTTACATAATTTTTCAAGTCATTTCCCATGGAATAAAAGAATAAAAAAAAATCGCTAAACTTCCCCATTTAATTCTGAATTCAGTGATATTATAGTCTTACATAACGATTTTTTTTTGAGAAAAATGCATGTAAAGTTTTATAATAATTTGATTAAAATATGGTTATAATAAGAGTGCCATGAATAGAAAAAATGCATGTGTTAATTTTTTTTACATGGAATTAAAGTGCCATGAAAGAAATACGTGAATATTTTGTTTGCGTTGACATTTATAATCAATTAAAAGGACAAAGTATGTATTCACTTCTTTCTGTCAGTGCACTCTAATTCTACGAGCCCAGGCTCATAATAGTTCGGCCGGCTTACAATTTCAATTAAACGCTTTAACAAATGATACAATCTGCACGAATGGTGAGAAATTTCTAGAATATTTTTTTACTCCTTTAAAATATATGCTTCGAACATACAAAAACTGAATACTTTTTAAAGTAACTAACTAAGTATAAGTTATAAAACAAAAACTGTGGTCCAACAGTCGGGTCATAAGAGTTCGGCCGGAATTTAATATTGAGTTACATCGCCTTTATTACTGATAACAGTGTTTATTCTGCTAGGTATTGTGTCCACTAGCTTTTCACATTCTTCTGGTAGAATATTATCCTATATGTGTTGCAATGTATCTTTTAATTGGGGTACTGTACGTGCCGGATGTTTGCGAAGATGTTTCTTCATATATCGCCAAAGGGACTCAATAGGAGATAAATCTGGACTACAAGATGTCCATTTTTAAACTGATATTTCATGCTCCTTCAACCATGTTTGAACATTTTTTGCCATATGCCTTGGTGCGCCGTCCTGCTGGTAGATGAACTCACCTTCGGTAGTTTCGCAATTAGCGATTGAAGGTAAAAAAACTTTCTTCCAAAATGTCTCGGTATTTCTGTGAGTTCACTGTTCCATTAATAAAGTGTATCTACCCACGCCCCTTCCAGACCTACAATCCGAGACTATAACAGACGCTGAGAACTTGACTTTTTTCACTAAACAGTCGTTTTGGTAAGTCTCCGCAGATGTACGCAACACTCGTTTCCGCGAGTTTTCTACGCAAACGTCTAATTTGGCTTCGTCACTCCAAATTACGCTGTACCATTGTCTTTGAGTCCAGGTTCGGTGTTCTGGAACCCATTTCTGTCTAATACTTTTTTGTAATTTTGTTAATAATTGTTTTTCTTTTGCCTGTTGCAAAAATTAAATAAGCTATTAACAAATTGTACAAAAAAGGTAGTAGAATATTACTTTATGCAACTTGTATCCTATATTTCGAATAGTTCTCTTCGTTGTAGACATCAAAACTTCCTTTGCTATACTCTCCCTCTACAGCACAGTTATTTCTTTAGTATTTGACCGCGGATTTTTTTTTACTATTCTACGTAAAGCTAGCTTGTTTACTTTTGTAATAGTAGATGGTCGGCCGGTTTTGGTTTTTTCATCCACTTCGCCTGTTCTTTTACATTAATTAATGGTATATTGCACTGGCGAAATAGGAACAGAATGCGAAACAGATATTCGACGTGCCAAAATTCCTTTTTTATGGGCATTAATGATGGATAAGTCTTTACTTTGAGAGTTACCACGAGGCATTGTGCTTGAAAACCATTAATTTTTAACCGATAACTAATAATGAGAGGTATTTTGTTTATTTGTGCAATGTTTGTTCTGTATTAATAAGAGCGCATTATTTTTATGACAAGTATGATAAGTGGCCGAACTATTATGACCCATCAGTTGGACCATACTTTTTTTTATATAAATTTAGTTTATTAGGCAATTTTAATAAAGTACTCAGTTTTTGTAAGATTAAAGTCTATATTTTAAAATAGACGAAAAATATTTGTAGAAATTATTGACCATTTGGGTAGGTGTAATAATTTGTTAATTCTAGTAGAAAATGTAGGCCGGCCGAACTATTATGAGCCTGGGCTCTTATGTAAAAAAATTAACATGTATACATTTTTTCAATTTATGGCATTCTTATTATAGCCATATTTTAATCAAATTAGCATAAAGCTTTACCTACGTGTTTTTTTTTTTGTCAAAAAAATCGTTATGTACGGGTACACAAGTATTGTATCACTAAATTCAGAATTAAATACTATAACGAATGAGGAAATAAAACATATACATATATTCTCATTTAAAATAAAAACAGTTGGTATGCATATTTTGAGAAGCACTGGTTGAATTTTTTTCAGTTTATCATTGAAATACCCATGTAAAATAGAAATTCTTTGCTAATTTAACTAATTTCGTATCTCTTATAGTTCTCCAGATCGTAATGGTGGCCACTTAGAAATGAACACTCTGTATAGTAATGGAAGAGATGAAAGCATTAAACATTAGAGTAGAAACAGGAAAGAGTGCAGCAAAATATAAGGAACGAGTAAGAAATACCTAATCAAAACTCAATTCTGCAAGAAAGCTGGCGGGTAATAAGACAAGAAAAGGAAACAAGAAACTTACAAAATGGAGACAAGTAGGAAAAGCTTACAACTACTATGAAAGAAATGGATATTCCGTGGTACAAACAGAGAGAGGCTACGCATAAATGGAGAAAACATAATATTATGAACTACATCAGAGAGATTAGGACGTACATCACCAAGAACAATAATGTAAGATCAACAATTCGAATTACAACAAACGGTATAAATTAATACAAACGACGTTAAAACCACGATATTCATTAGATGAAAGAAAAAAAAAAAAAAAAAAAAAAAAAATAGAAAAACAGCAAATACTGGTTATCAAGTGATGAGAGAAAGCGTAAGCGATGCGGGAGAGAATAGGAAACATTTAGGCATTTAAGAACATCTTGCAGGGAAGTTCAGAGAGAAGGAAGAAAAGAAAAGGTTCTGTTAGACAGGGCAAGATTGGAGGAAACGTCATCAAGAAATAGGGGGTTAGTTTTTAAGCTAATATGTATTACCACAATTCAATTGTAAATGCAGGACTACATCTTTGTAGACTCCCCCCCCCCATTTTTACTCTCTCTCTCCTATTTTGAGTACAGCTTAAATGAAGTTGCCTAAATTGTGTCCAATTCCCAATATCTTAATCAGTTCTAAAAATAAAATTCCGGGATAATAGATGGCAGTAGAATTTTTATTCTTTGTAGCGAGTTGAGTTTCTGTCCGAATAAAGTTTTCTCTGTAATAAGGAAGCGGAAAAAAGGAAGTTTCGTTTGAAGTTTGGGAAATAAAGTTTCCAGATGGGGGCGAGGCGAATGTGATCCTTGGTTTGGTTGGTTTGCCTTGAGAACTCACTACATTACGTTGCACGACCTATGTACTCGTACGATACACGATGAAAGACGTAATTTGGTTTTTATTTAGATCGCACATGTTGAATTTACTACACTGGTTTTCAAGTACGTCATTCAGGGAATCATTGCTTCCTTTTATAAAAGATAGACTCACAAATCCAGATGTAAAGTAAAGTAAAGATATACTAAAACAACACAAAATAGCACGACGAACAAATTTGCTAGCTGAACTTTTCAATACATTAAAACACACTTTCGTTTTGGAAAATTTCAAGATTTTGGAAGAACATAATTACTCCATACATAGCTTTCTTGAAATGTGTGTGTGTGTGTGTGTGTGTGTGTGTATGTGTGTGTGTGTGCATGTGTGTGTGTAGATGTATGTGTGGATTTTGGAACCACGGTTTCTCAAATACTATAAGACTTAAAAAATATTTAACTCCAGTTTTCTCATTCTGATATTCCTGAGAAGAGCTGATTAGATTTTGGTAACAATTGGACAACCGAAAGTAGTAGGTTCTTAAAAAAAATCTTTTAAACATTATTTTTTTGGAAATTTATGTTATTACAAATATTAAAGAATATAAAATTCTCTATCCAATACATTGAATATTTTTATTATATCTTCTTAAGATTTAGAGATACACTGAATTATAAATATATAAAATGACCCATTATATAATGAATTAATCAGCCTATGGAACCAGTTGAAAAATTAAAATGTTTGTAATTGACATAAATGTCAGTGTCAAAAATCCAGACATTACTGAATTTTTCTGTGAAGTACATTTTATATTTCGTGTTTTATAATTAATTAAATATTTAAAATTATAGATAGATATAGAATTCGTACAGGAACAAGTCTAAATATAATAGTAATATAATATGCTGTTATAATGAGGGAAAGACTCCGCCAACATCTAAAATTGGTATAAAAAGAAAGGGGATTCATTTATAAGGCAAAGTATGTACAGTATCAGTGTCAACTAAACTCATGCTTACTATACATATAATTTATCATATACCCTTTAGAAATACCGCCAATGTCGTCAATGAATCTCGAACATTTAGAAGAGTAGGAGGAAACTTGTTCATAGAATGAATTGAAAAATAAAGAATAGATGTATTTAAATTTTTTTGTGTGTACCAGAAATGTTAAAAACAATACTTATATTGCCTAATATGAAAATGGCGAGAGGTATTGTGCTGGCCAAAACAGATTTTTTTTTTTTTTTTGTACGATATGTTAAACTGAATGGTAAGTACGAATGTATTTTGTGTATAAGACATGTAATATTCTGTAAGATCTTACTGTAAGTGTGATAATGTTCATGTTTTTGTATGTATAAAATTGTTTTTATTAAATGTTATAGGCCCTGAAGAAGGTGCATGTGTCTACCAAAAAATCGGTGTTATAATAACAAATGCTGATTGACTGAGATTTCGAGGAATTGTTGTCACCTTAATAACTATATTCGGGCCTATTCTGAAAGAACAATCCAGTCCGTATTTAAATTTTCTTCTTATAATGCCCTATATTATAATATCCTTTATTCTGCATAGTACCTCGCCTCTTGTGGCCAGGCCACTAAGCTTCGATTAAAGCTCCTAATTTACAATAACGGCTTTTGGTTGAATAGAGCTTTAAACTTGTTTATATTCGATTAAACCTAAATTTAGAATTTTAGCCCGACGACATTACCAAGCTCGCATTAACATTTTGTTTCTTTGTTGCAGATCCTGAGTTTCGATTGTTTTGCTGTGTGTGCGTGCGTGTTTTGTTTATTTTTACCCTAACGTGAGGAGCGTGGCTGATGGCGACGGGACTTCCAACAAAACAAAAGAAGGTAGGAAGTAGGATGATTTTTTAATGTTATTGTTACCGGTAATGCTAATTGTATTGATTGGAGTTATTTTTAAAATTATTTTAAATTTGGATAAAAGAGATTATGGTATTAGAGAATTCAGATCGAATGGAAAAATATATAATTCAATTTTGAAAAAATATCAAATCTGTTTCGGATTAAAGTTTTATTATTAAACAGGTTTATATTTACAAAACAAAATCGATTCAATTAAAATATATTTTACGAACCTACCGTCCAAAATGTTATATTTTGCACACAATTAATAAACATAAAGGAAACGTTAACTGAAGAATATTTGAATAATTTTGTTCTTGAATAGAGTTTGTGTGGCATGTAAAGTTCCCTGAGTAAGCCTATTTGACAAAGTTGAAAACGATGGCATTATTTCTAGTTCGGAGCGAGTCCACGGGCAGTAAATTGAAAGAGCGGAAGCATTTGATGCCCCAATGATACCCGGTTTCACCCTAGAATACACGATGAGGGAATAGGGAAAACGGAAGGGTGTAATTCTGCCTCGACCTTTCAGAAGCGACGATATTTTAACTGAAAAATTTAGTTCGTACACAAAATATCGGGTGTTCAATAAGGGTTTACGCCCTGCTTGGCTGTGGATAGTGAAACGCATATATGTTTTTATTCATACATTTTAACCTTAAACAAAACGGCAAACGTCATTCTAAATGAGGAAAGTGCATCTTTTAGAACAACGCAGAATTTTATTAAAGTTTTATTACAGTAGATGCTGAAAATGTTCCTGAGTAAACATTTTAATGTAAAACAGTTCGAAAATACATTTCTATTTAATATAAGATGAATTTGATATATGTCTAAATGACGCTTGAGTATATTACTAAGGTTGTGTCCGATGTTGTATTTTGGCATTTAGTTTTTAGAATTTAGGTCTTCTTCACATAAATACAATTCCGAATGGCACACTAATGACATTCATTGGTTTGTATGGTAACACTTTAGAATAAAAAAAAAAATGAATTATACAATTCGATTTAATTTGATTCTTCAGATTCTGGATTACTTAATTACCTCACTAAATAAAATATTTGGCTTCATAATCAGAAACTGCCGAAATTTTTCAGACATTTCCGCACTTAAGTCCTTATACTTTGCTTTTGTACAGTCTAAACTAGATGTTTCGCTTATAATTTGGTTTCCAATTTATGAAGCTCATATTACTAAATTAATAGCTCTTCAGCGCAAGTTCTTAAAATACATCTGGTTTAAATGTTACGGTGTGTACCCCGACATTTTTGTCAGTACTGACACTATACTTCAGACATTTGAAATTGCGTCCATCAGAACCAGACATAAAAATGCATCAATTAATACGCTATACAAAATCATTCATAACAAAATTGATAGTCCTCTTTTGCTATCTAAAATTGATTTTTGTGTCCCCCGTTTCTGTTTACATTGCAACGACAGCTTTTACCTTCCTGCATATAACTCTAATATTCTGTGCAAGTCACCTATATACGTTATGTGTAATTTATGTAACATAATGTGTGCAGATCGAGATATTTTTGTATAATTTTTCATTGGCTTTTTGTCTTTTGTTGTTTATATTATGTCCATTTACTTGTGTAGGGTTTTTTACCTGTTTGAGTAATAAAGTATTATTATTATTATATTATTAAATGTTAATATTATACTTTATAAAATAAAAGCTGAGAAGCTGTTCTTTTACAGTAAATTTGACGTTTTGTACAAATTATAGAGACGAACATGATTTGCTTAATTAGTACGCGTCAATTTCAAGGCATAGTGTGCTCCTGCAAAACCTAAAATCCTAAATAATGACATTATTTAGGGCATATAAATTTAGGATTTAGATATTAGGGTGATAAAAGTGTAACATCGGACGCAGCCTAAGAGTAAAGCACAGTTATGCGTTTTACAACGCATAGTCAACAAGAACGTAAAAACTAATTGAACACCCGATATTTTTATTGACTACATTAGCACTAAGATAGCATTTTGGTCTGATTAGATATTTTACTTGTTTCTGAATTGATCTGCAATTAAAGCTGGAAAATTGGTAATCCATCTTAAAATGTAAAATTTAATCTGTGTAATACAAGGACGATGAAATTTCATATTGAATCTAGCGCTAGTGTTCGGTGTACTTATGTCCCAACATAACATAAATTGATAACGCCCCGCATACATTGTGCCGTATTAATTAAATTTTCCTGAAAGAATGTAATCACTAGACACAGGACCGCACTGAAGAAAATTCCATTTAGGGGGGATGCCTTGTAATCCAGAAGGCTTAAACGAGAGGAGTGCTTAATCCCTGGAAAGTAGAAGAACATAGAAAGTTTTGGGGTTACTGGATTACAATGTATAATAAGTTAAAACAAAAATCCAGCCAGTGTTACATAAATGCTTTTACATAGACAAGCATAAAATAACTGGTCTATTATTAATATATACAGAACCCTGCCGTAAATGCTGTCACATAGTTTATAGGCTGCTAAAAATTTGTAAAAATCTTCTTCAGATTTTTCCTATTTAATTAGGGGCGCTGTTCCTCATTTTCCTTTTCAACTCATTCTTATCTAACATATCATCTTCACACAGCCCTTTCTCTTGAAAATCTTCTAACACACAATCCTTCCATCTTCTTTTTGGCCTTCCTCTCCCTCTTCGACCTATCACCTGCATTTTGCTTACCCTTCCAACATAGTCTTCATCCCTTCTCATTACATACCCAAACCATTGTAACCTTCTTTCCTGAATCTTTCTTGATAGCTCTACTACTCCAGCTATTTCTCCTATTGCATCATTTCTAATCCTATCTCTTCGTGTTTTACCCATCATCCATTTTAACATTTTCATCTCAGCGACTTACAACCTCTTTTTGTAAAAATAATAATACATTTGGTATTGCAAGTCATTTACAGATTGACTCGAGTATGTACAGTAGTAATAAAGTATCTATTCAAAATGGCAAGAGAACATTCTAGAAGTTGTGAAACCCTAAAACCACATACTCTTGCCTGGCAAACACTGAATCTTCCAGCAGGATTCAGCCCCGGCCAGAACGACACAGACCCGGCTGCGGGCCAATTTTCCAGCCTTCATTGCGGCCGAAGATTGGCTGGCAGTCCATATTTCAACCCTTTGGACTACAAATTGTGGTCAGTGTTAGAAGAGAAGGCATGCACAAAACCCCATCGAAATTTGGACCAGCTAAAGTAAAGAGAAGTTTGGACAAGACAGTGAGCGAACTACCGGTAAATACCATTCGTGCTGCCATAGTAGAATGGTCAGGCTTGAGTTAAAGTCAAAGGCGGCTATTTTGAATATATTTTTACCTTCCGTAACTTTCAGGTAAGGAAGGTATTGTCTTTGGTCAAAAAATACGGTGGTGTTTTTAGTGAATAAGCACATTTTAGGGTGCCTAGAATCAGAGCTGTGCATGTACTTAAGTACATGTACTTTAAACTGTATTTTCAATTTTTCAATGTGTAATTGTACTTGTACTTAAGTCCAATATTTTTGGAATTGTACTTGTGTTCACAAGTACATGGACAAGTACTTTTGTTTTGCACGTTTCAACCTGCAAAATTACGCAACAAAAAAAAAAATATGTATCCAATTTGTCTCGTATTCTCGTACTAAGCAATTCCCTCTATTTTTTAAGTTATAAATTCAATTCATTTGCAGTTCAAACAGCGGGTGTATTCAATTCTATTAGTTGTTCTTCTTAGCCGTTTATTTTCTTCGTAAATTAAATAAAACGTTTTACTAAATATGGTGTGTAATGTACTTGTACTGTTTATAAATACCTATAAAAATTAATTAACAATTTGTGTTTAAAGTTAGTTTTTTGTTTGAAAAACGCAGTTCCGTAGAAAAAATACTCATTTCGGTGAATGTACAGGATCTTAATATTTTGCAATGAATTATTAGATATACAGTCATACAAAAAAGTCTCCGTACGACAATAGTTTCAATCTATTTTAAGAAAAATAGCAGTCTAAAATCCAATATATTAAATTTTCTTTTAATTCAAAATGAAAAGCATTATGTTACTTTATTATAAATAAAATATAAACAAATAATGTAGTTATTTTATTTATTTTATGGGGGTAAACATTGAAAGTATTCATAATTTCGTGACAAAAAAGTCTTCGTACGATAACAAAAACATTCGAATAATAAATCATTTATTTATGTTTCATAAAGAAAGTCAAAGAAAAATAAACTAAATGTTTTTTTTTCAATTTCCGTATTTTTTATATGTACTTGTACTTATACCTGAAATTGCAAGTACAAGTACTGTACTTGTACTTAAATACTTTTAAAATGAAAGTTATTGTACTTAAGTACATTTTTCATCAAAGTACTTGTACTTGTACTTAAATCCATTTTTCTTGTACTTGTGCACAGCTCTGCCTAGAATACGATTTTACTAGTTTTACGATGATGTACGTGTGTGTCTATGTGGCTCTCTCTCTCTCTCTCTCTCTCTGTGTGTGTGTGTGTGTGTGTGTGTGTGTGTGTGTGTGTGTGTGTGTGTGTGTGTGTGTGTGTGTGTGTGTGTGTGTGCGCGTGTGTGTGTGTGTGTGTGCGTGTGTGTGCGTGTATGTGAGTGTGTGTGTGTGTGTGTTTGAGACAAATTTTTCACCGACGATAATTCCAATACTACAATTCTAAAAATTATCATTCTTTCGTATTCCTCTTCCTTGCATCCATATGAAGAGCTGATTAGATTTTGGTTATAATTGATGAATCGAAAGTTCCATTGTTTGAAGTTCTTAACTGTTTCTCTTGAAAAAACGAAATAAAATATCATATTTTATGTGATTATCAATATAAAAGAATATCTTATTCTCTATACAGCTTGATTGATTGTACATTTTCCTTCATATTCAATAGATATAGAGCTAAAAAATTATAAAGAGACTAACTTTCAAAAAAAGTATAGGATCAGAAAGTGGTATAAGGGATAGAGTGTTCATAGCAAGTGCTATGCAGTTGCAGCCTCGCCTCAGGATCGGAACTTTCAGTGCCGGGAGTACGAGGAAGGCCAAAGAGAAGATTGAAGGACTGTATCGCAGAAGACTAGATAGAGGAAGAACTGTGTGAAGAAGATGCGTTGGACTGGAATGAGTGGAAGAGAAGAGTAAGGAACAGCGACCCTTAATAAAATAGGTAAAAGCTGAAGAAGAAGGAAGGAAGTGTCAAGTGCAATTTACATAGTTTATGTTCGTGTTATTGGATTTATAGAATCTTTTCAAAGGAACTTTCGGTATGGTATTTGTAAAAAATAGTATGTGTTCGTGGTACAATTTTATAGGATATATGAAATCTTTTCCAATGAACTTTTGGTATGGGATTTGTACAAAATATATCGAATTGACGGAAGGTCTTGTGCTGGCCACAACAGATTACTGTAAATACTCGAGTCAATAAATTACTTGCAATATAAAACGTATTAATATTTTTACAAATTTTTGGCAGCCTATAAGCCATGTAACAGTATTTATAGCAGGACATTTGCAGATTTGTCTTGAAGAACAATTTGCACTAGATTTGAACGCTCACGGTCTTAAATGAAAGTTTTATATGAACTTCTCAGCAGTGGCGGCTCGTCTAGGGTGGCAGAGGGGGCAGTGCCCCCTCAGATTTTTTTACATCAATATATTATAGATTAATTATTATAAAAGTATCAATTTGATCCTATAGTTAGCATTAAACAATGTACTGTTTAAATTGAAATTAGCGCTATGCCGCTCAACAGCGCAATATGCATCAAATTCTGCTTGAGGGGGCATGCCCCCTTCAGAGAAAAATTATGGCATTATACTCCGCGATACGTTCCAAACTTGTGCAGTAACTAGTGCAGCGCTCACCAGTGATGCACAAGTGAGACGTACGTCGGGTCACGCAGCACACAGAGGCGGCAAGCCCCCCCTGGTCATCCATAATACTGATTTCTTTACTTATGTTCTACAACAAATTACCCGTGCTAATGGGTACACTATATTTTCAGTATTTTTATTATTTTCTTATTCTTATGAAAATATGAAATCTATTTACCGGTTTGTTCGCATTTAAGCATTGGATTTATTATTTAAATAATAAATATGTATATATTATATTTATAATAAATTCTATGATATTAATGATTAATATGGAGTAATACAGAATTAATTTGTATAAAACAAATTAATAATTTAAAGTTAAAGTAAACATTCTGTAAAACTGATATAACATACATAAAGTATTTTCAAAAAAAATTATTTACGAATTTTAATAAATAAATATGCTTGTATTTAAAAAAATCATCAAAGAGTTTTTTTTAACAAAATTGATATTTTAATTTCCACATGAATGTTTTGCTTATTTTTCAAGCTTGTAAATTAATTCATAATAATAATCCCAATATCTGAGTGTGAGAGCCGCAGAGGTGGCAAGCCCACGTTGTGATTCGGAAAGAATCGAACGTACTCGGAGCACTTCGTACCTCGCGTTTCGCGCCGCGTAGTAAGAGCAAGTCTCCCAAAGTACCTGTCTCAGGTCTGTCGTATATAACTTGCGTTACTCAAAGCTTGAATATGTAGTACTGCAATATTCCAATTTTACTACTTATTCTTATCTTGTTACTTCTACTTCCTTCTATTGTAATATATTTTTGTATCGTTATCTCTTGTTTTTGGAGGTCTTCTTCTAGTTTTTTCTATTGTATTTATATTCATGTCGATAATTAATATTAAAATCGTTAGTAAGCAAATCGGATTTCTAAATAAAGTTCCATGACCACAGATTAATTTGCCCCCCCGCTCAAAAATACCACGAGCCGCCACTGCTTCTCAGGACAGATATTGTAGATATCAAGTTCTTGGGACTCAAATTTTATCTGAAATTTTGATTGAAATTATTTGTTTGAAAAATGACATTACTGACGAAACAGTTTTTGAGTGTATATAAGCTAATTTTAATGGGGTTCTTAGTGGTACACTCTGCCAGCCAGCTAAAGTTCCCTTTTGCCGTTTTACGTTACTGTTAAAACACTTTAATCTTCGTGTGATTGGTTGGAGAAATAATCCCTCTGAACAAAAGCAGTATGTAGCGTAACCTCACAGCCTCATGTATTTGTTTACAGCTGCAAGATTGATTTTGCATTACACAAAGTACAATTACACAAACGTATACACAGCATTGTTTGTTTCATAGAGAAGCGGGACGAGGTGGGGGCGAGGCGAATACAACATAGACGTAGCGAGATGTCCTTGTTGATTGTTGGTATTGTATGCCTTTGTTGCCGCATATCAGCCCGAAACAAACTCGCTACAATCTCAAACCAATTTCATATGTGAATAATAGGTATTCACCACCGATTGTTACCACTGTGCTATGTGCTTCTTGCTACTTTTACTTTGATTAAAATCGCTGCTTTCGATCACGAACTATTTTTGATTTATTTACAATGAGGAACGAAAAGAATTCAATAGCAAACAAGAAAAGAAGAAATGTTTATTGAAAAACGAATTGAATTTTATTTATTTTGTTATTTTTTTCTGCGAGCTAAAGCCCGGTATTTTTGTGACTACTTAAAGAGTTTGTTAACTTAACAAACTGTCAATTAAAAGAAAAAATTATAGTATTGATATTATGGGGTAAAGGCTGGTTTATGATGCATTTAATTTACAAATTTAGATTTGCCAATTTACATTTATAAATATAAATTGTACATATCTGACTTTACTGGTTCATAATGAATTTAATAAATTTATGATTTAGAATAAAATATCGCCATATATTATATTCTAAATGTAAATTTGTGAATGCGTCCAATCATTTCACAGTATTTCAAATAATACTTTTGACGGGGAGAAAGAAAATCTCAAGTGACAGTTAAACTGCTCGTAACCTAACTTTTTAATTTTGGTTTGAGAAATTTGTCAATATATATATATCATAGGTAGAACAACATAGATTGATATGAAAAAATTTGATGTGGCCAACACAAAACCTCCCGCTATTTAATTTAAATACATTTAAATACATACCTACGTTTTTCCTGTAGAAAATTCAATAATCTTTAATTTTCATAATGACATAAAATGCGAAAAAAATGGCATTTAATGGAATTTTTTGAAGAAAAACCATTATGAGCTTCAAGTAAAGTGTCATTTCTGGTTATCCGATTTTCACCAAAATATAATGGTTTCTTTCCATATTAGAATAGGGTAGAAATACAAGGTTTCAGAATTTTCTGAATGATAGTATTTGAATCAGAGCGACAACAAAATCCATACATATACATACTTACACATACACACACACACACACACACACACACATACACACATACAGACATCATCGTGAAAATGTTAAAATTGGATTCTAGGGACCTTAAAACGTGGTCATTTACTAAAATCTCGATAAGTGATTTTTAGCACGATCCCTATACCTCCCTTACCAAGGGTAGCGGGAGGTAAAAAGTGATAAACATCTAAAGATAAAATTTATAATAATAATAACAATAATAATAATAATTTATTCAAGCATTACACATTTCAGTTTTAGCCACTTCGAAAAATACAGAGAAAAAAAATGGAAGACAGGCAAATACCTACATACAAAAGAACATGTATTCGTTCATGCTGTAAAAAGCATTCTTTAACAACAATCTTTTAACTGTTAATTTAAATTGTTTAACATTTAAAGTTCTTATCATCTATGACACAACAGCTCTTGTAGGGCCAAGGCCTCAAGTACCGTAGGTACTCGTTTCGTGACCATAGTACTAGAGCAGTCGGTGTACGGCGACGACCACTGATTGCTATGCAACCAGTGCGGCAGCGGAAATACTCCTACAACTAGCACCACCTATGCTTTTTTAACATGGACAACTGGTCGGGTCATCGCATGTTAGTACGATTAATGCCTGATATTGTGGCATTTTAACGACTACGCACTTAGCGGGCCGGTAGATTCGAACCGAGGAACCTCAGATTCGATCTAAACATGTAGAGACATAGCGCTTTAACGCACACGGCCACTACACAGGCTTTAAAGTTCTTATATTCTTGGGTAATTTATTATATAATTGTATTTCGATAAAATTGGAAGATAATTCTGATGTCTTTAATCTAAAAGTTTGTTGTTATTTAGAGTATTATAAGTATGTACATTGTTAATTTCTTTATAATCATGCTAACATTTTTTTAAGTACATTAAATTTTCAAAAATACAGCAACAAGGAAAAGTTAATATTTGTTGTTGAATAAAAGTTTCTCTACAGTGTTCATTAAAATTTAAGTTGAATATTATCCTTAATGCCTTCTTTTGAAGTTTAAAGATCATGTAGTTCGTAGGATAGTCAAGAAGTAACATATATATACAAATAATCTTATGACAGTTATGTCATGCTAATTTCTTGTTAATCTATAGATAAATTATGAGCAATAAATCGAACCTTAAGGATTTTGAAGAAGTTATCGGGCACTACGATATATTTTGAGGAGTAGGTGTCATTTTCAGGATATGAAAAGAATCCATGATTTCTCTTTTAAAAAATCTGATGTGGTCAACACAAAACCTCCCGCTATTTATTTTCTATTAATTTAAATACATACCTACATATTTACTAATGCTGCAAACTATGTATATCAAGTTCTTTTGCATATAACTATTGCTTTATTTATTATTTTCTTTTTAAAATGTCACCATTATTAATTTGAAGTGATTAGTTTTTTGACAGTGGCATTTCTCTGTCAGTTACATACATTTGAAATATGACATAATAAAAAAGATTATTTTTTAAATTTATCTGTAAAACATATACAGCCCGATTCACAATAAAGTTTAAGCTAATCCTCATTTTTGGATTAGCGAATTCTAATATAATTTTGACAGTTTATATCTTAAAATATAGTCTAATCTATTCCTAGTACCTACCTTTATTGATAATATCATGAAAATTAAATTTTAAATACCGGAATAGAATTCACTAATCCAAAAATGAGAATTAGTTTAAACTTTTTTGTGAATAGGGCTGATAGGTATTAATGTATACACTGTTACACTAAAATCTAATGATTTCTTTCCATATTAGAATAGGATCGAAATACAAGGTTTCAGAATTTTCTGAATGATTGTAGAGGGGAGACAAAATCCATACACACACACACACACACACACACACATACAAACACGCATACAGACATCATCGTGAAAATGTTAAAATTGGATTCTAGGGTCCTCAAAACGTGATCATTTACTAAAATCTCGATATGTGATTTTTAGCACGATCCCTATACATCCTATACATCCATTATCAAGGGTAGCGGAAGGTAAAAATCTAATGTAGCCAACACATTACCTCCCGCTATTTAATTTATATTAATTTAAATACATACCTACATATTAACTAATGCTGCAAACTATATTAAGTTGTTTCGCATATAATTATTGCTCTATTTACTATTTTCTTTTTAAAATGTCACCATTATTAATTTGAAGTTTTTTTGATAGTGACATTTATTTGTCAGTTACATACATTTGAAATATGAAATGTGTAACAAAGGAATTGTGTTTATCTTTAAAACATAGGCTTTGGATTATTTTTTAAATTTATCTGTAACATATATATATAGAAAAAATATTATATATATATTATTATGTATAACTGTAGAAAATTCAAAAATCTTTAATTTTTATAATGACATAAAATTCGAAAAAATAACATTTAATGGTATATTTTGAAGAAAACCCATTTTGAGTTTCAAGTAAAGTGCCATATCCGATTTACATCAAAATCTAATTATTTCTTTCCATATTTAAATAGGGTTGAAATACAAGGTTCAGAATTTTCTGATTGATAGTATATGAGTTAGGCCGTAGACAAAATCCATACACATATAGACATCATCGTGAAAATGTTAAAATTGGATTATAGGACCTTCAAGCGTGGTCATTTACTAAAATCTCAATATGCGATTTTTAAAACGATCCCTATACTTCCCGTACCAAGGGTAGCGGGAAGTAAAAATGAAACGAAACGGAGTCATCTTCGTAAGCGTTTTAGATATGTCGGTGATTAGCTCTGGAGTATGACCATGTGCCGTATCTGCATGCCCGTATATTCCGGGAGTAATTCCACTCCGGAATCTGTCCTATGAGGGCAGTTCCCAGATCGGCCACGTGACGTCACACACACGTGCAACCGCTTTTTTGAATTTTTATGAGGCCAGGAATTTAAAATTCGCTGTAATAAAGTTGTAATGAATGAACGAACGAGTCATGTATAATATCCCAGCAAGCATCCGGCCTCCAGCTTCTATATTATTGTTCTGAGTAAGATGACTAAAATTTGCATATGGTTATGACGTTTTTTATCGAAAGAGAATTGTAGGGCTGCGAAGTTTTCACCTTCGCTTATTACTTTATGCAAATTAAAAATCTCTACAGCGACTTAGAAATCTAAAAATAATACAAGAATACTCCAATTTTTTATTAAAATAAAAATATTATACATGAAATAAGGTCTTAAATTATGTCACTATATTTTTAATAATCATCCTAATTCTTTAACAAAGTTACCAACTCGTAGCGACGTTAAACCTCATTTTCACCGATTGTCCTAATGCGTAAGAGCAATAATTAATAACTAAGCGCAATGCGTAAAAATGTTTAGTACCATTTCCCGCTTTGCATAAGGATTTAATGCTTGAGTATTTAATTTCACCTGGACATCTCGAATGGGTCGTATAGGGGATCCACTTGCTAATTTACGTAATTAACTATTTTTGTAAGTAATGTTTAAATAAGAAAGTAATAAAATTGTATTGTATGTTCATATATTAGAAATTGTACCTTGTTTATAATTATAATTTTTCATGCTGTAATGACTCCATGTTTACTTTTAAAGCCCTGAAGAAGACTGTTGTTACAGTCGAAACGTAGGCCAGGAAATAAATAATTTATATGCAGTGGCGTATTAAGGTATTTTCGCGCTAGAAGCCCTTGAATTTTTTTTGCGACAAAATTATAATTAAACTTACATTTTTCGTGCTTTGGCACTGGCAAAAATATTCAGTGTCGTCAAAATTAATCTCATTTAAAAGAGCACATAGCCAAAGCCTTTAATTTTGCGTGGGATTGACTATAGGCACAAAAAAATTGTTTTTTTTTTTCAATTCCTGGCATAATTTTGCGCCAGAAGCCCAGGCTTCTCGGGCTTCTGCGATAATACGCCACTGTTTATATGTGACTATGTGTCTGATTATTTTCCAATTTTTCCATTCTTCAATCAGTCGATCATCGTAATCAACCATTAACAGCTCCTTCCAGAATGTTCTCTTGGTATACCTTTCACAGTGAGGGAATTACCGATAGATACGGTCAGTGCTACCTTAGCAGATGGCTAAATCGTCTTAAATTACTTGCAATGCAAATTGGATTATTATTATTTTTACAAATTTTAGCGGCCTATAAACCATGTGACACTATTTATGGCAGGATTGCGTATGTAATAAAATTTATATATGTGTCACCACTCAATTTTATGGAGGTAACTGATGATGATTGTATCCACAATCAAAAGTCTTTATAAATGTGAACTACGACAAATAAAATGTAAAACAAATACCACAGATTACTAAGGCCTTATCCGAAGAATCATCAAATAACCAATAATAATTGCAAACACTGAATAAAATTCTTCCTGTCGTTTAAATTTGTCATTTATGTGCGAGTGAAATATCTAAAATAATTTGTTAGGAATTTAGTAGTGCAGAACAGTTTGAAAGTCCAGTTCTGATTTTGTCCGGATGGAAGGCGAGCAATTATGAAAATTTCTTGCGGGGCGCAACTTTATGTTGTTCATTCGTAACTTCGTTATGAGAACGTTGGACGTGCAATAGCGAAATCACATTTGCACCAGTTTGCAAACAGGGCGATGGAAAGTTTTGCAACTTCCAATCCGCCATACTCAGCAAAAATTCACTTACGCCCAAGAAAGAATTCACTGATAAAGAGAACAAAATTGTGAAATATGAACGGAAGCTAGTCTCAATATGTTTGTGAAATACTGTGCTTCGGTTTGTCTGTTTAAAATATTGTACATATATGATTACGATCACTTGAGCTTCACGTCGTAGTTTGATGTTCGTATGAATCAAATGGTATTGAAAGGGATGGAAACGTGATTACTATACTGAAGAAGACTTGTGTCATCAACCTGAAAAAATCATATAAAACGAAATATCATCATCATCATCTGTGGCACAACAGTCCTTGAAGAACCAAGGCCTCAAGTACCGTAAGGTACTCGTTTCATGACCGATAGTGCTAACGAAATATAACTTGTAGGTATTATTTATTTTTAAATAAAGTAGAAAAAAATACTATAACAGTATTAAGAAACGTATATGTTAATGAAATTTACAAGTATTTCTAAGTCAATCTCTATTCCTTTTACGGAATATAAAATTATTTGAAATAATTGTAGTTGACTTTTTCCATACGTTGGCATGACCATGTTTACATTAAATTAAATTGATGATGGAAATTTTAACTATCTAAGATCAATCTTTCAAAAATTCATTAAATATTAACATTTAATTCTGTCATTTTTCAAGTGAAAGTTAATTTTTGAAAGAAAATACTTAGAAAACCTCTGAAGATGCCTAACACATTGTTGTGCGAAACGTATACCTAGAAGACCATGGCCCAGAAACCCGAAAAAGTTCCAGCCTATCAGAATTTTATGTTTGACATTTTATATAATCTACCTTTATAGGTGAAATTGCGATACATTACATTTATATAGGATAAAAAAATAAAGGTAAACAATTTGTTGAAAAAGTCCTATTAGTATTTTGTCGCTCTTTTCTGCATAAACTTTGTTATCATCGTACATTTTCATAGGTTAGGTGCGAAAATCTGTCATACGTGCGTGAGTGGCGCAGGTGCAAAACTAAGAAATTATAAAATTAAATTAAAAGTTGAAAATAGCCAACTTCTTAATTTAGTTTTATTAGTTTAATTCTTCAGTTCAGTTGCATAAACGTTGTCATTGATAACAATGGTTTCTACTTGTATTCAATTATAATTAAATATTTGCAATGTTACTCACCGCAGATATGTACGGTTAGAGTCTAAATAAGTTAAGATACCAACCTAAAAGATAGATATTGGAAGACAGGTAAAAAGTTACTTATGTGTACACAAGATGGAACTAAAGTCAACATCTAGTACATATCCTCGGAGATATGTATCGCACCACAGTAAAAACAAGTTACATATCACCGGCGATATGTATCGTTGGTAACGCAATACTCCCTTACTTTTGCGCAGTTAACGTGTTAACCTAAATTTGTGACATTTTATAATAAATAATTTCATTCATAAACTAAAACATTACTCCATTTTGGGATTATTCCTAAGATTATACTTATTTAAAAACAAAATTGTAGTAAGAAAAGATAAATATTACCAGTATATTATAGACATGTGTCTAATTTTAAACCTAAATTTCAGATATTTCACATAGTTTTTGTCCAAAATGACATTCATACTTCTCGAATTTCGTGACAGTTAACGTAAACAGGATGATCCATAAGTGTACCTTCAGTAATATCGCCTGAATTTGGGTTGCGAACGAACATGTAAAAATATTAAATACCACTGCTTTCAAATGTCATATTCAAATTTTATGTAACTATCTTTCTTTAAATGTGTTAGTAAGATAAAGATGAAGCTATTAAACTTACGTATCGAAGATAGAATGTAGGAAACCATAAGTAAGACAGAGACATATATACAATTACTTGCTATTTTATCGTTCAGAATTCAATGATGAAGAACAAGTGAGAAAAATCGGTGTATTGTACTCGTATTTTAACATTGAAAGTTAAAAATAATGAAACATTGGTAAAAATAGGTCACGAAATTAAAACGAATTCTAAATCAAGAAGTCTCTGGAAGTTCCATTCTGAATTAAAATAACTCTATTTCAGAATAAAATCGGAGTTCTCTCTTTCGATTTTGGCAGAGAAGTGGAATCCTCTGATTTGCATATTTAAATGCGGCGATGGCCGCAATTACGCTATAATTGAAATGATACAAAAGAGGCGTAGAACTAATGAACATGCAGCGTCCATCGCCTTGGGCTTGCTCAGTCGGTAAACATGGTCACTCCCTCTTGTTACCGACACCGAGCAACCCACCTTCAGGCTGTACAAGCTGCACTTTTACAACACCCTTCGAATTTCGAATTTCCAACCTAAAATTAGAATGAATTTAAATTTAATGCACACTCAGAATGAAACAGATTTTTTTAAAAAGCACTTCATTACGATATTGCGATTCAAAAATTCTGCATTTGTGATTAAATAAATGGTGCTTTTTATGAACTATACACCAATATAGTTTTTGTTAAAAATAGACAGATTAATATCACTGAAACGCTGTCATGAAGTTGAAATAAATGAAGGCTTCGCAATACGCAGTTTTCATTTTATAAATTTCATGCTTTTTCAACTTAATATGTTTTACATATTTATTCTCTACCTGGGATTCGAATTTTATAAATAAATGTGTGCAATTTCTCGACTTTGGTATGGATAAGTTGTTAACATTTACTTGAAATCTGTCATACAGCATATATTCTTACTGTAGCAAGGTGAGCATAGTGTAATAACAAGTAATGAACTTTATTATAAACTTCTAAATTACAGTTTCAATAACTACATTTTAACTCTGTTATCTTTGTATGTCAAAATTCTGTTTAGAAATAATAATCATTATTCTCTCATATATCTGTTTAGTCTAGATGTCAACCGCGTAGACATTTATTGTTTTATTTATTTATTTATAAGTTATTGCCTATGATACGTGCAGTCTTATTTAGCTATGGATGCTACACCCTCGCACCCTTCATCAGATATGCATGTTGAAGAGATAACCCTTTTGTTTTAAGGCAGTCGAGATTAAAGACTCAGACAGGACAGATATGTAGTCGGCGGTTTAGTTTAGTGCGCGTACGCGAGTACGCGTAATTAGGGTTACAATATAATTACGTAACAGTTTAGTTTGTGTTCAGAGTGTAATGAATAATTATAAGTTAGTATTAATGTAACTATGTGTAAATAAAAAATTAGAATATAAAAATATTGTGTGTGCCATCCATCCAAAATATGTTCATAACTCTATCGTCAAGTGTTAAGTGTTTAGTGATAGTGAGAGAATAAGGGTGTTCCCTCTCAGTAAAATGGTGGGCAAACAAGCAAGCGTCCACCAGTTAGAAGAAAATGTGTCATCGTTGGGTAAAAGAGCAAGAATAATCTGAAACTTAGAGGACCAGCCCTGTCACATTACAACACCGACGTTTCGATGCAGTTGCACATTCTTCAGGGTTTATAACATTTAATAAAAACAATATAATACATTATTTCTTTCAAAAGGCAATGAAAATTCAAAGTTCTGTTTAATTAATATAAAAAGCAAACAGAAAAATCGAAAAATATCCGGAGATATCTTGCGGAAGGATTTTTTGGTGACATCATCGATATAGACCCCTATTGGTCGTTTGTACACCAATAGTTGGGTAGCATGGTGTAGGAATTTAAATAAAATCTAAAGATTTTAATTGACTCTTAATTTCACCTGAAATTAGCTTTTTCCTTTTTGAACTTTTCCAATTCACCAAAATGTACGCTATTTAAATAAAAGTTGCTAATGCAAACTTAACAGCATCAGCCAAGGAGCATTGATATCAGCATTCAATTCATTTCATATTAAACTCTGAAACCTGCTTATTTGAAAATCATTAGAAATAAATATAATACTTGAAGATAGCGCCCAGTAATGGTATGCGAAAAAATAGTCGGATTTTGGACAGGGAATTTCAATAAAATAAATTTTTCAATTCCTCAACGTTTCGGTTTAATTTAAACCATTTTCAAGAGTGCGGCAAGGGATTTTGAAGACTTGTCCCAGTGTTTCAGACATCTTGTTGCGTTTGGTTGAAAAATTGTTTTTATTGAAATTGCCTGTCCAAAATCTGATTATTATTTTTTCCCATTAGAAATAAATATGTATAGGTGCGTTTTATCAGAAGTAATATCACAAGACCTCCTGATTTTATCGATAAATTCTTATTTTGCTTAGCAACAAACACGAAAGCAAACTGCATGGTAAATCCCGACTCCGAAGGAGGAGGGGTTTTACCTAATGTCAGTTTGTTTGAGTGATTTTGCTTAAAAGCAAAAAAAATGAGTGCTTAAAAATAAAAGTTTATCTGAGAAAATCTGACAGGTCGTGTGATATTTGGTGAAATAAATTCCAAAGACAACGCAAAATAAAAAACTTGACACATTAATTGTCACACTGACAGTTATAAACAACAACAACTGTTTATTTACATGGTAGCGGAAAATTATCGGGGTAGCGGGGTTTTATCGGGGTAACGAGGTTTTATCAATATATACTGTTCCCATTGGTTGAATTTTCAAGTGTTTTGCATCATGATTGGTTAAAAACTAGTCGTTGGCATTTATCGGTCTTAAAAATATTCCTACTTCTTCTAAGTAATAGTACCTCAATGCGCCAAAAAATCTGAATATTTCTACGAATCATTCCAACTTCAGCTGGAAGCGTTGGTAGAAAAATTTATAGAGTGGAGTTAAATTCAAAATTTTACAAGCCGACTGTCGCACGTGCCTTTCTGTCATTTTTGTGAATGTTTAGATTAGACAGTGCTAAAAAAATACCTCCTTTAGGTTTTCATTATTTAATGAATTTTTTTTTGGAGATCCAGAATAAACAAAGTTATCTTAAGTGGTTCACATCACTAACAACCAGTGCTTTTTTTTGTAGAAAAAAAGGTGCCGGAACGTACATTTTAACAATGGCTAAAATTTTGGTGGAGCAGGGTATCATGAAAGAAAAAGGCGCCGCAGGCGAAATATTTTTTTATTCAAGGTCAAATGCCTTATAATTGAAAGTTAAATTTTTTCAAGGGATGTGAAGCAGCTTGTTTTTACCCTTTCATGTACAAAAAATGAATAAAATAAGAAATTTTGTATATATATATATATGCTGACATTAATTTATGACACTAATAAAAATTCATAATAATTTCCACCTGCACAGCTTGTGTGTAAACATTTAACAGAGCGTATATTTTTGTCATTTATGCGCATATGTATAAACCAGGAGTCGAAGCTTAGGCGATGTGCTGTCGAATTACTAGATTAAAAACACCGCTGAAAAGTGCAATACTGTTTATATTTATACTGTGCTTCAGATGCGTGAATATTTCATTAGCGTAATTTTTATATACACAACTTAATAAAATTATCAAAATAAATAAAATAGTAAATAAATTTCAAAAGAAAAACGAAAACCCGTCGAAAAAAGGTGCCGGAACGCCGTTCCGGTGCGTTACATTACAAAAAAGCCCTGCTAACAACAATATATAACCACTGTTCTTATTGTTTAAGTATATTCTTATTCTAGTAGGAATATTTCTGACACCGATAGAACATACCTTTTGTCTCCCTTTAACAAAATAGTGTAAATTAACATTTACGAAATAAAACTAACTTTTCATTTACTCGGTAGCAATCAAGCGAATATACATTCAAGCCTTGAATAATTCACCGAGCCTAGCAAGCTCATTACAGTAGGTAATGCATGCACCAATCGGCACACTGCAGCATAAAATTTTCACGCAATGCAAATAGCGACCAGTTGTCGTTTAGTTGCTGCATAGGCGCTGTTGCCTGTTGACGAATTAAAAATGCAGTAATTAGTCGGCGTGTTCACTGTTTGACAGAAGCTAACGAACAACATGAATGCTTTTTATTTACTGAATTGATTTCAGAGAGAATCGAATACTGGTAAATAGTGGTTATTAAAACTTGTGCTTTGTTGGTTTACTTCTATTTGCTTGTCAAACTAAACATGAAAATTAATCATAGTCCAACGATAGTTTTTACTGAATAGGATATGGGAAATTTTTATTTATCCCTAAATATTTTACCGACTAATGACTAATCCTTGTTGTTCTGATTTAACATTATTTTAAATTCAGTTATACTTTTATTCCTATTTATATCTTACTGGGATTCTTATTCACGTTGTCTTATCCTCATGCCAGTAATTTGAGTTTTTAAGAACATTTATAAAATTTATTCTAATGGGGACCTCCACCATACCAAAAAATAATAAATTGTACATTTTGTACTTAAAGTACTGCTCAATAAATAATGATTAAGATAAAAAACACAATTTTTAAATTATTACTTTAGGAGATATTTGGATATTTGTTGTCAGTGTCACTGTGACGTCACACTATTGCTATCTTCTTCCGCAGCCAACTATAGAGACTTTAAAAACCAAATGCAGTTACACTAAAGGCAATTACGAATTTTTAAAACTACGAATTGCTTCAGAATTAAACGAACTTTCATTTAAAATAAAAAAATGAGAGTGGAGGACCCCATTGTAACTACAGCTTCTCTGTTGTAAATGTAGTAACCGTTTGATTTTAGGATATTTATTATTCAAATAACGCCGCGAATTGCGTTACACTTTTTTAACTCTCGCTAAAGAGGTATTGGAATCATGCTAAAATCGCATATCCAGATTTTAGTGGATAAGCACGTTTAAGGTCCCTAGAATTCGATTATAACATTTTTACCATTATGTCCGTGTGTATGTGTGTGTGTATGTGTGTGTGTGTGTATGTGTGTGTGGATGTATGCATGGATGTTGGATCCACGGTTTCTCAAATACTATAAGACTTAAAAAATATTTAACTGCAGTTTCCTCAATCTGACATTCCTGGGAAGAGCTGATTAGATTTTGGTAACAATTGGACAACAAAAATCTTCTAAATATAATTTTTTTTTGTATTGGGGGATTCCACCATTTTTTTTATAATTTCATCTGAAAATATTAGGAAAACTAAAACTATTGATGAGAATCTGGTGAAAAAATTCCTATTAATAAGCGAGTTATGGTCTCCCGAATTTTGAAAAGTTGACGTGACGTCACATTTATGTGTTTTTATATCAAACTGTTTTCATCATGGACCTAAATGTTCTTGAAATATATGCTGTTTTAAATTATATTTACATAAAAATAAATGAATATTACTTATAGTTGCTTTTTAATATTAACTGTCTTTAATATGCCAAGAATGCACACACTTTTTAAATGTTCAATACATTTCTGATGTTTTTTTAATTTCTTCATTTAAATGTTTTAAATCTGATACTCATATTTTTATCCATAATGAAACACCGCTAAACAAAAGACATGGAAAGTAAAAGAAAGCGTTTTTTTCTGTATAAGCAATTAGCCAAATATTTTTGTTACATACATTAGAGTTAAATTTTCGTACATAACAGAGTGTACTCTATTTATCGAGGCCTGAGAATATTCAAATCAGCTGTAAGACGAACTAAATTTTTTATTTCCAGTTTTTCCTTCAAAATTTTATATTTACAAATATTTAACAGAGTTCTTCTCTTCGTTCATTTGTACGATGATTAATGCCAGTATTATGTAAAAAGAAAAAGACGCACAGTAATTATCTACAACAACTTTAATTTTATACCTTGCACAGTAAAAACGTAGCTTGGGCTGGAGTTATACAAGCCCAAACTTCTTGAGAATCACCCATAACCCACCCACTACTTTATCCCCACTAGGTAGCTCGCTCTATATAAATTGTGCTGTTTGCTGCGGATTGCATTGAATCTAGCCCGGACGCTTCATATACATACTATCCGGCACAACTCACCGACTATTGAAAAATACAATTATTGTTTAAAAATGAATTACTATCGGGTAATATTATATTGCAAACCAGAAAATAATTATTTTTAGATATATGTTTATAAATTTAAGAGCGATAATAAAATTGGAACTTTTTATTGGAGGGGCTGCGGCCCTGCAGCCCTTCTGGACGAGCAGGGGCTACTACGGACGATATTAAATATTTTGTTATTGTTAAATTGGATCTTTATCATGTACCTTTCCCGTGGGTTGAATCATTTATTGAATTGAGCCGGTTTGTTTATTCAACTGGCGCCCAGTACTAATGATTCGGTCGAGACGAGACGAGACGAGAAATTCATTGTCTCGTCTCGTCTCGTTTCAAATTCATAAAATTATATCTCGTCTCGAAATTTTTCTCGTCTCGTTTAATAGAGTCTCGTCTCGACAGAGATTCTCGCCGAGATTTCTGGACGGAAATTTATATTATTATATTTTGGTCCCATAAACCAATATTAAGTTTATATAATTTTGTATTAATAGTAATTTGAGCAAAAAATAAATATTTGTCGTTTTATCTGTCAAAATTTGATATAACCTAAAACTTGTGCAAATTTTATTGTTATAATTTTATTAATTTAATATTTACCAAGCATTTACTAATCTGTTATAAAACACATATCAAGTTTTGCGTGAATTAAAATATTCAAGTGTCAAAATTTAAGTTATACTCAATTAAGATTTCAATTACTTCTCTATCCTATTTTGCAATTTTTCAGTTTAATATCGATCGCTTATAACACTACTTGTATACATCAAAAATATAAACGCAAATGACATTTGACAGTTACTTGAGAGTTAAAATTTGTAGGGACTTTTAAGAAAAAGTAGCGCATGTGTCAGTTTTTCTTTAAAAGATTTTCGTTAAGTCTATTCATTTGTTCTCTCTTGTACTTATGTCATTGTGTGAGAGAGAAAACTTTTCAAGTCACTTGAAAAGAAAAACTTCATCGTGTAATGCACGCTTAACAAATTGTGATAGATAAAATGTCAAATACTTTATTATCTTTTTGTTCAAAAATGCCATAGCTAAATAGAGACTGATAAAAATATATTAAATTTCACATGTTTGCAAATATAACCCATGAGAAAAATAACAACCGAGAAATCTCGAAATAGTTCGAGATCTCGGCAAATATATCTCGTCTCGTAAAATATTTTTTACATTTCTGTCTCGTCTCGTCGAGACGAGAAATCTCGAGTACGAGATGAGACGAGAATCGAGAAATATCTCGTCTCGACAGAATCACTACCCAGTACATCCAGACATTCTTTATTACTCCGAACTTTACTTGGCTAAGCCACTCTCAAAATAATTAATTGTAATTTTAAAATATTGGATATTTTTAATAGTTAATAATATACTTTTCAAATTACTTCATTTATTCAAAAACATATCACAATTATTTACAATAATACTATAAAATTATATTGAATAATGTTAATATTTGCGCTCTATTTATTTATTCATATGTTATTTATGATAAAAAAAACTTATAGATAAACATTTCAATAGTAATATTATTTTAAAACATGTATTTAAATATTTATAAAATTTCACGGATATTGTACATTTTAATTAAAATGCAATGGAAATATAAAATATGAAATTTTGAATAATTCTTAAAAAACTAATTTATTTCAGTCGGATTATAATTCAATTTGTTAGAATCAATACCAACAAAACATTAAAATAAAAATATTCAAATACAAATAAGTCATTATTAAAACAAATACAGTTCCTTCTCTGAAGTTACAATAGCAACGTACGCTGATATTTATTTTGAATTGTCGAGTAGTTTTATTCGTAGTTAAATCAAAATGACTGCCACAACTCTTCGTAGTTCGGGTTAGATTTGCAGTGAAATGTATTTAAGTTTCGTCTAGTGAGCACTGCGACTTTCTGAAATCTTCAAAGCGTGAAAAGTCGACGGGAAACTTATCGTACGTGTACGTGCTACTTGCAAAGAGTACTTCAGCGGAGGATGGATACCATTTCCTCCAGAAATAATATTCCCGCGGCATAACATAAAATATTGCTAAACTTTACACTCTCAACTACCCACATATTTTAACGTACATTATTTTAAATATTCAACATACTGCAGTTGAACCTATATTAAGATGAGTATTGTACGTTTAAAAGTGGTATGCACTTAATTTTATTCCAGGGCATCGAACCCGCCAAAAACTGGGTTCGGTTTAGGTTCTAGTTAATTTGTTTTTTGAGAAATGGGTTCGGGTGCGGTTCTGGTACAAGCATTAATAATATTTGCGGTTTTGTTCGGGGTTCAGGTTCGGTTCGACTTAATGAAAATTGAATTAAAATATTTTTAATATTTTTTTTTACATATTCAAACATTTAAATTTACCGCGATAAAAACAGTTCAATATAGTTATTTTATATAAATATTAATTCTGTCTGTTGTCTGTTCATTCATTAGTTTCTCTGGTTTATTCTTGCATTCATGTATTCGTACTCGTGGTAGCGTCGGTCCTCAGTTCTCAATGTTTTTGTGACGTGAAATGAGTGTTTTTGTTGCTATTTACGAACAATTTGAACGTTTTGTTTATTAATATAAACTTTATCAAGTGTTTTATGTGTTATTTATACTATATTTGTTTATTTAATAGTGAAATGTGGTTATGATCCGTGATCCGTAGCTTGCAGTCCAAGGAAAGAAGCAAAGGCGGACTTCGTAAAGGTTAGATATTGTATTTTGTTTTAAAATTTGTTTATTATAAATGTTTTCATAAAAATAACTATATTTCTATATCTTACTTTATTTAAAACTATATATTTTTAATGTAACAAAAGGTTAGGTTAGGTTACATTGACACAAAAATACGTAGCACTAGGTATACGATAATAGTTTAATGAATGTTTGGAGAGTCTATAATATATTTTGTTTTAATTCAGAATTAAAAGCAGGTTTTTTGAATGACAAACAAGTAAAAATAATTTAAAATGAAAGCCGTAATTTTCGAATTTTAATATCCGGTTCGTTTCCAACTCGGGTTCAATTGAAAAATATATCTGAGGTTCGGTTCTGGGTTCGGTAAAATGTTACGGTTTAGTTCCGGTTTTGGTTCGGTTCAGGTTCGGGTTCGATGCCCTGTTTTATTCACATTAGTTTATTGCTAAATCTGCTGTTCAGCAAGGTAGTAATTTAGGTCCAATTTATTTACTACTACTACTACTTGTTTGATTATTTTTTTACACCATGACAATACCATGTGAGTATCATATTCTGGGTAAGAGATAATATCCTCCACAATAAATAAAATTGTCATTAAAAAGTTTGTTTACAAATGGACCATTTTCACTGAAAATGAGACATCTGTCGGAAGTTTGTAAACTAAAAATAGTAGACCTAAACGTCATAAGGTTCTTCTTTTTGGTTATGTGAATTTAAAGGCGGCAAGATGAGTGTAAACATTATCAAGTAAGTTTAATAAATAATAAATTAATTTATTTACCACTTGTTAATTTGATTTTTCTCAGACAACCTTCTGAAAACAATAGGAAATGTTGAGTGAACCAAAAATTTCCAGATTTCCCAAAAAATATTGTGAAAGACATATTAATAATTTCGCAGATAATAAACACCAAAAGTTACGTTAGTGGGTACAGAATGTACAAAAATCAAAAGTTAACTAACTTAATGTTAAGTTTCAATAATAAGAATATTAATATAAAATGCCAGATGAAAATATTTTGGTTGCCACAATGATCCATTTTCATCTCTTCGATTTATCCGTCTTATCCATTCATTCTTTATTTTATTATTTGCGGGAAATAAATACACCCATTTTATATTTTACCACGTTAATAACCTTGATAATAAAATCACACAAATGTCAAAATAAATTACAATGGATAGGTTAGCTCAAGGTTAGATGATAACAGCAAAATTTGACATTTGCGACTAAATTCATGTTACAGTTCGGATCTCTTTTTCTAATGTCGTCGCGCATGCTCATATCCACAGTGAAAATGGTCCATTGGCAAGCAGAAAATATTTATTGCTTTCGCATGAGTGAGAATTTCGTTTGATCATGTATTACTCTAGCGACTTCTCCAAGTCTTCATTAAATGAAAACCGGAATAGAATGTGAATGAAACATCCCACACAAGAAAAATATCATTAACTTTGTGAATTCTTTAATTCTTTACAAAAGCCTTTGTGATGCTGCGATAAATTGATACTTTGTGTGAAACCCTCAATATAAGGAGGGGAGGATATTTCTTTTTTATTAAGTGGGTGGCGCTTCTAGAAGATAAAATATATTTTATATTACTTTCTGCAGTAAATTGTCAACATTATTAATAGTTGTTAACATTACTCGAAATCTCAAACATTTATTCTCTCTACAGTGTGTCCCATTTAGAAGTGCCACCATTGGGATTTCGAGAACTATAAGAGATACGATGTCCGTTAAATGAAACTTTTTGTACGCCTTTGGGAGGCCATCTAAGATGTGCCTTTGTTTTCAAAAATTCTCATAGGGCACTAGATAATGACGAAAAACTGATTATTGTTGATTTTTTCTTTTTCAAATAATAACTAACCAGTGGCGTACGAAACAAATTTTTATATCCGTAAATTTTCGAGATATAACACAAACTTATATTTTTTAAAATATGATTTTTCTCAAAAAAATAATTATTTTTTTCTCTTTTCATTGATGTAAGGGTTATTATGTTTTATATTTGTTTTGCTCCTAAAATTTAATTTTTCTCTTTATTTTCCTGAACTTTCTTATTATTTCCAAAAAAAAAAAAACATTATTATTTTTACTAATTATATTGTATTTGATCGAAATAATTTGTTTTATGCCTTTATTACTTAATATTTTCATTCTAGACTTATAATTACAAATTACACTATAATGTGCCAAGGGCGACGTGATACAAAATATTATAAATATTAGTTTGATACGAGTTTTGAGCAAAAATTTCTAACGAAATAAATTATTTAAATACAAGGAGTATTTCTAAATAGAAATCTACCAATATTTTCAAAATAATTGTAAATTTAATACAAAATAAGGAAAAAATAATAATTTTGAAGGCAAAACAAATATAAAACATAATAACCCTTACAACATTGAAAAGAGAAAAAAAAATAGTTATTTTTTTGAGACTAAAATCAGATATGGGTTCCATTTAAAAAAATATAAGTTTGTGTTATATCTTGAAAATTTACGGATATAAAAATTTATTACGTACGCCACTAATTAGTTAATAAAAATATCTATCTTTTGTATTTGAAACGCCTCCCAAAGGCGCACAAAAAGTTCCATTTAACCGACAACGTATCTCTTATAGTTCTCGAGATCCCAATGGTGGCACCTCTAAATGGGACACCTGTATATGGTCGAAGATAAATAATAGCTAGCTTTAATTCATTGCTCCACTGAAAATTGTACAGCTACATACGTATATGAACTATTAAACGTTATGCGAAGATCCGGATGAGCGAACATCGCAGATCACCACAAAACAACAGACGAAAAAATGCGTTCTGGGTGAATATTCCAATACACTAAAACACACTTTCGATTTGAAAAATTTCAAGATTTTGAAAAAAGAACAGAATTCCTCCAAACGCATGATTCTTGAAATGCTATATATCAGGGATGATTGCAACAACATCATTGCAAGAAGTGATATTCAAGGACTAAATAGCGTATATTATGATGTATTGGAAAAGTTCAAAAAGGAAAAAGCCAATTTCAGGCCAAATTAATAGTCAATTATAGTACATATATTACATCCGAGGTGGGAGATGTTTCCTTATAGCCGAAGGCGAAGCCTCGAGGTGAGATAAAGCACGAGGCTGTGATGAAACTCCCACCGAGGTTATGTATACTATTTTATTCACAATCATACTCCTTTTAAATCAATAATTTTCAAAATAAATCAGTGAGTTATAATTTTATTATTATTTATAAAGTTTATTAATATTTTTGACAGCTCTCTTAAAATTTGTTTTAGCCTAATTTATTATAAGTATATATTACTCGTATCTATGATAGTGTTACTAGGCAATCTCTACATAAACATTTCCAACCCAAGAGATGGAAGTGAAATCCAATTCCAACCGAGGAGATTGCCATTAAAATTAGGACGACGTATTTCCCAACCTCCAAAAGGTTAGGAATCGGTATATTACTGTAATGATTGGGAACAAAATTCTTTACATTTTATTTAAATTCCTACACCATGCTATACAATCATTGACGTACAGACGACCAATAGGAGTCCGTATCCTAAAGATTCCTTCTGGCTATTTTGCGATTTATTCTGTTGTCGTTATTGAGAGCAAATTGATGTGTTTGTGCTTTTATGATTTTTTTGTACGATGTGTAAAACTGAATGTTAATGTATTTTGTCAACATGATATATAAAAGTTTGTAAGATCTTACTGTAAGTGTGATAATGTTCATGTAATTTTGTATGTATTATATTGTTTTTATTAAATGTTATAGACCCTGAAGAAGATGCAAGTGTGCACCGAAACGTCGGTGTTGTAATCATAAATGCTGTTTGACTGAGATTTCGAGTAATTGTTAACACCTTTAATTATAATATTCATGATAGTGTTCGTATTGAATACCAGCACTTGTTTTGTCCTTTATTATCTGTATCCAAGAAAACATTGTCATCGTAAATATATCTATATGGTTATCTCATCGTCTACACGGTTATGGAGTTTAAGTTTAAGCTCCATTTATGATTATAGCATCATAGTATTCCTGGTATTCTGTGACAAAGGTGTATAAATAGCTTTGGGAATTTGTGAGCGTTGGGTTTTATGTTGGGTGCAATAATTGCAGCATGTGCTGCAGGTTTAATAAGCGTACTACGCTTCCATCACACGCAGAGCCCTCTAGGTCACGTCCTGCGGATAGGTCGCTCCTGATGAGCGCAGTGGCGTTGCGGTCACTACAGCAGGAATTCTCAAACTCCAATAGCAGGGGGACAATGTTTTAGTGCTTAATGCATAATGATTTATGCAAAGGTAAAGGTCACACTGCAACGATCAACATCCATCAATCCACGCGCATCGATTGCAATCAACCGTTTTTTACTTTTCGCTAAGAGAGTTATTCAAATCATGCTACAAATTGCATATCCAGATTTGTGTATGTGTGTGCGTGTGTGTGTGTGTGTGTGTGTGTGGATATTGGAGCCACGGTTTCTCAAATACTATAAGACTTAAGACATGTTTAATTGCGGTTTCCTCAATCTGACATTACTGGGAAGAACTGAAAAGGTTTTGGTAACAATTGGACAACCGGAAATACTAGTTTCTTAAAAAAATTCTAAATTTTATTTTTTGGAAATTTATGTTATTAGAAATATTAAAGAATATAAAAATCTCTATTTTTATTATATCTTCTATATAGTTAAAGATAGAGAAATATAAATATATAAAATAATATGTTGTAATGGAATCTCACGTCCTATGGAAAACAAATGGAAAAATTAATATGTAATTGACATGAATGTAAGTGTCAAAAATCCACAGACATTACTACTTTTTATGGGAAGTACATTTAATATTACTTTTTTATTATTAATTAAATATTTATAATTCTAGATACATAGACCCTTCAAAATCCGAACAATCTTATCAGTGAAATTATAGAATGAATTAAAAAATATAAAAATACAGGGTGTCTCAATAAGCTTGCTCACTATTGGTAACTTTTTTATTTGAAGAGATACGAGGTTGGTTAAATGAGCAAAATTATGCTATTTTATATTAGAAAATTGGTCATGTAGACAAAATAAAAATTGTGTCAGCGGTTCTCAAAATATGGGACAATATATATATTTTTTAAATGGAACCATGTATTTTTTATTATCTTATTGGAAAGAGTATTTTTTTCTCTTTCCAATAAGGTAATGTTGTTTATGTACAATTTTTTTAAATAAACGAGTTATTTACGATTAAAAATTTAAATTTTGTAAACTATTTTATTAGTTTTTTAGTCAAGTAAGCCATGGAAACAATTGATTCTTTGTTTTTTTGACGTTTAATAATTTCTCCCGTAAAGTTCTCTGTGTTTAACAATGTTTAATAACTTTACAAATGAAGAAAAGTTAGATATGATCGTGCTATGTGGAACGTTATATCGAGATACCAGTTACGTAGAACGGTCGGCTCTCTTTCCAAAAGAGTTTAAATGTGCGAAAGAAATAATTGCTTTCAATTTGAATATTTTCTTTGTTTTGTTACTACTGTAAAATAAATTAATAAAATAATAATTTTATAAAAGGCAATTGTTTCCATAGTTTACTTGACCTAAACTAATAAAAGATAATTTGTATCTTTAAACGTAAATAACTCGTTTATTTGAAGAAATTGTACATATACAACATTACCTTATTGGAAAGAGAAAAAAATACTATTTCTAATAAGATAATAAAAAATATATAGTTCCATTTAAAAAATATATATTCTGTCCCAAATTTTGAGAACCTCTGACACAATTTTTATTTTGTCTACATGACCAATTTTCTAATATAAAATGGCACAATTTTGCTAATTTAACCAACCTCGTATCTCTTCAAATAAAAAAGTTACCAATAGTGAGCAAGCTTATTGAGACACCCTGTATATAAAGAAGATATGTGTTTTTCTGCATATCAGAAATGTTAAATATATACAATACTTACTCGTATACAGTGTGTCCCATTTAGAAGTGCCACCATTGGGATCTCGAGAACTATAAGAGATACGATGTCGATTAAATGGAACTTTTTGTACAACTTTATGAGGCCATCTCAGATGTGCTTTTGTTTTTCCAAAAAATTTCATATGGCACTAGATAATGACGAAAAACTGATTATTGTTGATTTTTTCTTTTTCAAATAACTTCTAAACTATTGGTAATTGAGAAAAACGTTTCAAATATAAAAGATAGATATTTTTATTATCTAACCAGTGGCGTATGAAACAAATTTTTATATCCGTAAATTTTCGAGAAATAACACAAACTTAGGTATATTTTTTTAAATGGAACCCATATCTCATTTTAGTCTCAAAAAAATAACTATTTTTTTCTCTTTTCAATGTTGTAAGGGTTATTATGTTCATATTTGTTTTGCCTTCAAAATTATTATTTTTTCCTTATTTTGTATTAATTTACAATTATTTTGAAACTATTAGTAGATTTCTATTTAGAAATACTACTTGTATTTAAATAATTTATTTCGTTAGAAAAATTTGCTCAAAACTCGTATCAAATTAATTTTTATAATATTTTGTATCAGGTCGCTCTTGGCACATTATAGTGTAATTTGTAATTATAAGTCTAGAATAAAAATATTAAGTAATAAAGGCATAAAATAAATTATATCGATCAAATACAATATAATTAATAAAAATAATAATTTTTTTTGAGAAATAATAAGAAAATTCACAAAAATAAAGAAAAAAATTAAATTTTAGGAGCAAAACAAATATAAAATATAATAACCCTTACATCATTGAAAAGAGAAAAAAATAATTATTTTTTTGAGACTAAAATAAGATATGGGTTCCATTTAAAAAAATATAAGTTTGTGTTATATCTCAAAAATTTATGGATATAAAAATTTATTTTCTGCGCCACTGGTTAGTTAATAAAAATATCTATCTTTTATATTTGAAACGTTTTCCTCAATTACTAATAGTTTAGAAGTTATTTGCAAAAGAAAAAATCAACAATATTCAGTTTTTCGTCATTAAATAGTGCCCTATGAGAATATTTGGGAAAACAAAAGCACATCTGAGATGGCTTCTTAAACGCGCACAAAAAGTTCCATTTAACCGTCATCGTATCTCTTATAGTTCTCGAAATCCCAATGGTGGCACATCTAAATGGGACACACTGTATATCCTAATATGCAAATGGGTAGACGTCTTGTGCTGACCACAACAGATTTTTCTTGCAAGTGGCCACACTGCTTGGTCGACTGGTAAAAAGTGAAATGTCACTTAAAATTTATTTTTTCGCGATCGCCCAGAAAATGAGCTCTTTCTGATCACTATTTAGACCGGAAAGTCTTTCTTTGCTGACCTAGCTCGGAAAGTTGTCTATAAGGGATCGGAAAGTACTTCACTGATCCCGGGACCGGTAAAGCTAAATGTTTCCATGGAGATCAGTTGTTTATTTATTTCTTATTTGCTCCCAGTAAAAAATAAAATAATACTTTTTTATTCTTTTTTCAGGATCGCAAAAAAAATATTGTACCCAACATGACCTGAAAATGTCTATACTGGGCTCACAAGCTTCTAAAGCTCGTCTACGGCTCGCTCTGAAATATGCTTGCTCACCCAGTAAAGTATCACTTTCAGGTCTTGTTACGTAAATTACTATAATTGATTAATCTCGTTGACAGTCTATTTCTCTGTCATTTTAGTTTTTGGCGATGAAAACAAACAACTCAACAGGTTAGAATCTGTCAGAATATTTCCTCAAAGAGCACTGCACATGTCTGTTTCCATCGAACAACATCGACTGCTGTATGAAAATCAAACAGGTTTGATTTATCAAACACGTCGTCGATCTTGCGCGATTGTCATTAATGTACGCACTGTGACTATGTGCATTGTTAAACTCAGGTTTGTGCTTTACTCGATCGTGCTCAATCAATATTGATTGTTTAGTGTGATCACGGCCTAAGACTCAATGCGTCATGTTAATTTACTCGGATTTCCAGCTATAGCAATTTTTTTTAAGAAGTCTGATCAAAGTCATTTACGAATTGTATGAATTAAGATTTTAGCTCCATCCATTCTGTCAAAATAGTAGTATCATTTACTTAGTTTTTATGAGGGTGCAAAAGAAACTACTGTTATTTTATTATTATAGTAAACGCATTCAATATTAAGTCAACTGGAAAATTTATGTGCAAATGTAAAACCAAAAGTGTGTAACATAAGATTCTGACACAGTGTCTGTGCCAGTGATACTGGCGGAAAATAACGTTATTCGTACGGCTGTGAATCAAGGTAATATATCTGAATTAATGAATAAAGTTACGTTACAGTGAAAGTATTGTCAACAACGAGCAACGTTTTAAAGTGGAATATCCTAACTTAATCGAAACAAGATGAAATTTTGAAAGACAAGCGTGTTATATCCATCCTTGTCGCACACGCTTTTAGTCTTTGCAAATAGGAGAGATAGTATGCCAATTTGTTAATTCGTTCATGATACCGATAACCTTGATCAGTCTTCTTTCAAAATTTTTACTGTACCTACATTGTTTTCTGTAACTATTTCAATTTCGAAAATTATATGATTATGAGACAGGCTGATAGCTTACAGTTCAAATATCTCTATCTTATAATTATCTTATTTTTTATACTATGTCCCTTCTAGAAAATGGTTTCTTCAGTAAATCCGCAATTAGTAATTCACTTGCAATTTCCGTCCTATAAATTTTCATAAATACAAATATAAGTTAAATAAATAATATATAAATTATAAATCAAATACCTAAAATTAATAATTAATTGTTTGTCTGGACTTGTTTATGCTTGTGAAGACTACCAAAAGTAATTTTACGACGATACGTGCACAAAATATGCTGCACGCTGGAGATTGCGATGGGGCGATACGTATTTATAATATTTTATCCTTGTCTGCGCAAATACACTGTTCCTATACCCTCCCTGTGTAAAAATATGCGCACCGAGTGCAGTGCGGAGATCTGCACTTGCCCGGCAATTCACACATTCGCTGATAGGCAACCAAACACGCTACTGTTCGTTATTGTCCCATAATTGTATTAATATTTTTATATTTTGTATATCATATATTAAGATCAAATCAATTAAATAATTTACTTTTTAATGCAATAAATTTTGAAATTATTCGCAGGGTGTGCAGCGCACACCTTGCACTTATGGACTGCACGCCACTGTATTGTATAGATTAGTTCAAACTTTATCAGCTTTAAAAACTAAAATCCCCTGTTTGTTGGGAACCTCTGTAGGGTAACTAGTTACCGAGTGTGACACGCGTTGCCGTTTGAATTGAAAGTTACTGATTTCCAACTCTACAACATTTCTTTCTCTTCATCTCTCTCTATTACCCTGCCACCGTAACTATAGGTCTCTGTCTGCCGGTTGTTTTGTATTTTGGACGAATCGCAACGGGAGATTTTATTAAGCGAGTATGATGAAGTTTGAGACCCACGTATGTGTAGGAATATTGCGGATATAAAAACGGACAAGTGATAGAATGACAAAGTTATACTATTTCTTTTTGTCGTATAATCTAGGAGGGTATTTTGGGAAGAGGGTTCCTTAATAACTAAAGATATTACTTAAAGGAAGATGCTATTTTGCTTTCTAATTAAATATAATGTTCCACATAAAACCCAACGCAGTATATAGGAAGAGATATAAAATAAGACAAGGATAGCACATTATTGGTCACCCAACTACCTAAAGTTCAATCGAAATTTCAAATAAGGGACACCAGGTTAAGTATAAATTGGGGGTAAGTGTAACCCATACAAACATGTACTATTTATGGTCTGAGCTGCACGTTTAAATATTGTTATAATAGTACCATCTAATGGCCTAGTTGGTTAATTATATGTGAGCTAACACTGTGCTAATTTTTTTTACCGATTGACAAGGCGAGCGCGGGAAAACTATTTCCTTAGTTGTTGCAGCTGTATCGACTCTTAATTGCGTAATTCTGTTGTGTTTGATAAATATTTGCATATGTTGAAAACTTGTATTTTCGTTGCAGTTTTCGGCAAGTATTTTGCTGAAGTTATTGTTTAATAACAAATGACAATTTTCATTATATATGTAATAATTTTTATTTCAATGACGTGGTTTACACTTGCCCCAAGAAAAATCTCGCTTAGGGTAAGTGTGAAACCTGATAAGCTATACATTTGCCCCAGCGGAAATTTTAATATGCTTTCATATTGTTTACAGAATATACCGAACATGTTTCAATTATAAGTACATATCAAATTCAACCCTGCTTACATGTACCAAATATTTATAAAATGGCAGTTTCATTTCAATACGTAGGAGCTGATACAATTAAAGAATATATATATACCGTAAAACGGGGTTACTGTGCACCTTGTGGGGCAAATTTGCACCAAAGTCCGAAAAAGATTTATCGTGGAGCCATCTGTGTAGTTTTTAATGTAACTGTGCAACATGTTCACCTGACTGGGGCATTCCTACTTCAAAACATAACCTGTAGGGCACTTGTTTGTGAGAGCAACCTTTTTCGGTTTTTTTCTGTCACAAAATTGTGTGTTCTCCTGTTAGTATTTAATAATATCAGGTAAGTCACCACTATAGCATCTGTTATATATCTTTGGCTATAAATTTTGATAATTAGTTTATATTTAAAATCATCTAGTAGGTACTTGTTGACATTTTAAACACGTGGGGTAACTTTGCACCACAATATGGGGATACTTTGCACCACCGTCAAACAGAGAATAAATCAGGAAAGACAAAGAGAATACAGCGGAGTTGACGATACTGATGATCCAGTATTACAGGACTCTTCAGATGAAGAATATCCCAATTTTCAAGCATACACCATACTCTGAAGAAAAGTTAAAAGAAGTGGAAGAGGAAGAAGAGGCTGCATCGCTCTCAAGCAGATCAGATATTGTTAACCTACCTGATGTAAAGCAACTTGTAGGAGAATACGTGTTTTTCCAATACGAAGGGGAATTATTCCCTGGTAAAATAGTTTCATTGGAGACTGAAGAAGTTGTATTATTTTCTTTGGTTAAATCTATCAAGTCGTAGAAATGGCCTGACAGGCCAGATGTTTCAACTATGATTGGGAGGATATATTTGTCCATATAAACCCCCCTACTCTACTAAATAGAAGAGGATTATATCGCATTCCAGAAATGGAAAAGTTAGGTTGGCTGTAAATAATTAATTTTCTGTATATCGTTACGTTTTTTTGAAAAAAATGTCAGTTCTATAAATAAATAGTTTTGTGCCAAAGTCAAGATCAAAATACTGTGATGGTGCAAAGTATCCTACTCAGTAGTGTAACTTTGCACCAAATTTATATGATATATAATGTATAATAGAGGACTTATATTATAATTTTTTTATATTAAATAGCAACCAGTAATACCAAATAACAAAATGCAAAAGGTTTCAAATTTCTGGCGAGCTTCAAAAAATATTTCTGTTCAATTAAGTACAAAATCATAAGAAAATGGTGCAAAGTAACCCCGTTTTACGGTATACATACAGTGTGAACACTGAAAACCGTGACATAGGAATTTAACATGGGAAAACAGTTTTTTTCAAATATTATCTGTCCCGTAAGATTATAGTGGAAGTTTTTGATATGGTTAGACAGATTATTTAATTTGGCATCGAACAGTATCTAAATACTCCTTATTTAATGCCTTATTATTGAAATATTTACGAAAATATAATGCTACTTGACAGTTATTACTTATAATTTACTGAAAACAGTAATCATGGAAACGTATTCGGTAGCTGACTTGGTTAAATCAAGGCTCCATGATAATTTTTCACCTCGTTTTTCACTGGTTCAGATCCCTCCCGATTCAAGTTAATATTTTTATTATTTTTATATTTATTTTATACAATTTATTATTAAATAAATTACAAAATTAAAACGTAAATACTAGTAGTTTGGTACATCAAGTATTTTCTTGAATTTACTACACTATTTCTTTGTTATACCAATGCTAATAGTATTAAGCAAAAAACAAAAAGTAATCACTAATAAGTAAACCTTCACACAGGTTTGCCACACGTGTTAGACTTTTATTGTCTTTTTTCGATACATTCTTTCCGAAAACTTTGTAAATTTAATGGATTTTTCATTAGAAGAAAAAATTAGTATAATTAAATTTTACAATCAAGGGATGAGTGTACGAGAAATTCGACACTTTTTTGCTAGGATATATCCTGATGGACAAATTGCATCCCATGAACGAACTAGAAGAATCATTTTAAAATTTGAAAAAACCGGTTGCGTTAATGACGAATATGAAACTAAACTTAATTATTTATTTGGCTTAAATTTACATATTTATTTCACTTCTTGTACATTTAGTCAATAAAATACTTGATGTACCAAACTATTTACGTTTTAATTTTATAAGTTACTTAATAATACATTGTACAAAATAAATATAAAAATAATAAAAATATTAATTTGAACCGGGAGGGATTTGAACTAGTGAAAAATTATCATGGATCCTTGATTTAACCAAGTCAGCTACTGAATACGTTTCCATGATTACTGTTTTTAGAAAGTTATAAGTAATAACTGTCAAGTAGCATTATACTTTCGTAAATATTTCAATAATAAAGCATTAAATTAGGAGTATTTAGATACTCTTCGATGCCAAATTAAATAATCTTTATAACCATATCAAAAACTCCCACTATAGTCTTACGGGACAGATAATATTTGTAAAAAACTGTTTTCCCATGTTACACTCCTATGTCACGGTTTTCAGTGTTCACACTGTATATATATATATATATATATATATATAAAAGCGTACAACGCTTAATCCATGATAGAACTGTCCCCATAGATAGTAAATCTGGCAATAATTTTTGTTTGACATGCTTTCTACAAGACCTGGAAACCTTTAAAACTGATCAATCATGTCATAGTTCAAAATTTTGTAAAAAAGTAGAAATCAATGTGTCTCTGGAAATAATATTGATTGTCAAAACTGACGTTGAACGTTTTTTACATAGACGTACAATTTATATTGTTTTTTTGATATTCTCAAAATATCATTTACCTTCACCAGTCAAGAGTATGCAGACATGGATAATGGTTTACGGCAAAACATTACAAAACAGTCATGCTGCTGCAAGACGGTACGGAGAGTTATTTCCAAATAGACGTATATCAATGATCTTATATGACATTTGTGACAGGTATGACTTTTTCCAGAGAACACATTGCTTTTTACTTTTTTTTCCAAAATTTTGAACTACGACTTGATTGGTTAATTTTAAAGGCCTTTAGCTCTTGTAGAAATCATGTTAAACAAAAATTATTGCCAGATTTACTATCTATCTACTTCTTAAACGAAGTTTACTTAGTTAAGAAGTCTCCACAATTAAAAGAATTCATACAGAAATATAGAAAACATTATAGAATTTCTATTCAGAATGCAAAAATTGAGGCTAATTCAAAGTATATAAATAATTCGAAGAATAAATCAAAAGCTACCTGGAATATAATAAATCAAAAGAGATCTATATTGTGTACATCATGTAAATCAGAAGACGATGATATATCTGCAGATGAAATTAATGACTATTTGTCTTCCATACCTGACAAACTATTTAAAAAATTACCGGAAACTAATTTAACTTATGATACTTATCTAAAAAACGTTGTCACTTATTCTAATAAATCATTATTTTTAACACCAGTTGATGAGAGTGAAGTATTCAATATCTTAATACATTTAGCTAATTCTAAAAGTTCTGATATTTTTGGTATATGCCCTTTTGTCATTAAAGCAGCTACAGATATAATTTTCGTACCTCTCACATATATTATAAACTTATGCTTTTTGCATGGCTATTTCCCACATAAATTAAAAACAAGTAAAGTTGTACCTGTACCTAAAAAACAAAATATTACAAATTTAAATAATTTTCGACCAATCTCACTGATTCCCGCATTATCTAAGATTTTTGAAATTTTAATAAATAAACGAATTGTACATTATTTTGAAAAAAATCATTTTTTTCACCCAAATCAATATGGATTTAGGACTAATAAGTCTACGACTGATACTTTACTACGCCTAAATAACTTTGTACTAAATAATTTTGAAAATAATAATTCAGTTTCAGCAACATTATGTGATCTTAGTAAAGCATTTGATTGCGTATGTCATGAGATTTTACTAAGCAAACTACAATACTATGGAATTAGAGGTATACCTTTAAAACTTCTAGAGAATTACCTAGAAAACAAACAACAAATAGTAGTTTACAAGGGATCACACAGCACCAGTAAAATAAATAAATATGGAGTCCCTCAGGGTTCTCATTTAGGACCAACATTATTCTTAATATATATAAATGACTTACCATATACTTTAAAAAATGTGGAAAGCATTCTTTACGCAGATGATACTACTATATTAAATACTGGTAATAAGATAGAGTCATTACTTATTAAAAATAACCTTTCCATTAGCTTAGCCAATGAATGGTTCGCTGCTAACAAATTAACTGTCAATGAGGACAAAAATCAAAACATTTTATTTACCTTAAAAAAAGAGCCATATACCTTTGGCTCACCTACAGTTAAGCTGCTTGGATTAACCATGCAATGCAAATTAGATTGGCGCGAAAACATTGAACTTCTATGTAAAGAATTAAGCAAAGTACTTTACTTAATTAACAGTATGAAAACAAGTGTTAGCTTACATATTTTACGAACTTTATACTTCAGTACTTTTCATTCCAAAATGACATACGGTATTCTGTTATGGGGAAATAGTCGTGCGAACTATATGGTCTTTAAACTTCAAAAAAAGGCATTAAGGATAATGTTCAACTTAAATTTTAATGAACACTGTAGAGAAACTTTTATTCAACAACAAATATTAACTTTTCCTTGTTGCTGTATTTTTGAAAATTTAATGTACGTAAAAAAATGTTACCATGATTATAAAGAAATTAACAATGTACATACTTATAATACTCGAAATAACAACAAACTTTTACTACCTAAAATTAGATTAAAGAAATCAGAATTATCTTCCAATTTTATCGGAATACAATTATATAATAAATTACCCGAAAATATAAAAACTTTAAATGTTAAACAATTTAAATTAACAGTTAAAAGATTGTTGTTAAATAATGCTTTTTACAGCATAAACGAATACATGTCCTTTTGTATGTAGGTATTTGCCTTTTTTCCATTTTTTTTTCTCTGTATTTTTCGACCTGGCTAAAACTGTAATGTGTGATGCTTGAATAAATTATTATTATTATTATTATTATTATTATTATTATTATTATTATTATGGGGTTAGTTCTACCATGAGTTAACCGTTATACACGTACACTTATTTACATAACAGCCTGTATATTAAATATATTTTATTATTAAAAAATATGATACATATGCCGTTTACTCTTTCATTTGCACTTACCCTAATAAAGTCGCCATGCTTTTGCAGTAATTCAGACACGGGATTTACACTTGCCTCAAAATTCTGGGGAAGTGTAAACCATTGACTTACGGAACAAATTAAATTTTAATAAAAAATCTACGTATATTTTGTTATGCTCTTTTAAATATCATTTCTAAATAAGCTTGGCACTATGCCCTCAAAATTTCAGTAAATACCTTCGTTAAGAAAAGAAATTACAACGCGAAAAAGTTGAACTATTGAAATTTTTGATCACATTTACCCCGGTGCACTTTAAAATTTCTGACTTAAGAAGTATAGACAAAACTTTCTTTTCAGGCTACGAGACGTTTAAATCTGGTATAGTACAGCAAGCGAATGAAATGTGACGTTTAAATTATTTTATAGATGAGGTTAATTTTCATAACTTTGCCTTATGATTTGAATTAGAAAGGAAACTGACCTATATGTATTTCGTTAGAGAAGACTACAATTGTACTCAATACTACTGGAATATTAGGCATTTAAAAGAGCAATTTTCGAATCGGAGCTACTGTTAGATGAAATTAAAAATAATCCATTTAATAGAATTGGCAAATTACATAGTTTTTTAAAAAAATATTTTGTTATAATCAGAATAAAGGATAAATGTATAAAATATTTTATTCAATTTTGACGTTTTAAACTGTTATTATTAACTCCATAGCAACAACTATAAGTAACACTTTATTCACAAGTGAATTAATTTTTTTTTAATCACTCACTCTGCAACAATTAATGCATTTAAAATAACATCAGGCACGAAAATAACACTCACCATAGTATTTATTAGACATTATCAGCCATTTTCATTATTTTCCACGGTACAAATGACAGGCAATAAAGCTTTTTAAATAGATGACTTGACGTCTATCATCGACGATTGTCATGCACTGTTTACTAACTGATTAGTTTTTTGTTTTGTCAAAATTAAATATTATAATGGTTTTTATTACTATTTCGTAAAATTGAATAAAATATTGTATAAACCACGTGAATTAAGAATCTTTATTCACTCGAAGAAAACTTTCTTCTCATGAATAAGCATTGTCTTAGCTCACTTGGTGTATAAATATGTATTAAATGTATCCCTATTTTGTTATTCTGCTATTATACAGGTACCGTACTTATCCATCTCTTTGCAACAAGACATAGCAATGTATTTCTGGGATGACCTAGTCTAGTATAGTATTTCAAAAGGGTACTTGCAAAAATTTGCAAATCATAGGGCAAAGTTATGAATAGAAATCACACCTATTAAATAATTTAAATGTCAACTTTAAAAGGTGCCTTCATATAAGCAATTAGTTTTTTACGTTTTAGTTTTATGTTTTAGATTTAGACTATACCAAAGTGTTCACATAATGACATACTAAATAGTTTTAGTAAGTCCTGCCATCTATGTATAATTTAGAGAAAAATCAGAAAAATGTAATATAGGCCGAAAACACCATCTACGTTTTCTTTTACTTACATTTCTTATGTATAAATAAATATTAAGGAACTATCATAAACAATTTTATTTAGCCGGTTCATTTTCAATCAAGTTAAACTTTGTGGAGTGTTTTGTGGTTATGTCTATACTACTGACATTTTGGTAAAGAGAGATAACTACATACCTTTATTTCATTGTACGCATGTTGCTATTGGTGCATTCCTAAATATAAACATAAACATAAACGTAATAACGTAAACGTAAAGTTTGAGGTCTGCAAACTTTTGTTTTAACTTGACACTACGATGGGGAAGTGTAAATGCTCTCACATGATTGTATGGTTTTATAAAATGTTACGTAAACATAAATGTAAACCATAAAACTAATTTAACTAAAGCCTTTATTCTCTAGTCGTACCATAAAAAAACTCTTCTTCAAGACGTCTGAGACTTTGACCAAAAAGAATACAGTTAATAGGTGATACATAATTTGGCGATATAGTCCCGAGAGTATTATAAAATATGCTTTTAGAGTTCCGAGAATAATAAATACGAGTATATTTGTATTCAGTAGGGAATATCAAAACGTCGATGTAGTGAAGTGGCATTAAGCTTATGCATCCAACAATGGCCGCTATCGACTATTCTGAACGCTTCAAGAGGGCAATTATGGAATGACCCGAATTATTCTGGTCCTCATCCATGCTCGAACTCGGGCTCGTCCTTCGTCCTGTTGCTAATAGCCTGCGCAAGGACAACACAAACACTTCACAGGGAAATTGTTACTGGACGTGCATCAGTTCAGACTAGAGGCTAGACTATCGTGCTCCACACTTACATGAAATTAGGTTATGCCACTTCAGATTCCATTGTAAAGCGCGTATATTTTATAGAACTAGACACTAGAAATTTACAAAAACTGAACTATCTACATTCAATGATAAACTCAAACAAAGCGATGTTGAAAAATATACGAATGCCAATATGTACCTTTATTTCAAAAATATTTAAATAAAAAGATTGATACTTTTAATATCTTATCCCCTTGGATTAAAGTGTTAAATATGAAACAGTTTTGTTTCGAAGATATACAAATCATGATACCGAATGATTGCCGAATGAAAAACACATACCTACTTTTTTCAGTGACCAGATTTGAACCTGGTCTATTTGGAAATATTGGATTTTCTCTTATGAAATGTAGGTCATGTCATCAATCCATCCAGAAGATCCGTCTGCATCCTTTGCTCGACTACTTCACTAATATATTCATGTTATTCCAGAAATCTATTTATTTATGTAAATAAATGTATGCATATGACCCAGGGCGTTGGTTTTAATTAATAATTGTATATACAAAGCAAATTATCACCGTCCCTATTCATTTCCATGGCTGCAAAGTAAACATCGCGAAAATATCAATACCAGAGATGATATTCTCGGATTGCTCGGGACTCAAATGATCGATCATAATGCCTACGTACCAAATGAATCCATCATAGATGACAAAGATAGAAAATTAATTTTGTGCTATATTAAAACTACAAACGTTATGCAGGAGAAATGAACCTAGTCATACCAAGAAAAGAATAAAATCCTAATATACACACGTCCGGAAATAAATCAATTCGTATTTAAATACTCGTTCTTCAAGATCAATTTTTTACCTCCTGCTACCCTAGGTATGGGAGGTATAGGGATTGTGCTAAAAATAGCATATAGAGATTTTAGTGAATAAGCACGTTTTGATGTCCCCAGAATCCGATTTTAACATTTTTACCATTATGTCTGTGGGTATGTATGTGTGTGTATGTGTGTATGTGTGTGGGGATCCTGTGGACACGATTACTCAAATACTATTAATCAGAAAAAATTGAAATTTTGTATACCCATTCTATACGAATGTGGGAAGAGCTCATTAGTTTTTACTGTAGGTATATCGGATAACCGGAAGTATCATTTATACAAGCTTTTAACAGTCTTGTAAAAAATTCATTGAATATAATTTTGTAGCAACTTTTATTAATTTAAATTGAATATAATGGTACGATCTTCAATTCTGCGATAATATCATTTAGTAAATAACTCTAAATAACTTTAATATTAAGTTATAAAATAATTTATTTTTGTACATCATCTTGTCTATTCGTCAAACAAAAACATAATATTTTAATAATAATTTTGACATATTTAAACAAATATCATTGTCAGGAACCAATTATATTAAAATTAATTTTAAGAAGATTATATTGAGTCTAATGAAATTAAGGTTAGTAAAAATAATATATTTTTCCATCATACATAAATATTAGATGTGCAGAATGATGCGTTATAAATTTGATATATTTGCAGCACTAAAAATCAAACAGCAGTGAATATATGTACGTGTTATCAAAGTGTCAAATATTAGTTTACAACTACACATTAACGAAATGGATCATGTAGGTAAAGCAATAGATATATGCAAAGGAACTTAAGAGCATTGCCGGTCGCTCAGCGAAATCAGTTTTAAAGCTTGTATGATACTAGTGCAGACAAACTTCTTACGTTCCCCCACTACTTTTAAGACACGCTAAGTTTATTTCTCTTTGTCTGCTTTTATATGTGTTTGTCCTTGCTTAAAGCATAAGGGGAAAACTCAGCCCGTGTTGTGAATCAAATTGTTGGAGTGAGAGAGGAGATGTGTGTAGTAGAGGGGGAACATATTCTCCTAACACTTTCTCCTCCATAGTCTATCGTTCCGATTTCTGAAATAAGCGGCAAAAAGGGGTTTAGTAGAAATCAAATCACAGCTAAACTAAAAGAGATAATTTAGATTTTTTTTCACAGATTTACTACTAAAGGTGGGCGCTGTGGGGGTGACCGAAACATTTTTTGTATAAAGTACAGTTTTCATGTTAAAAATAAATTTTAAAATAGCCATTTTTCAGATGTATTTTGAACTAAATTTAAATGCAATAGAAATTAATAATTATGCAAAATAATTGGCCACCCCATGCATTGATCTATCTACTATACAATGGTATCAAATTTACAAATTAGTAATCGGTAAGTTATATGAATTACTTACCGATCGGGAGGCGGCTAAAGCCTATGGCACACTTATCGATGAGCATCAGAGAGCATCGATGAGCTCATTGATGAAACAACAGAACGCACCCGTCATCGACGAAAAATAGCGGCGCTGCTATTTTCATCGAAGATCATCAATGAAACGAACGTATCTCATTTCACACGTATCTTTTGTGCCTCACGTCACTTTGACTTGTGTCAAACAACAATAAACTAGGGAAATATCAATTTAAAAACCGACGGTGTAGGAACATTTCACTGGTAATATTACCAACTTTTCTGTTTTTCGTCAGAGAAAAAATTTATGTATTTGTCATTGATGAAACACAAAATTATAGATGACGGATGCGCACTGTTGTTTCATCGATGAACTCATCGATGCTCTCTGATGCTCATCGATAAGTGTGCCATAGGCTTTAAACTTACTCTAAAAATGACAACCAAAAATTTTTAATATGCCAAAATAATTTTTAAATATAATTTTTTAAAAAATTTTGTGCGTCGATCGTGCAAAAAAACATAGGCATTGTAGTCATTAAGTGCTCTTTTATTAGTATCGGATATACTGGAGATCTCCAAAATCATTCTCAACCGGTAGGTAGCAATTATTGCCCTTAATATACATATAAATAACAAGTTTTGAAGGTTATAACATCTAGCGTGGAGTGAGTTGTATGCCTTAATGTCCCTACAATTTATTAAAACACACATATAGGCTGGACGTTTCGGGCAAAAATTAGCCCATCATCAGCAATAATAAAAAAAATTCTTTTTACATCCAATGAATATTATGGTTATACATAATTCATTTCTAAGTCCAGGTTTTGTTGATAATCGTAGCAGGAACGAAGAATTAAATACTAGTAGTTTTTCATGAAGAGCTTCTCCAGTTGTCATAGAGAACGCTATTAGTATTTTATTCTTCGTTCCTGCTACGATTATCAATAAAACCTTGAATTAGAAATGAATTATGTATAACCATAATATTCATTGGATTAAAAAAAATTTTTTTTTATTGCTGATGATGGGCTAATTTTGCCCAAAACTTCCAGCCTGTATGTGTATTTTAATAAATTGATGAAACCTTACGGCCTACAACTCATTCCACGCTAAATTCTAAGGAGGTTCCCAAAGAATATTCCAATTATTATAAGGTCCTTAGCAACTATTATAATTTATTGTGGATATATTAAATTGGGATTTATTCTATCTTGAGTAGAATCTGGGGACCTGGGTTCGATCTCGGCGGAGGACAAAATTATCTCGAATTTGAAATGGCGTAAAAGTGACCCCCTGTGGCGAACTCTTCATTCCAGAAATAAGTGCCGTCAGATCACGCCTGGTAAATGCCCGCATGGTACGAATATGTCATCATCCTTAACGAATAAATGAGAATGGCGCATCCAGCATTGGTTAATATGCCGTGATATATATTTTTAGACGACCACTTCAGAATATAATAGATATCACAACAGAGTAGTCTACTTGAGAAAGTTGAAAATATCGTACAACTAGAGTGATATGAATATTCTACTATAGTTGCCGTCAAATGAGTATGGACCGAAGATTTCTACATTGTTGCCAATTTTCTGGACATGTTGAAAATGCTAGGTTATAATGAAGCGCAGCGCAAGGGGCAGGGGGCAGGGTGCGGAGAAGAGAAAAAATTGAGCATCGGTCCATACTACTCAATAGACACTTACAAAATTGACGTCACTGCAAGAGAGATATAGAAAGTCATGCATACAAACAAACCTCCCCTCGTTGTCTTGCGTCCCGTTCCCGGTTCCTATCTGTCATTGTATTCGCATCTGTTATTCAGTGTTAAACCTAATTCTTTATTGTGATGTGTACGTTGTGTTTAATAAAAATGAGTTTAAAACCAGAAGATGTGTCTGGGGCAACTTTTTTGTTTGATAATATTGAAGATCATTCGATTATTCAACTAAAACGATGGCTAGAGTGTAAAGTCTACGGCTGATGACAGGTCTTTGTTTGTACGGGGTAACCATAGAAACCTTGATTTCTATGCTTCGTCGTTAGAGGCGCTCGTGCAAATTGCAATTTTGTAAGTGTCTATTGACTGCGAGTTATAGTACGACATGATTATATCGCAATGATGAGACTAAATCAGGCACGGCAGATTGTTTTGTTTGATTGTTTCAAAAAGCAGTAGGTATTGAATTGCCATTTGAAATATAATTCTTGAAAATACTTATTTTATATTTTGTGGTAGTCTAAATAATAGTGTTCATAACTCACTCGAAAGTATTAACTATCGTATTGCTCGCACGATATTTCTCACTATCGATATTCGTTATGAAATATACTATTTTATATTTTTAAATAAGCAGTATAGAAATATATATATATATATATATATATATATATATATATATATATATATATATACCGTGAGTATTTTTTAAAGTGAAACATTGTGTTTGTCATATCCATGGTTACTTGACATTTGATTGACAGCAATGAATTTGCCCGTTCCATTTAAAATGAAACACAGGGAACGAATTTGACATTTAATAAGACGTCAATAGAGGTTAATTTTGTTTAAATAATTATACCTGCATTCTAAATTAAAATTAGTTGTAGAAAAAAATATATAGTATACACCTTGTGCCCGAGTGGTTTTCTGACTCGGCTAAATTTCTTACTATATTTAAATATAATACTTCTGCCAAATTCATTCCCCATGTGTCATTTTAAATGAGACAGACAAATACATTGCTGTCAATCAAATGTCACATCATAACTTATAGGGAAATTCAAGGGTTATCTGTCATATTGACAAGATGTCATTAGAAGTTAATATTGTTTAAATAATTATTTCTAAAATTTAAAATTTAGAAAAAATACTGTGTGCACCTTGTGCCCGAAATATGTTTAGTGCTCTCGAGTGGTTTTCTGACTCCGCTAAATTTCTTACAATATTTTAATATAATACTGTCAAATTCGTTCCCTATGTTTCATTTTAAATGGAACGGGCAAATATATTGCTGTCAATCAAATATGAAGTCGTAACCAAGGATATGACAAAGTCAATGTTTCACGTTAAAAAATACTCACGGTATATGCATACATATGGGGTCCTGTGGCAGCGTGCCTGATTGTCTGGTCGCGAATCTGGGGAACCGGGTTCGATCCTGACCAACGCTTAATATTTCGAATTTTAAATGGCACAAAAGTGACCCCCACGCCAGCAATGAGTGCCCGTTTGGTGACGCCTGGTAAACGCCCGCACGATACAAATATGTCATCATCATTACCGAAATCTGTGTACAACGCAGATTGGCACGCTCAAAAATGTGTAATATGCCGTGATGATATATTTTCTTTTATATATGAATACATTGTATTATTTCTTTCACTGCCAACAGATTATCTGTTCATGTGCGTCACTAGAATGCAAATTAATTCTTGGAGATGTCTCGTCTTCATTAAAATATATCTTGAATCGTAATGATGTCTTGACAAAAGTGTCTCTCTTGAGTAAATTTCCGCGGAAAATAGCTTGTGGAATTGATCTTGAAGGACTTAGTGACTAATCAGATCGTGTCGGGAGCTAACGGCACGTCACACTGGGTCATTAATCAGCTTGTTTACGTACCACAAACAACGACGAGCCAGATACAAACACCCAATCCTGACAACCACCAACTAAGAAGATGCAATAGTTTTTATGCCATCATAGTTAAAGAGATATACTTGGTGAACACAAATATTGTGCCAATGAATTGCAAGATATGTGTTTGTGTGGATAAGATTAAGGATAAAGGTTTATTTCAAGTCAAAAATGATCAAGGACAATGAATCCTGTAGGGATATTTTTTTAATGGAGAATATAACGGATGCATTAAGCATTAAATATAGTGAAACTCATTAGAGCTTCAAGTAAAGTGTCACTTCAAGTTTACTGATTGACACTTAAAATTTATATCGTCGTTTTTGACATTTCTGAGTTACATGATTACTTCGATCTAGTAACTAATTCCGTATTGAATGCAAACACTGTAAGTATAAAAAAAAATGCACAAGCCTACCGAGTAAATACACTGATCAACAAAATTAGGGATACACTTTTTTGAACTCCTAGAACTTTTAATAATAATCATTGACATGGGATTTTTTTTATTGTTTTTTCTAGATTGTTATTGATGAAGTGCAAAAATAATTACGGTGTTTTCTTTATTCATTTTCTTTATAGACACTTGAATGTAGAACATGTCTCAAAACAAAATGGATTTTCATTACAAAATAAAAATCTGTTACTAATCAAAGGAGATGTTTGTTACAATAAACGTCAGTTTTTATAATTTTCTTGCTTGTAGGTGTGAGTGAGTTGTGAATACGTTCATTATGTGATTTTGAAGTCGCAAGAGCAGTCGCTTTGCTTGAAGATGGTCGATCTATGCGATATGTGGCAAATATGCTCCAAACGAGTCCATCTGTCATGTGCCGAGCATGGCATAGGTACCAAAAAACAGGTAGATATTCCAGAAGAAATGGACAGGGCCGTAGAACAAAAACTAGCCATCGAGTTGAGTTGACAGGTATATTGTCAATTCTTGTCTTCGCCGTCGAACTTCTACTGCTTGTGACTTACAAAATTTACTCCGAACTGCCACTGGTGTGATAATTTCCGATCAGACAGTTAGAAGAAGACTCAAAGAAGCCAATCTGATTTCTCGCAAGCCTGTTCGAGTTCCTCGTGGAGAGATTTGGAGCTGGATCGTCATGGTTTGAGGCGTCATCAGTATAGAGGGTCGCACCGACTTGGTTGTCGTTCCCCAACGTCTCAACTCATAAATTTATGTTGAGGAAATTCTCCGAGAACAAGTTGTAACATTTGCAAATAATTTTGGATTTATCCTGTAACTGGATAATTGTAGGATTCATACATCAAATTTAACAAGACGTTTTCTCCGAGAACAAGATATTCAAGCGATGGAATGGCTAGCTATGTGTCCAGATTTAAATCCTATTGAGCATGTTTGGAATTCACTTAACAGGCGTATTAAAAGTTGTTCTATTTCATCTCGGACTTTTCAGGGGTTGGTTGAGGTTCTTCTCGAAGAATGGAGAAATTTCCCGCAAGACATGCTAAGACATCTTATTCGAAGTATGCCTCGACGATGCCAAGTAGTAACTAATGCTCGGCTGGAACATCATTTTTATTGCATTTTAAGTTAAAACACATTTTTGATTTTGGTGATCTTATTATTTGATTATCTTAATAAAATAGAAATTAAGAGTAGAACATATTTGTTGTATGCATTTTGTTAAGCTATGTTAAAAGAACAATATACGTAGTTGATACTTGCTTTTCTCTTTTATTTCAAAACTACTGCAACACTAAACAAGTGTGCCCTTAATTTTGTTGCTCAGTGTATTAAATTCTTGTATCCGAAACTGATAAGAAATCCATACGATATGTTGTTCTTGATGTAGTACAGACTTTACTCGATAAGTAGGGAAAAAACCTGCAAAGTTAAATATTGCGAAATAGGGCTGTTGCAAGAATTTTTATATGACTTCTAAGTATTAAATTTTAAAAGATATTGTTCTTTAAAGAGCCTCAAATTTGAAAATATCACTAAATATCCTTTAGATATTTTACAATTAATTTTTGAAATTTGGATAAAATTTTGAATAAGTCACGTGATCTGAAACAGAATGTGACGTCAGAGTACGGGTACGTTCTAAAACGCGGAGTGATGAGGTAAGAGTGCACTCTAACCGTTCTAAAATACAGAGTGAAGTTAGATGGGTAACATTACATTGTGTTTGTGAACGACGTGGTATACACTCCGTGTGTTCTTTTCTTTCCTCGCTCAGTCAGCGTGGTAACTTGTACCCGTCATGCGCAGTAGCAATGTTTATTGAAATATACATGTGTTATGTTGAAATTAGTTTCATTTGTGGTTTATTTTTTTTAATGTTTGTTTAATTAATATTTTTGAATTAATTATGGAGATATCCCCTTCTACACATGAATTATTGAGAAGTGAAGATGGGGCATTAACAAATCAAGACAATTGCATATTAATTCGAGAAACAATGAGTAAATAATAGGTTTTTTTAAATACAAATTATTTTCTTTTAGAGATGATAATATGTCACCGATGCCAGTTAATAGAGAAATTTTGAATAATGTTTGTATCAGTTTCTTTTTTAATAGCATTGTCTATTATTGGCAATAGTTTTTCAAATGTTTGCCTATTAATTCTGGAATAAGATTAAAATTGTTTGTTTTTCATCCCACTTACATTTTCAGTGCGATTAATTTTTATTCATTTCACTTTCTCCATCTCAACATCTTCAGTTTCTGAACCAGAACTATCTATTATTACAAAAGATGGCAATAATTCAAATTGCGACAACAGATCTTTTGATAAACAAATAGCTAAAGATATTGCCGTAGACTTTTTTTATTTTCCAAATCCATTTTAATTTTGACAGGAGTACACTCTCCTGCCACTGTATCGTTCTAAATGAACAAGGGAAAAGATATCACGTGATATTACATTCACTCTACCTTTACTCTACCTTTCCACAGCGTTTTAGAACGTACCCCTCTTTAGCGGTTCTAAGGTGTCAAGCAGGGGTGTCAAGTATATTGTCAAAGTTGTCAAACAAGTGTCAAATTTTTAGATTGGTTCAAGTTGTATAATATGTAGGTAATAAAAAGTTCAAAATAAAATGAGTAATTTACGATATTGTATTGACCTTCTTACAAAAATACTGTTAGGAACAAACCTATTATAGAGTTTATAAATTTTACGAAAGATGCGAAGAAAAGAAAATTGTGGCTAGAAGCAGTAGGCCGAAGAGCTGATAATTTGTCAGTAAAATAGTGTCTTCATGTTTATGAAGATCATTTCAACTTTCATCCACCTTCACGACAACAGTATATTTTTGTTGCTTCACTTTATGTTCAGGGCAAACTTTACATCTGACTATACAGATATTTTTTTCTCGATATAGATCTACATGTCCTATGGCAGATTCAATGTAAGAATCACGATCAGAACTTTAAAGTAAAATATATTATCAATTTATATAGTAAATTCAGTTTTTATATTTTATTTTACCTCAACTCTTTAACACCCCTTATTTCGGTAGCAGTAAAACAATCGTTCTGATATAAATTCAGCCATCATCCAGCTAGCGACCTTCGGTAAATTGTCCGTCTTAGATTGAGTGTAATTTGAATTTGCCATTATTATTTTATTATTCAATTACAATGAGCAATGTCAGCGTCAAATGTCAAATTAAAAGTTTTTTTTATTAACGTGTGACAAACTTTAGCCTACGCTTATTTATATAAATAATATGAATAAACGTAGGTGATGAAAAACTATTTTCCTATTGGTTATTAATGATGTAATGTATGTGCTTCTACGTCACAGGAGTGGGGGGTAGTTTTTCAGGGCGCCAATCTTTTTATTTGCATAAATTTTCATTTAAAATAGTTTTTGAAAAATGTGAAACAGGCTCATTGACTACAGCTTCAACTAAAGGGTTATTTTGCGTTTAACGATTGACACCAAACTTCATTATGTTAGTTTCTGTGTAGTATAGAGTAAAATACAAGTATTTTTACGATATTTATTGTTCATGTTAAAAACTTAACCTTCCGCAAAATATTTCCATTTGCTATTTGTATATCTGGCTGGCGCGCCGTTATTCAAATAGAATAATAGCAGAATGGCCAGTTAAAAAACTACTTCCCTGTTTGCACATTAAACGCGAATCCTGTGCTCCGAACAATGCCTTTGCTTTTCATCTACGGCCTACCATTCGCACTGGATTGAATTCCGGTTTTTGTCTCATTTTTTTTCTCTTTTATTATTGTATGGTTTTTGTTTAACGCGGACGCTTTTTATCGTAATATTTTAGAAGACGAAATTTTATTCTGCACTGCGTCGAATAATTTTCAGAGAGCTAGGAGAAATCGACGAGAATTGTTTGAACTGAATAAAGATTCCGAAAATAGTTTTTGAAGGTGTATCTTTTTTTTCTCAATTACGAGGTCTGTCCGAAAAGTATCCGACCTTCCTTCATATCTTCGCGCCTGACAATTGTAGCGCCCTCTGCCGGGTACGAGTGTCACCTGTAAAGCTTCACGAATTCCCTAGATGCCGCAGTTTTGGTCGGAATTATGTGTGTATGTATGTATAGACGCACCCTCCGAAATTTTTGACATGTCACTTAGAAAAGCTGCAATGGTGGATACAAAAAGTCAAAAAGAGATATTAGAAAGCTACTAATTACCACGAGAGAACAATGGAAATAAAATTTCATAATGTGAATATTGAAAATTTGGTATAGGTATTGTAAGTAGATCAAATTTTGGTTATATTGCATATTATAATTATTTTTTTATAGCTATGGTAAGCAAGTGCCACTAGAAAGAGTATAAGCAAACAATGTTGAACTGTGAACTATGCACGACAATGGGCGAATAATTACAAAAATAATTTAGTTTTTTATAGATATAACAAGATGCATTATTTAATTGATTTATATTTTTCGTGAATATTTATCTTTCGAAGAAAACTCTTTATGTTTCATATTTTATTGTAGGTATATTGTGTCTTACTTTATTTAATATTTTTTAATTAATGTTTTATATTATAGAGTATAAATAAAACTTTAGAATTAAATTATTTATTTTTCCTAGTATTTTTTCCCTATTATCATTTATGTTTATACCATAAAAATGACGTCGAAAGAACGTATTGAAATTACGTCTAAACAACGCCTTAAAATGACGTCGACACAACGTCTTAAAATGACGTCGACACAACGTCTTAAAATGACGTCTAAACAATGTCTTAATATGACGTCGAAACAACGTCTAAAAATGACGTCGCTCCACGCTGAGACATCGCCAGGATGTCTATGTGACGGAATTTCAGACGTCACAGTGACGTCGATTTCAGGTCATTTGTGTTACTTGGGTAACCATGGTGAACGAAATACGAACCTTTGTAAATATATTCGAATATGAAAAGATTACTTAATAATAACCTCTGTAATACGTAGTAACTAAGAAAAATCACGTATTCTATGGGGTCCCGTGGCCGCGTGCCTGAGTGTCTGGTCGCGAACCTGGGGGAACCGGGTTCGATCCCGACCGGCGCCAAATATTTTCAATTTTAAATGGCACAAAAGTGACGCCTGTGGTGCACTCTCCACACCAGCTATGAGTGTCCGTGAGGTGACGTCTGGTAAGCGCCCACTCGGTAAAATATATCGTCATCATTACCGATGTCTACATATGTGTAGATAATGGCACACCCAGAAATGGGTAATATGCCGTGATGATATATTTATTTTATTTTTTTTTAGGTATTGTACATATTTTACACACAAAACACATATCTTCTTTATATAGTTTTATATTTTTTAATTAATTCTAAGAACAAGTTTCCTCTTATTCTTCTAAATACTCGCGATTCTTCCAATTCATTGATGAGATTGGCGGTATTTCTGAAGGGTATAAGTATTTAATATATGTATCAATAATTATAAATATTTAATTAATAATAAAATAAGAAATATTAACTGTACTTCCCAGAAAAAGTCTTCAGTAATGTCTTTGGATTTTTGAAACTGACATTTGTCAATTACAAAATTTTTAATTTTTCAACTGGTTTCCATGGGCTATGACATTCATTACAGCATATTATTTTGTATGTTTATATTTCTCTATCTCTAAGTCTATAGAAGATATAATAAAATTTTTAAATGCACCGGATAGAGATTTTCGTATTCTTTAATATTTGTATTAACATAAATTTTCAAAAAGTAATATTTAGATTTTTTTTAAAAACTAGTACTTCCGGTTGTCCAATTGTTACCAAAATCTAATCGGCTCTTACCAGTAATGTCAGATTGAGGAAACAGTGATACCAACATCCACACAAACATACACACCCACACGGACATCGTCGTAAAAATGTTATAATCGGATTCTAGGGACCTTAAAACGTGCTTAATCACTAAAATCTGGATATGCGATTTTTATCATGATTCCAATACCTCTCTTAGCGAGAGGTAAACATATAATTTAATTCTACCATATCATTTCATTTTCTCCCGTATTTCCTTACATCATCAACCTTCAACCATGTCATCCCACATGATACAGACCATTCCATATCCTAACCACATACACGGAGACTAAGGTAGGAAACAGAGTGACGGCCGTCCAATATGATTGATGAGTGGTATATTCAGTGACCACGCATGTATGCTCTGTATAGCGGCACGTAGAGGTGTTATCATGTCACATGTGGTACGCAGTAATTGATAACTCGACTAATTAACTGATAAGACGACAGAAATAAAAGATGTTAAAAGGTATCCGGGGGTAAATAATTTAAATTTGCATATAGTAATAGATTAACAAGCTATAAATATACTGTACTTGCCGTCAAATAATTATGGACTGGAGATTTCTACACTGATGCCAAATTTTTTAAGTGTCTATCTGTACAAATATCTCTAATCTGTCAATGTCATTTTATATTCTGACATTTTCGTTAGTAGTTACGAGAGCTTTTTATTCCCAATCCTATAAATTGCATTATATTTAGACTTTTGAAAAGAAAATGAGTGAAACTCATGAATTATATAGTCCTGGTTCTTATAAAAAACGTTTAGGTAAATATGATTTAAATGGGCAGGCAAAAACAATTATTGCCAATGTACACAATTTTTTCAAAAAAATGGCGTTACATCCTGAAAAAAATTATAATTTATTAAATAAGAAAACTTTGGATTTGACTGCAGAAGCATGTTGTGTTGGCAGATCTACTGTTCACCTAATAATCAATTATTCTTACCTTTTAATAAATTTTACCAGTTATCGCGTTTTAACGCAATACGCGACCTTAGCTTGATGTGTGGAGACTGGTCAAAATATAAATATGTATAAATTTTCCACAGAGACAATTTTTATATTTTATACCTATTACGTATTACTGTCTTACCTTACTTGTTATAATATTTTCTTCATTTACGATGTATTAAAAATTTTAATTAGTTTTAAATGTATTATATGGCATTTGCGTTCATTCCTGGTCATGTCAAGTTACAAGCGGCAACACCGCTGGGCAAGGGACAGGGTGCGGAAAGGGATAAAAGTTGAACATCAGTCCATAATCATTTGACGGCGAGTATAATTTATTTTGAGCCAAGATAGGTATTAAAAATTAAAATAAATAAAGATAAATTTTCTTATCTTAAACGACTAGGGAAATAGTAATATACATAACTATGTAAATTACAACTATTTTATTGAACCGTGTAAATTATTTTTGCAATAAATTAAACTTTATACTCTATGTTACGACATGTGTGAAATTAAGGGTAGTATACCGTTTACTTTTGTAGACATAAAAGCGAAATAAAATTTTTACTGCATCACAATTAAATGATTTAATATTTAAAGTAAACATTAAAACCGGACTATAAAGATTAGAACAATAAAATGGATGCTATCACGTTATTTATTTCTTGTTGCGTTTTTCTTCCTAAGGGGAAGATTAAATCGTAAAACGGAGAGATATTTAAAAGATAATGAGAATTATTGTTACATTTAATTCTACTAGTACAAAACTGGATAAATACGTATTGGACGTAACTCGAAATTATAGGTATAAAAAATCTGATGTGGTCAACACAATACCTCCCGCTATTTAATTTTTAAAAAATTTAAATACATACCTACAAATTTACTAATGTTGCAAATTATATTAAGTTCCTTTGCATATAACTATTGCTTTATTTACTATTTTCTTTTTAAAATGTCACTATTACTAATATGAAATGATTCGTTTTTTGCAGTGACATTTACCTGATATATGAACTGTGTAACAAAAGAATTGTGTTTATCTTTAAAACATAGGTTAAGGGATTTATAAAAAGATTATTTTTTAAATTTATCTCTAAAATATGGAGAAAAGGGATTAATATATATCTATAGAAAATATAATAATCTTTAATTTTCATAATAACATAAAATGCAAAAAAATGATATTTAATGGTATTTTTTGATGGAAAACTATTATGAGCTTCAAGTAAAGTGCCATTTCCGGTTATCCGATATACACCAAAATCTAATGGTTTCTTTCCGTATTAGAATAGGGTCGATACACAAGGTTTCAGAATTTTCTTAATGATAGTATTTGAGTTAGAGCGTTAACAAAATTCATACACATACACACATATTCACATACATACAGACATACATACAGACATCATCGTGAAAATGTTAAAATCGGATTCTAGCACGATTCCTATACCTCTCTTACCAAGAGCAGCGGGAGGTAAAGATTGAGGAGCTCTGGCAAAAATACCCTTAGTCCATTATTTTGAAGATTATCGAAGATATTTAAAGAAAAACCTTTTTTACCTTCTTATCATTTAAAGATTTTTGTAATTCACTTTAACTCAAGATCATGATTAAAGTAGTATATTAGAAAATGGAAGTACCAGAAATAAGCACAGTGATGAGCAACTATGTCTTTTTACGTGATTTTTATAGGACAATAGCTGTTTTTGTAAGAAACTGAAAATTTGCATACAGGAAAATCAAAGAACATTTCCTTTAATTGAAAGTAAAATTTATACTTTTATTATTGAAAATTAGCCTACATGTTCCCTTTAAAAACAAACCAATACACTGTGATTAAAATTGTTTTTGTTGAATATTTACTGGACTTTTGTATAAACAATGAAAAGTCTAAGTGGTAATCTGACAAAGAAAAAATGGAATCCAAAGGGTTAAAATGGCTAAGTATTTCAATAAGACATGGCACATCTCTCGCATTAGGAAGAAATGAGGTTAGAGCAACTATATTGTTCCTCTAACGTCTTTGTTCAGCTCGATGGTCGGTATAGTAACATATGGAGAAATAAACAAACATTTGTTTGTTTTCTCTGGCGTTATCGCTTACGTTTAGCATGTAAATTTAGCCAGGTTTTATACTTTTTGCAAGGGATTTCTGAAACTGTAATTTACATTTTCTGCACTTGAGAAACTACGCCAAATGAATTTCATCTTGCAAACTTTTTTGTTTGGTGAATTTAAAATGTTAATTAGTTAATTATTATGTACGTAAATTACCAGCGGATTTAAGAATCGATGTTTTTAAATGGTTCGTTTCTAAATTTAATGAATATTTGAGAAAAAAATCCATGAGGTACATAGTTATTGTTCCTGACCTATTTCTGGCGAAACATTCAGGAATTTTAAGTTATTTTCTGATGAAATAGTAGCGTTTTGTTGCCATTTTTCTAAGCTTATTAATAGACTACAGTCTTTAAATAAGTAAGGGTCACGATCCAATTCATTCATTCTGTTTCTAATTCTTGACACTTTGTCAAAACTAAGCGACGTCTATAAGCAATGAAATAATTTCTGACGACGAGGATAATTGGTGTTATAAATATACATTATTGCAAAAATAGTTATTATTAATTTGCAAAAGATAATATTTTTTTCTATAATCAATAGACAGCGATCCAAAGTCACTAGACATTGGCAAAAGATTTTTTGTGAAAGACTCAAATTTTATTTTTGCAAATAACTTTCATATATGAAACAATACTGAATTTTGAGTTGCAATTCTTTAGGGCACTTTTTTTATCTGCTTTCTATGGCTCAACATTTTTTATGACCGTTAGATTTTGAATTATGATATAAAAGTTACATGAAGTGTTGTAACTGGCGCGGGTTACCTTGAGACTGATCTAGCATGCTCTAAACCTATTTGGACGACCGACCTGTCATAATAGGCGGGTTACTTATATTAATGTTTAGCCGAATGTACGCAATAATTGTTATGTATTTACTAGTAAGTGTTACATGTTATTATTACAGCGAGAAAAATACTCCATCAACGTTTAAAATTAGTATAAAGGGTAAGGGAATTCTTTTACAAGCCACAGAAATTGTAGTTGATGGTTTCAGATTGGCTAATATACCCAGTGACAGTTTATTATCAGAGACAACTTACAGAGCGGTTGATATACATAGACGCCGTAGTAGATAGTATAGTCAGAAAAATTGATTCTGTCGGGTCCAGCAATAAAACTATAACTAAATATTGTAATTATGACAAAGCGGCATATCGCTCACTGCTTGCATTTGCACATTGGGTGTCAATGGGTCATTATTTGCCCCGCTCTGTTGAAATGAAGACGTGCTCTGTGTAGTAAAATATACTAAAATAATCTTACTGTTCCTTTAACATAAATTCTATTTTTGTTTGAAATAATTCCTTATGAGAATGAAAACTGTAGTTCCAAAAATTATTTCAAACAAAAAAGTATCAGGCGATGCATGTCTTCATTGCAAAAAAAGCGGCGCAAATAATGGCCTGTTTTATTCAATATTATAAAGGAAATAGTGAGCGATATTCCAGTTTGTTCTAATTCCTATATTTATAGTTTTATTGCTGTACCCGATAGAGTCAATTCATTAATCACGTGACATGTTTTCCGTCAATCAGCATTCAGAATCTCCCTAGTTACATGTCTATCACAGCGATGATGAAAAACAAAGAAATTATCTCCTTATTTATATTTGATATTAAGGAATTTCTGTAACATTGACAGTTAATTTAAACAAAAATTCATTATATTTTTTCATTAAATATAAGCCCGTGATATGATTAATAATCGATGATATTGCTCGAGATACCGAAGCAGCATATTTCACTCGAAAATATCATCGATGACAATTATATCACTTGTATTACGTATGACTATATCACCACTTTTTTACCTCTCGCTAAGAGAGGTATTGGAATCATGCTAAAAATCGCATATCCAGATTTTAGTGAATAAGCACGTTTTAAGGTCCCTAGAATCCAATTATAACATTTTTACGATGATGTCCGTATGTATGTATGTATGTATGTATGTATGTATGTATGTATGTATGTGTGTGTGTGTGTGTGTGTGGATGTTGGAGTTACGGTTTCTCAAATACTATAAGACTTAAAAAATATTTAACTGCAGTTTCCTAAATTTGACATTCCTGGGAAGAGCTGATTAGATTTTGGTAACAATTGGACACCCGGAAGTAACAGTTTCTTTAAAAAAATCTTCTAAATATTATTTTTTTTAAATTTATAATATAAAATATGAAAGAATATAAAATTCTCTATCCAATACATTAAACATTTTTATTATATCTTTTATAGATTTAGAGATAGACTGAATTATAAATACTCGTATATAAAATAATCCATTCTATGTTGAATCAATTAGCCCATGGAAACCAGTTGAAAAATTAAAATGTTTGTAATTGACATAAATGTCAATGTCAAAAATCCGGATATAACTGAAGACCCTGAAGACTTTTTCTGGGAAGTACATTTAATATTTCTTATTTTATTATTAATTGAATATTTAAAATTATAGTTGGATATAGAATTCGTGCATTAAAAAGTGGAAATGTAATAGAAATATAATAAATGTAATAACGAGGAAAAAACCCGGTCAACATCTAAAATTGGTATGAAAACAAAGGGGATTCATTTATAAGCCAAAGTATAGATAGTATCAGTGTCAACTAAATACGCGCTTACTATACATATAATTCATTATAATACCCTTCAGAAATACCACCAATCTCGTCAGTGAATTAGAAGAAGGAAGAATCTCGAACATTTAGAAGAGTAGGAGGAAACTTGTTCAGAAAATGAAATGAAAAATAAAGAATAAATGTAATTAGAATTTTTTGTGTGTACCAGAAATGTTAAATACAATATTTATATAGCCTAATATGAAAATGGCGAGAGGTATTGTGCTGGCCACAACAGATTTTTGTTATAGCTTTTCAACAATGAATTTAATTATTTTACTAATCGTGATATAATTATGAATTATTTCTGGCGTATGGTTTACAATTCAAGTTTACATGTTGAGTAATTTTAACCACGCAGAAAGGGCTGTTAGGACCAATGACGACATGGTTGACATGTATCATCGCATTGAAAAATTGGCACATTTGTAATTTTACCAACTTATGCTATATGCTATAATATATTTTTTTTTATAAATGATAGTGAAATTAATAGAAAATTTAATACCAGACCTTAATACGCTTTAATTATCAATATTTAATTTTTATGAATTGATTTCAATTTAGGAAAGTAATACTCGTTGTAACTGTTTTTTATTCATCGTTAAAAAAAATAAACTCGTTAAAAACAGTTACAAATTTATCGATAGGGTATTATATTTCTCATCGCATTCTAGTTAAACATTGACTCTTCTCCCCAATGAAATCGGATCTTGGTGGTATGTTACATGGATTTAAACTGATTGTTCATTGGTTTCGAATTTCTAAATTATGTCTAACATGAAAACGTCGCAGATATTTGGCATCGTTTCACTGCTAAAATTGTTATGGCGATCTGACAAACAAGTGAGTCAATATTCATAAATGCAAATGCGTGCGACTAGCGTGGGTTATTTAACACGAGGAATGCGCCTGCAAATGTTTGGCGCCGAATTTAAATCTGTGACGTAACGTCGTGACGGCAACACTGACGTAGTAGTTTCTGAGAATTAGAACTTATTTCTATAAATTACGGACAAATGAATATTGTTTGTTATTATCGACAATGCGGACGTATGCACTTTGAGGCCTTGATCTTTAAGTTTATTGTAGTTTTGAAATAGATTTATAGGACCATGCGGTTATGACACACGAATTGTAATATTTATGTTTTGGAATCTGTTTGCATTTTATCATCCCTGTTGCACATACATTTAACAACACATCGAATAAGTTGCTCTGGCTGAACATTCGAATACACTAAAACACACTTTCCATGTGTAAAATTTCAAGATTTTGGAAGTAGAACAAAATTACTCCAAACGCATGTTTCTTGAAATGCTATTTCATCGGAGATGATTGTAAAACAAATGTGAGACCTGACGTTCAAGGACTAAATAACGTATAATTTGGTATAATGGAAAAGTGTAAAAAGGAAAACGCTAATTTCAAACCAAATTAAAACGATATTATAGCGACGAGGCAATTGCTTCGCTGAAAAATATGCAAGTGATTCAACTACAGTCCAGAAGACAGAAGACATAGTATTGAAACGTCCCCTACGGTATTATATCTGAGGTAGAGAAGCGTAACGAAGTGAAGGTAGCGCTTAGCTAAGACTGTAGTAGTGAACTATAAACGCAAATTGATAAGAATTCTAGAAAATAGTGGTTATCGCGCGAAACTCCTCAGCCTCTTTTTCAGGGAATTTGAGTATAAATTTTTAACATAAAAACCAATAGGTTAGCAATACTGTTTTGTTGAACAGTTGATTTTTTTTAAGTATTATATAAAAGGTAATGGTTGATTACGATGATCGTCTGATTTCAGAATATAAAATTGGAAAATAATCAGACATGCAGTCATATATAAATAATTTATTTCCTGGCCGACGTTTCGACTTTAACAAAAGTCTTCTTCATGTTTGACTATTTCTAGCCCTGAAGAAGACTTTTGTTAAAGTCGAAACGTCGGCCAGGAAATAAATAATTTATATATGACTGCATGTCTGATTATTTTCCAATTTTACATTATATAAAAGGTTTTAAAAATACAGAAAATTTAAATATTTATAATTTAGTAATAAATTTCGTCGCAGTGTAATACAATATTTATAAATCATTGATATAGGCCAGTTGTTAGTTGATCATGTGGTTAATTATACACTGTACACATGGATACGTATCAAAAATACATTAGAAAATAAGTCTTGTTGAAGTTTTATGCAACTAGGTTTAAATCTTTCATTATTGTAACAAGATAAAACCAAGTGTTTGAAAATATGGATACATCAGAAACATCAAATAACCTAGAAGAAATTTTAAAAAGACTAGAAAAACTCGACATCATAGTGACAGCTTCTAAAACTACAAATGAAACTCTAACTAAACAAAAAGAGGATTACAATACTATTTACGAAAAATGCGAAAAATTACAGCACCAATGTGAAGATCAGCAAGCAATAATAAATAAATTAGAAATAGAACTTCCACGATATAGATGAACAAAAAACCAATTATGAAGATTTAGAAAAACGCATCTAGAGATAGATATTCACCCAAATTAAATTAAAAATATGTACAGGATTGGTATGAAAAAAGAAGGATATAATAGATTTAGATTAGTTTCCTTCTGCTCAATCAAAAGTAAGAGGAAAGTGTTCTCTCAAAGAAGAAAACTTAAAAGCACTAATTCTTTATAAATGAAGATCTTAGCACAAAAGCCGGAAAGAAAGTAAAGAATTGCTTTCGCTCAAGAAACAATATTCTTCAGAAGGTAAACAAATCAAAATAATAGGAAATAAAATAGTTTTTGAAGCTACAGATAAAAGAAGAATAGCAAGCGGATCATCAGAAGAATCTATGACACCGAAACCGTCACAGGCATGTCTAGAGAATAATAAAGATTTAGTACCGGAAACTAGACCACCATCTACCGAGGGGGATTTTAATGCCAAAATAGGGTTCTGAATCAATGTTCGGGTGAAATAATCGCTAACTCATTTGTCATGGAGAAAAGACAGTCACAGTCAAATATAACTGACCACAGAAGAGAATTATGGAAGTTTATGGCTTTTACGTTTTGAACGGGTGCACAGTGGGTGACATACTCGCCAGATACACTTTTATGGGACCTCGGGGAAAAAGCATTATATATCTTATATGGGGTAATTTATATACATAACAAAATTATAATTATTTCCTGCTTTAGATTATTATTATTTCAACAAACCTTGGTTTAACGTGTAGTGTAAAATTTTAAAAATCAGACTCCGAAATTTTTTAAAAATCCATAAAAGGGCTCAGAGTTCTCAAAATTTAACTAGGTAATTATTTAAAATCTAAAAGAGAATATAGAATTTTGGAATAACATGAAGATGTTAAAATTATACCAACCTAATATAAATGAAATTGATTTTGATATTTGGGTTTTACAACCTGTATTCGTACATTGAAAAATCACAAAGCTGCTTGTATAGATGAGATAAGTAACGAATTTTATAAGAACCTACCTCAAAATTGGGAGCACTACTTATTAAACCTATTTAATAATATTTTAACAAATGAATATATAACAAATTAATGGTCTCAGATTAAGTTATTTATGGCTTATAAAAAAGGGAGTAGGTAGGACCCACTTAATTACAGGGGTATAGCGCTTATTAATTGCATTTGTGAATTATTCACTAATCTAATTTATAAAAGAGTTCAATCACATTTAGAAAATAATACCATCATTTAAGATTTAAAAAACCATCAATTTATGCAATTTTTGTAGATTTTAAACGGGCATTTGCCATGAAAAACTGTGGCTCAAATTGTATGAAGCAGAAATGAGCACAAAAGTGATTATAATACTAAAAAATTTGTACAGTAATGCGCCAATTAATTTTAAAAGTCCAGTATGTGAAACTAATCAAATATAGATAGTTCTGCAAGGAGAAATATTGTCTCCATTTTTGTTCTCAGTTTTTCTAAAAGATATTGAATTATTTTGTAGAGAAAAGCGGACACAATGTTTGAATATACATGGACACCACGATTTACTATTGCTTGCCTACGCAGGCGATATAGTAATCATATCTAACTCTGTTAGTTAAACGCTCAGAAAAACTAGGGGATTTAAAAAATTTATTGTAATATAATTGATCTTACAGTAAATAAAAACAAGTAAAGATAATTAATTTTCACAAAGGCAGAACTAAAAAATGCACATTCAAATAAGAAACGGAAATTGAAGTCGTAAATAAATTTTTGTACTTAGGTGCCACTATTTCGAGCTCAGGAAAATTTTTAGAAGCATCAAAGCAGGCAATAGCAAATGCATCTAAAGCAATTAGTAATACTAAGCAAATATTATCCAAGGGGAGATTACGTGGGACGAAAAAATTAAGTTACTTAATTATATAATAAAACCCACTGCTCTTTATGCCGCTGAAATTTGGAGTATCCGTTATATAGATAATCTTGAAATTATACAGACAAAAATTTTACAAATCATATTACAGTGCCCCCGGTGTACTCCAAATTATACAATTAGATTAGAAACTGGGATAAATAAGCTAGAGCTAGATATAGTAAAAATAATGCTTAATTGGTGCTTAAAATTATTACGGATGGAAGAAAATAGACTCCCAAAAATTATTTATAATCGACTACACAAATTAGATTCTTACGAGTATAATAAAAATGATATTATATGAGGAATTGTGGAAAAGCCAAATAATTTCAAAAAATGACATTAATTGTATATTAGAAAAACTGTAACTAAAACTTCGCGAAAAAGATCAAAGTTTGTTGACGACAAGTAAGTATCTATACTTGCCGTCAAATAATTATGGACTGGAGATTTCTACACTGATGCCAAATTTTTTAAGTGTCTACCTGTACAATCTGTAATCTGTCAATGCCATTTTATATTTTGACATTTTCGTTAGTACTTACGTGCGCTTTTTATTCTTAATCCTAAAAATTGCATTAAAATTAGACTTTTCAAAAGAAAATGAATGAAACTCATGAATTAAATAGTCCTGGTTCTCATAAAAAACGTTTAGGAAAACAATTATTGCCAATGTATACAATTTTTTCAAAAAATTGGCGTTACATCCTGAAAAAAATTTATAATTTATAAAATAAGAAGAATACTTTGGATTTGATTGCAGAAGCATATTGTGTTGGCAGATGTATTGTTCACCTAATAATCAATTATTTTTACCTTTTATTTAGATTTCACCGGTTATTGTATTTTAACGCAAACGCGACCTTAGCTTAATGTGTGGAAACTTCGGAGAAAATATAAATATAAATTTTCCACTGAAACAATTTTTATATTTTATATTACGTATTACTGTCTTACCTTACTTATTTGTTATAATATTGTTTTGATTTACGATGTATTAAAAATTTTAATTAGTTTTAAATGTATTATATGACATTTGCGTTCATTCCTGGTCATGTCAAGTTATAAGCGGCAACACCGCTGGGCAAGGTACAGGGTGCGGAAAGGGATAAAAGTTGAACATCAGTCCATAATAATTTGACGGCGAGTATACCTGAGTACATTCAGGGGCTAGACAAGTATAATTATTTCCTGTTGTTTGACAATCTTAACTCTAAAAAACTTGAAAATATCTATTTGTGTTATTGAAGCTCTCAAATTATGTAGTTTTTTAATGAATTAGCATTTGCATTATTATCCTATTTCTTTTGGTGGCCCTTATGCAGTAATATGTATACCAGCTTAGCTTCCTTCATAGAAATTTTCTTAATCAGTTTTAAAGTTAATGCAGATATAAATAAATCAATAATTTAATTAAAAAGTTTTATATTTGTCTCAAAGGCTTTAAAGTAAGATGGTTTATTATGAAAACGGACGTAATATATAATTGGGTCTTACTTATTTGTAATTTTTGTAAATTGTTATTTGGAATAATATGTAATTCCGGATTTAGTGTGGATAATGATATTGTAAATTAGTTAATTTCCTTAATGTTTTCAGTTAATATGTAAATTTGGGATTTGGTGTTCGAATAAGAATTCTTGTATTAGTTAATTTTGTAACATCTATTTGGATGTGGAAATGTTATAAGATTTATTATTGTGCATACTTTATATATAAATATTTATTTTAATATTGCCTTCCATTGGCATAAAATGCACATATTTTGCAGCCAATAAATTAATAAATAAAAAATAAATAAACATAAAACCAATAAACAATATATTCCAAACGAAATTTTTAAATTTTGCAAAGCAGTGATGATATCAGCTATCAAAAATCTGTTGTGGTCAGCACAAGACCTCTCGCCATTTCCATATTAGGCTATATAAGTATTGTATTCCACTTTGCTATCGAACCGTCGTTTTATAACAAAATATTACAGAACTTTACCCAAATATTGTCTTTTATTGTATTTAACATGTCTTCTGCACACATATAATTTTAATTATATCTATTTTTCATTGTATGAGGAAGTTTCTAAATGTCACAGATTCTTCCAATTCATTAACCAGATTGGCGGTATTTCTGATGGATACATGCATATTATCTATAATTTCAAATATTTAATTAATAAAACAATAAGAAAGATTAAATGTACTTCCCAGAAAAAGCTATCAAAATGTCACTAAAACTGTTTATTTTTGACACTGAAATCTGTCATTTACAAATTATGTTATAAACATTTGAATTTGTCATCTGGTTTCCTTAGTGTAGTTTCGCCTACTCGACTTGTTATATCCCGATATTCTATATATTATAGCGTCTTTATCTCTAAATTTATAGAAGATATAATAAAAAAAATTATATGTATCAGGCGTAGGAATTTTGTTCTTCAAAATAAGTAATATCAAAAATTTTCAAAAATTAATATTTGGAAGAATTTCTTTTAGAAACTACTACTTCCGGTTGTTCAATTGTTACCAATACCTTTTCAGCTCTTCCCAGGAATGTCAGATTGTGGAATTCATAGTTAAACAGGTCTAATGTCTTATAGTTTTTGAGGAATCGTCCGTCCAACATCCAGCCATACACACACACACACACACATACACACATCCACACACACACACACACACACAGACATCATTGTAAAAATGTTAAAATCGGATTCTAGTGACATTGAAACGTGCTTATTCATTTAAATCTGGATATGTGATTTTTAGCATGATTCCAATACCTCTCTTAGCGAGAGGTAAAAATAGTTGTTTTTCAAGTAGTCATAACTTGTCCCCTAAATTTTTTTTTTCTAAAAGTGTACGGTTGATTTCTTCTTTCATAGTATGTATGTTTTGTAATGAATAGTTCAATAGTGCGGACTGAAGCGCTACCCGCGAATCTCATGTTTTACATCATTTTGCGGACTGCTATAGGATCGTCTTAAGGGTTAGTAAATTCTTTATATTTTATTTAAATTCCTACAGCAATGCTACACAGTCATTGGTGTACAGACGACCAATAGAAGTCCGTATCGATGATGTGTTGTCACCCAGGAATCTTTCCTTAAATTATTTCCGGCTTGTTTCCGATTTATTCTGTTGTCGTTTTTGAGAGCAAACTGATGTGTGTGGGCTCTTTATGAATTTTTTTACGATGTTGTAAAACTGAATAATTAGAACGAATGTATTTTGTGTAGGTACATGAGATGTAATAATTTGTAAGATCTTATCTGTAAGTGTGATAATGTCAATGTTATATTATTATGTTTATAGACCTTGAAGAAGGTGCAAGTGTGTACCGAAATGTTGGTTTCGTAAGAGAATATATCCTAATTGACTGAGATTTCGAGTAATTGTTAACACCATAGTCGAGAAATTTGACCATACATACAATTAATATTTCGATATTTAGTTGTGTATTGCATTTGTGTTTCCACTTTCCGTACCAAAAAATTCTAAAGTAAACGATTTTCTGAGCTTGTCGTTTTATTTTGTAACAACTTCTTGCGAATGTGTACATAAAGATGAGAGACGAAACTGCTGAGATAAGTTCCTCTGCTGCTGACACTACGAGCTTTCAATTCTTTCTACATCGTTGTTTGTTTCGTCGTTTTATTTTTAAAACGTAATTGTTATTGCTTTGTGCCACTCAGCTGGCCTGGCCTACTCTTTGTTTCGCTGCTGTTCCTCAACTTTATTACCCCAGCACGACTTCTGTGGGATTGTTGCGATTTTTGGTGTTGCAACAAGAACGGAAACAAAATTGTGAACCAGACTTGATACGCCGATAAATTATTTTCTATAGACGGTTAACGATGCAAGAGCTTACAAATAGGGATTAATGTTAATACGGAGAAGACACATGTGTTCGTATCTCTTACGAATAGTGAGATATCATTGTTAGGCATGTTGTCCTCGGCAAATACTAAGCGACTGGTAGAATTGATGATAAAGGGAGTATACAGGAATGCAGTCAATATTGATGGTAATTTTATTTTTTGGCGAACAACGACAATTCATAACGTAATGCTACTTCTACAGGATGGCTAAAAGAGATTGCATATAAATTCATTTTAAGATTTTTGGTAAGCTTACAAATCATAACTTATTTACTTAGAGTCAAATTAATTTTTAAAATGAAAATTAAATGTTAAAGGATACATCATTGTGACGGATTAGAACTTAGTCGCGCATGGCTTCCAATATTAAATATATTGTAATTTGTAATAATGTATACAATTTTTTCTAGACTTTTTCTAATATCTGTTAAGAAAGAGTATGGCTGCGGTATTTCGCTACCGATAAAGCGTCTCTGAGTTATACAGATCACTTCTTGTCAGTTTTTGGGACGGTTTTTCCTGTGGCAAAAGGAGAGTTTTCCTGAGAAGATGCATGTTCGCCGTCCAAGTTATTGCCGGGCATGCATACATTGTCTAGAAAATTTTATACATAAAAAAGGTAACAGTTACGAATTTTTCTTGTTACCTAGCTTACTTGTTGTTTTTGTTTTTTCTCGTTTTTATGTCAATTTCCCCTGAAGAAGGCACCAGTTTATGGTGCCGAAACGTTGGGTTTTAATAATAAATAAATACAGAATTTAAAATAAAAAAGATAGTATTATTCCAATTATTAATATGAGTTCTTAAAGATATTTTCATAATTTAAAATATATACGATTATATGAAATCTGCTAAACATCAACCTCATTTGAGAAGTTGCGCTCAATACAAGAATTAGTTCAACAATGGCCGATTCATCAAATGTGTAACGCACATATACCTATTAGATATTTAATAGGTATTCGTATATGGTAGCGCACGTAAAAGGAAAGGTCGGAATGCAGTGACAGTAGATGTTACTTACGGTTGGATGCACCAACTTAACTTAAATATTAAACTTAGCATAATTGACAATATTGAATCGAAATGAAATGTCAAATAAATTAAGTCTAGCTTAAAATTTAAGCCTTGTTGGTGCAAATGGGCATTAGATCCTCAATATCTGTTCTGACGTTTATAGCTTTCTTGCTTGAATTAATGTATAACATTTCTAACATAAGGCTTTTTGACAAGTTCTTTTCTTTATGTAAAACTCAAATGTTATCAAAGTTAAATCTGTGTTCTAAATCCCAATAATGCTTAGTTAATGCCAATTTACCAATGTCCTTTCCTTGTTCAGCATTAAGTTTGTGTTCGGTAACTCTAAGTTTTAAATATAGTTTAGACTAACCTATGTAATTTGCATCACAATTGTCACATGGAATACTGTACACAACATTTGACTGAAATTTAGTATCCATTTTATCTTTACAGACACTGAATAATTATTCGACTGTTTTCACATTTTTTAAAATAATGGTAGATGTAATTACATTTTCGAGCAGCTGTTTTAAATTAAGCGTTATTTTACCTGGGTTTTAAGATTTTATATTTAGTTTTACTAAAAATATTAACTTTGTTAAACTTTGACATTAATGCTAAATTGCACCACTAACATTTAAATTTTAAGCTTGACAAACAGAAAAGTGCTAATCGAAATTTTGACAGCAATATTCAATTACTCATTTGACATTTCGTTTTGATACGATATTCTCAATTTAAGGGCCACTTAAAATTTACGCCAGCGGTGCAACCGGGCATTATTCTTTTAATGTTGTACTATAAGACTTAAATTTTAAGCTAAGTTTAAACAAAATATGCTTATCGAAATTTTTACTACAATTTCGTTTCTATGCAATATTGTCAATTTATGCCAAGTTTAATATTTAAGTTACGTTGGTGCAACCGGACATAAAAGTGCTTATTTATATAACAATAACAAAAAACACCGCGTCCTTTTTATAGTTAACTGAATTCAGGTGAAAAGAAAGTTTAGATTGGACGAGTACAGAAATAAAGAGAACAATAACAATGCAGCTCTATATGTATCTAATTACTTGAATTCTTCTTCAACAATGTCTTCTTCTGTATGGATTTCAGGAAACGCGGGACAGTAAACATTCGTTGCTATGTCTCAGCAACGAGTTCCGGCAGTGAGATTCGGAAGTTTTTGCTGCATTAAAACCCCATTCGATTCGGCCATTATGCACTGGGATTGCTCTTATTTTACTTTTCTCTTCCATCGTTCTTTCGATAATCGTTACTGCGAGCCCGATATCTGCTTGCCTTTCAATGGCTGCACATGATTGTCAGTTAAGACTTTTAGCTTGTTTTGTTTACTGGTTCTTAAAAACGATTTCAACAACGTGAACAAAATTTAAACTTTACTTAACAAAGAAACAGATTGAAATATGAAAGTTTTCGTAATAAAGTTTTACACTGAACGATATTTTAAAAATGAAATTAGCTCAGTTGGTCAAACATCGTACTATAATCCAAAAAATTGACTCTGTCGTAATTCGTAATAATGACAAAGCGGCATATTGTTTACTGTTTGGTTGACTAATTTGGATTTTCTGGCATTAGATTACAACCGTTTTTTGATTTGTCGGGCATTAAAATTAACCTGATATTTTAAACGTAAATATCGTTTTTTTTTTTTTTAGTTTTGATACGTATAAACATCGCACCAAGTTATGGAGAAAGAGAAGACGAATCCGTTGCAGTTTCAACACTCATTTTTGGCCAAAAATGGATTTGTCAGGTTTAGATGTTTAATTGTAGTCTGTTTGTAATTCAAAAGAAATTAATGTCAGCATCATAAAATAAATTTGAATTAATAGAACGTTAAGATTCTGGAGACGAAAATATTAATATTATATTAAAAAGAAAAGTACTTTTCCAGCATTAGTAAATACGGATTTTAATTAATGAAAATTAAATTTCGGGAGATATTATGCAAGCCACATCAGATTTTTTTCCCCTCGCTAAGACAGGTATTGGAATCATGCTGAAAATCGTATATCCAGATTTAAGTGGATAAGCACGTTTAAGGTCCCTAGAATCCAATTAAAAGATTTTTACGATGATGTCCGTATGTATATATATATATATATGTGTGTGTATATGTGTGTGTGTTTATGTGTGTGTGTGTGTGTGTGTGTGTGGATGTTGCAGCCACGGTTTCTCAAATACTATAAGTCAAAAAATATTTAACTGCAGTTTCCTCAATATGACATTCCTGGGAAGAGCTGATTAGTTTTTGGTAACAATTGGACAACCGGAAATAATAGTTCCTTTAAAAAAATCTTCTAAATATTATTTTTTAAAAATTTCTGTTAGTAATACTAAAGAATATAAAAATCTCTATCCGATTCACTTAAATTTTTTATTAAAGATGTAAGTATATAAAACTTCGAGCATATACTGACTAGAGGCCGCCTTACGGTGTTTGTTATGATCGGAACACATACGGAAGCCATGGTGTATTGCGAGTGTATTACAAAGTAATGACTAATTGCTGCTTTTGAAGTATGTAAATCACCTTTATTTCCAATAAATTTCAGTCTAGTTACTCTTACGTCATTATTATTAAGAAACCTAAAAGTTACACTTTGTTTAATATATTATTTGTAAAACAAATCCCAGTTACTTACACATGAAACGAAATATCCTTACTTTCTTTGTATTTTTCATTACAATTTGATATACTCCGTGATATACTCACAAACTACACGCAAAAAATAAGGTTTGGTTACAGTAAAATGACAAGCAGTGACATATAACACAACAAAACACTGCCCGCAATTCACTATGACTTCCGGCCCCCCGCCTACATGTCTTCCAATCACTTTATTCTATGCATTGGTATAGGGAATTACTTCTCTAGTCAGTATATGCTCGAAGATATAAAATGTAAATATATAAAATAATTAGTAAATTTATCTCGCAGCCCATGGAAAACAAATGTTTGTAATTGACAGATAAATGTGAGTGTCAAAGAGCCAGAGACATTACTGAAGACTCTTTCTAGGAAGTACATTTAATATTTCTTATTTTACTATTTATAATTACAGATACATATACCCTTCAGAAATACCGCCAATCTCATCAATGATTTGGAAGAATCTCGAACATTAGAAGAATAAGAGTGAATAGAATGAATTAAAAAATATAAAAATATATAAAGAAGATATGTGTTTTTATGTGTATTAGAAATGACAAATACGTACAATACTTATATAGCCTAATATGGAAATGGCGAGAGGTTTTGTGCTGGCCACAATAGATTTTTAAATGATGAAAATGTCAAGTAATTTTTAAAATGAAATTTAAAATGGTCGCGGTTTTATCGAAATAAAATCAATAGAACATGTAAGTTAGAAAAAGTGGATTTAATCTAGTTTTCCCGCTCTTTGTCGTCGCGTATTTCACGTCGCCCACTCGACCATTGCATGGCACACTTGAATTTATTCCCTGGAATAAAAACGAGATTTATCTGAGGCCGGCTCTGCGGGTCCGCCCCTGTGATGTTCTGCCTCCCCCTGCACCAGCCCTGTGTCAACGTATCCCACTAATTCCCCCCGTGTCGCTGGCTGTTTCCGGTTTTAACTCATTTTAACAGAGCTCCAGGATTTAGCTACTCTTTGTCTGTGGCTGGAAAAAGTTTAAAACTACTGTTTCTTGTAAATTAATAGTACAGTGGGTCTGCTTTCATTCTGTCCTGTCAACAAGACTTGGAAAATGCAGCTAACTTTTTTTTACAAATGTACGACTTCATTCCTACAAAAATAGTACACTCAAAGAGGGACAATCTAATTTTATTTATACTTTTTTCATGGTCACATGTAAATACATTTTATTTCTATTTTATTGCAACACTGAAATTCACGAATAGGTTTTTTTTGCTACATGTAGAAATACGAATATACTCGTATTTTCATTACCTACTACAGATATCTGCGTTATACAAATATGCACACCCAGCTTTTTGCGTAAATGGTCATGAGATACGAGTATATTTATTTACTCTATTTACTATATTTATAGTTCTGTAGTTCAAGGTTAACCTTATCCCTATGCTCGCGAAAAATTACTGCATACGTTTGGCACTGGTTGTATCTCTCAAGTACATGTGATGTTTTAAGGGATATTTATATAGATTGTAATATTACATCTTGGAAAGTTTTAAATTAAATAAAAAAATTGTTGTAACCAGCACAAGACCTCTCGCCATTTGCATATTAGGATATTATGTATTGTACATATTTAACATTTCTGGTACACACAAAAACACATATCTTCTTTACATATTTTTAAATTCATTCTAAGAACAAGTTTCCTCTTATTCTTCTAATGTTCGAGATTCTTCCAATTCATTGATCAGAGTGACGGTATTTCTGAAGGGTATATGTAATATACCTATGAATCTATAATTATAAATATTTAATTAATAATAAAATAATAGATATTTACACACCAAGTGAGCTAAGGTAATGTTTATTCATGAGAAGAAAGTTTAGCTCACGAGCCCGTAAGGGCGAGTTAGTTAATTTCTTCGAGTGAATAAACATTCTTAGCTCACGTGGTTTGTACAATATTTTTTTCACTACTAACCCAGGAACCCACTATTATTTACCTTTATTTATAGAGAATTTATTTTAAAATGCAACATTATGGTTCATCATATCCATGGTTACTCACTATTGTCAAAAAATGACAGCAATGTAATATTTGTCCATTTTAAAATGCAACATTATAAATAGTATTGCAGCACAGGAGATACCTCCGGAACACATCACAAATGGTGTTAATTCTTATTACGACCGACTAGAATATTGCCTCAGTGTGAATGGGGATATTTTTTAACATTTATTACATGAAAATTATGAATTTTTGTAAGCTAAAGTTTGTTAAGATGTGCAACATTCATGTTTTGATTTTTTGTTAATCGTATATACGCTAATTTATTGGAAATTAGTTTTGATTATACAAAATTACAAATTTCATATGTTGCATTTTAAAATGGACAAATATTACATTGCTGTCATTTTTTGACAATAGTGAGTAACCATGGAAGTGATTGACCATATATTGCATGTTAAAATAAATTCCCTGTATATTTGTAGTTCTCTAACTCTATAGAACATATAATAAAAATTTTAAATGTATCGGATAGAGATTTTTATATTTTTTAATATTTGTAATAACATAAATTTACAAAAAATAAAATTTAGATTTTTTTTTAAGTAACTAGTACTTCCGGTTGTCCAAATGTTACCAAAATCTAATCAGCTCTTCCCAGTAATGTGAGATTGAGGATACCGCAGTTAAACATGTCTTAAATCTTATAGTATTTGAGAAAATGTGGCTCCAACATCCACATATATACACACACACGCACACACACACACATACACACACATACACACGGACATCATCGTAATAATATTATAAACAGGTTCTAGGGACCTTAAAACGTATTTGTCCACTAAAATCTGGATATACGATTTTTAGCATGATTCCAATACCTCTCTTAGCGAGAGGTAAAAATGAAGCAAAATATTTTGTCCTCGTAGTTCTAAATATTTGTACAAATCGCGAAGGTCATTTAATACGTCCTTTTTACTGTTTTTCTGCCCACTCAGTAGCCGCTGACTAAATTTCAATTCCGTTTTCGGCAAATAATAAATCTGATTCAACAGAAGTGTCTATATAATGTTCTTCTATTTTCTCAGAGGACTCATATTTCATTACTTTGGTCGAGTCCTTCTCTTCCACTATTTCAGTTAGAGTGAAATTATTTTTTTCGTAAATATGAATGTGTCATTCTCAATAAGGTATTTCAGTAACTTTTCGTAAGTAAGGCCTCTTTCGGGAAACATTTTTAGAAGAAACAACGACTGAAATACGAATAAAACAACCTATTGTCTTTTTCGTGCATAATTTTTTAACATCAAAATGCAATTACATTTAAAATATATATCCACTGAAAATTTCCATCGGTTGCCAAATTTTAATTGTTCTACTTCCTTAATTAATTATAATTTTGGCTCAAGATCTAAAGTATTTGTTAGTTAATTTTTACAAAGATGAAAAATGATTGTTGAAAGATTGTTTGCACAAAGAAATTAAATTGCCTTGCTTGACTAGCTGTTTTCTAATTTAAAGAATATTTATACATTTGTCACGACTTTGATAATAAATGTAAAATTGCTTTGAGAAGCCAAAGTAAATGTCATAAATGTCATTTATTTGATCTTTTATAAATAATGTTAATATAATGGCTTATAGTAAACAAACATAAATAGATGCAACTAAATTTATATAGTATACTCAGTGATCGATATATGGGCAAAAAAAATCCATGACCAAGAGTAAAAGTCCATTTTTATAGTAACAAAATTGAAAGAGAAGTAGAAGTCTGATGAAGGTTATTTGTACCATGAGCAAATTAATAAACTTAAGACATTCCATTTCCATTTTAAAACGATGATCGTTGTTGACAATACTTTCGCTGCAACTTAAAACCATGTATTAATTCATATATTTTACTTTCATTCCTAGCCGTGCGTTATTTTGTGTCAGTGTCACTGACTATTTTTCACTAATTGCTTTTACATTTACTAGTAAAATTACTAGTTGAGTCAATTTTGAATTTTGAATGCTTTCGCGCGTGTGTGTGTGTGTGTGTGTGTGTGTGTGTGTGTGTGTGTGTGTGTGTGTGTGTGTGTGTGTGTGTGTGTGCGTGTGTTTGTGTGTATAACGATTTTTTCGTCCACGATAACTCATATCAAACTTAATAACTTCTATTTTCCGTATTTAAGCTGTCTGCATTAATATAAAAAGTTTATTAGATTTTGGGTAAAATTGAAGCCCATAACAGTTTTTAATGATAAACTATATTAAAATATAAACTAAAACTTTTTAATTTTATTATTTAAGACTTTCATATCAAGGTGAATAATGTATAAGATTTTGGTTAAAATTGATACACCAGAAGTCATACTTTACTTGAAGCTCTAAACAGATATTCGTGAAAAATGTAATTCAAAACTTTTCAGATTTAGTATTTGAGACCTTTATATTAATGAGAACAGCATATTAGAGTTTTTTTAAATCGATAAACCGGAAGTGGTACATTACTTGAAGCTTTGAACAAATTTTCTTGAAAAAATATATTAAAATTTGATCCAAAACTTCCCATTAGATTTTGACTATATATGATAAACCGGAAGTGGCACTTAATTTAGAGCTCTTAACAGATTTTCGAGTAAAACATAATAAAATATAATCCAAAATTTCGTATTACAGACTTTTCTATTTATTGGAACAACAAATTAGATTTTGTTTACAAACAATCAACTGGAAGTGTTATTTCATTGCTATATTAAACATGGAATTAGCGGGAGGTTATGTGGTGGCCATTTCAGATTTATTTAATAATAAAACAATATTATGATCTTACCTACCCTCATTATTGTAAGTAAACGATATTACTGAATTTGATAGAATGGGCAGATCAAAAATCTTAATTCATACAATTCGTAGATGACATTGATCAGACTCCTTTAAGAATTAGATTGTTGACTGTTCGCGATAATAATGCTGTGAGCCTATAGCCTTTGCAAAGAACAAAGGCTTACAATATTAAATAAATATCATACCACATGAATACATAAGGAAATATTTGAAATTGTTTTACTTTCTGAAAAGTAATTTGTATAATTTAGTACAACTTAATGGAACCATAAAACTAACAAACTCCGTTTGCAACATTTATTTATTTACATCTGTTTCTTCGATATATTACAACAATTTTCCTCGCAAATTATGGCCGACATTAATGTGAAAATTTCCGTTCTAATTTTCCTTTGTGTGGGTATTTCTGATGATTAAATTGCATCATTTCGCAAGCTATTGGAAACGAATTCGTTTCATCTGCTGCTTTACTTTGAAGTACAAACAAATCTACACATCTGGTTCACATGATATTTCATACATAAATGTAGAAATGTGTAGTAATTGAGTACATATCTGTCAAAGACTACGATAGTTTTTGTATATGAAAGGAACTGCTTTGTATCTAATTATTTTGTGTACCACGAAATGTTTTAATTATATGTCGTGTGAATACATACACTAGTGCTCTTTTGTCTAAAATTTATAATTTTGGTTTTAATATCTTTCATATTGCCCTCGTTTCATAATTATTTTTATTTAAATGTTACCCATAGACTTGTTTGACAAATGGCAGAGTTTTTCTTCTTAAATTTTCCATGGAATACTATGACCCTTTGTTTTAATGTATCTATTTTCATATATTATACAACAAGAAGATTGAAAATTCTCGATAAATACGAAACGTGTTGCCTGGAAACACCATGAGACCGAAGGACGAGTGGTATTTCCCAAAGGCAATTCGTTGAGTATGTCGATTTGTATACAGGTAGACTATATCATGAATGAAAAGAAATTAAAAAGTAAATAGTAAATTTCACGTAACCATGTAGTCTAATTTCTTTTGCATGAAAAGTCAAACTATGCGCCACATAACCTATATTTTGAAATATTGCTATGTATTATTGTAATATTTTATATTAAAATGCTCGTATTTTTAAAGAAATTCGCAGTAGCAACAACGCAGTTTCTGGACTTGTGATTAAATAACTAAACGTTTACTTGTCAAATTTTTATTTCAATAACGCTTTGCTGTCAAACAATTGGTGCCTATAATTAACCGTTTCGGTGCATTCGGAGCTGTAAGTGACAAAGTGACATTTCAGAAAACAGAAAACATGACTTTTCTCCTCAAAGTCAAACTACAGATTTATTTATATAGTAGGTACTGTGTTTGAAAAAACAATCGTACTCTATACGCTGTGTAAATATAATTCAAAATGACACTAACAACTTTGAGTACATAGAATAAAATAACCAAACGCACCTATAAGTAACCATGGTGAACGAAAATACGAACCTTTGTATATTCGTATATTAGTTCACGATGGTTACTTAATAATAACCTCTGTAATACAGGTAACTAAGAAAAATTACGCATTCTTATTGGTTTATAATTTAATGAATGATATAGTCAAAGATATTCCTTGACATAAAGATGCACAGGTAAAATATAAATCATCATTTTATTATATTTGGGAAAAAACGGAGAAAACAGTCTTGAAAATTTATGTAAATGTTTTTATTACAAATCCAATTTTTCGGCAGCAAATCTGCCTTCCTCAGAGAATTACAAATTATCATGTGGTAAGTATACATAAGACAAACTAATTAATAATTTTTCTTATTTATAAATACAATAATATTTTTGTTGCCGAATACTTACATTCGACTATTGAGCACTCCGCCTATGGAGTTATGCTCAAACTTTATCCTCATGCGCTATGGACATTCCACACGAGTTGTATAGTATACTTTTTCTACGACTAACAAAAAGAAGAAAAATACGAACTGTAGAAATTTGACATTTTCTTGAACGTTGTTAATTTTAATGTCATTTTATGTACTTGTTTTTCTAGGCCTCCTAGTCTTTCTGACATTTCTTATTAAAATTATATTTTATTTTAAATACACTAACAGCTTGATTCTCGAAAAAGATTAAGCTAATCCTCATTTTCGGTTTAGCGAATTCTAATCTAAATTTGACTGTTTGTATCTTAAAATATAGTCTAATCTATTCCTAGTATTTACCTTTTTTGATAATATTTTGAAGATTAAATTTTAAATACCTACCGGAATAGAATAGAATTCACTTATTCAAAAATAAAGATTATCTAACTTTTTTAAGAATCGGACTGTAAATGTGTAAATACTACTTAACATTTTTCTAATTTATTTAACTTATGATGAAACTTCATTTAAATAAAAAAGAAGAAATGCCAAGTTTTTCACTTAGGTAGTTATCTAAACTGATCTTAACTGTTTTGAAGCACATTTGAAGCTTAAGAAGTTTACTATTTTCTAACCGTAAGCCGACATTTTTTTGACCAATTAAAAAAAATTAACAAAGACAAAACCTCTTGAAAAGTTTCTTAAGTTCCTTTTTCAAAACATGGTTCAATATTTTGAGTTTTCTTTAGCAGAGTCCACTTGTTTGCAATTGAAAAACTTGAAACGATTTTATTCATCGTCGACAAATGACAATGTCTCGCCCATAAAGTTCTGCCGTCCAAGCTTGAATAGAACATATCGGTAATAAAGCCAATTACCAGTGGAATGTAAATTTTACTTCGTCGCGCAATTTAATGAAATTGGACTAATTATACTTTCTGTCGTTACTAATCTTTACAAAGAACTTTGTCAATGAAACTACGAAATGACAGTTTGTGCTTCAAATAAATGGACGAGTACGAGAAAAAAAAAACGTTTAATTAAAAGACAAATTACTTGTATAGCATATAAAATAAAAAATCTGCATTATGCACTGTTTTATAATAAATATTTTTTTTGTGAAAAATTCCTGGACTTAACAGGGTTATTAACTTAGGATCTTTCTATATATCTATATTTAGGAAAATTGACTCTGTCGGGTCCAGCAATCAAACTATAAAAATCGTAATTATTACAAATAAGTGATAGGTGTTGGGTCGAACGTAATACAATTTAAAATATCCGGTGGTTTAAGAGCATAACAAAGACAAACTTAAAGATTATTAATGTTCTATAGGAAAAAACATAAAAAATGATCCTTCAGAGGGGGCTACTATAGTTAAAGAGGATTTTGTAAGCAGTATCAATTTGTGGCAAGCAGTTGACGAGATACCCTATCTAATTGTCTGATTATTTTCAATTTTTAATAGTGTATTTCGATTTATTTTTGTAACATAATGGAATAAATCCTTAATGTTTTCATATAAATCCAAAATAATAGAAGTTTAGTAAGTTTAATGAAATCAGTTACAGAACCTGAAAAATTCAAAGTTAAAAATCTGTTGTGGCCAGCACAAGACCTCTCGCCATTTCCATTTTAGGCTATATAAGTATTGTATTGCACTTCGCTTTCGAACCGTCGTTTTATAACGAAAAATTACAGAACTTTAACCAAATATTGTTTTTTATTGTATTTAACATGTCTTCTGCACACATATAATTATAATTATATATATTTTCATTGTATGAGGCACTTTCTAACTGTGAGAGATTCTTCCAATTCATTAACCAGATTGGCGGTATTTCTGATGGATATATGCATTTTACCTATAATTGCAAATATTTAATTAATAAAACAATAAGAAAGATTAAATATACTTCCCAGAAAAAGCTATCAGAATGTCACTAAAAATGTTGATTTTTGACACTGACATTTGTCATTTACAAACTATGTTATAAACACTGGAATTTGTCAACTGGTTTCCTTAGTGCCTTAGCCTCTGCGATTAGATTACTCTATATATTATAGTGTCTTTATCTCTAAATCTATACAAGATATAATAAAAATTTTAAGTGTATTATATGGACAATTTTATGTACTTCAATATTTAATAACAAAAATTTCTAAAATATTATATTTAGAAGATTTCTTCTTAGAAACTACTACTTCCGGTTGTTCAATTGTTACCAAAATCTTTTCCAGCTCTTCCCAGGAATGTCAGATTGAGGAATCCATAGTTAAACAGTTATTAAGTCTTATAGTTTTTGAGGAATCGTGTCTACAATATCCAGACATACATACACATACACACACACACAGACATCATTTTAAAAATGTTATAATCGGATTCTAGGGACCTTAAATCGTGCTTATTCACTAAAATCTGGATATGCGAATTTTAGCGAGAGGTAAAAAATAAGTAATTTATTTGAAAATTGTGTTTCTTTTTAAATAATACCTCACTCAAAGACTTATGTTCTACATCTATATTTTTCCAATACACAAAAACAAACTTGGCATAAACTATGGAATAATAATTTAATTAAACGTCAGCTTTACTGAATCCGATACCTCTCTTAGCGAGAGGTAAAAACCAAACTCGACAAATCCAATTTTTAAATTTACATTCTGAGATTATTAATTTGTTTTTCTTATTAAACAAAGTAGTTTCTGGTTCTTTATCATCAACATTATATGTGTACTTATGTTTTTATATAATTATTCTTTTGGAACATATCAAAACAGTTTTTTGGGAATCCAATTGATATTCCAAATTTTATAGTTGTATATTTTCTGCTTTTCTGTAGTAAATGCACCCATATTTATTTCTGACAATAGTTGAGGAAAACATATAAATTTTAATAATGTCTAACGCCAGCTCATACTTAAACTATTTACACATACACCTACAACAATAAAATATCTTTGAAACAATTTCAATGATCCATATCTTTTGGCAAAACTTGTTCTTTGTAAACTAAATGTTTAATTACTCGATGAAAGCTTGGCAAAGTAATTGTTGACATTTGGCGACTGTACAACATTGTTATTGAACACAAAACAACGATAACCTGCGCATTAAAGTCATACAAATTCGTATTATGAATTATGATGAGGTGTTAAGATCTCAGGATGATGACCACTCTTCAAGAATAGGGCTGTTAATACTGTAACAAAGTAGAATGTTCAAGATATGAAATTAAATATGCCTCTTTGGTTAGCCGGGTCACGCTGATCGAGCGTTTACACGTATATGTGTCTGGCGATAATGGCATCTTAAGGTTTTTATTAGTTTATACAATATTGGTGGTTCTTACAATAATCCACAGTTATATGTATGTGTATTCTTAAATCGTTATAATCCACAATAAGACATGAGATTCCTTTTTAGATATTTTCTTATCATGAAACACGCATTGTCCATAAAAATTCCGAAATAAAATATTCGCCTTACAATTTTTTCTCAACGACGTGTTTGGGTGTTGTAATCTAGGAAGAATATGTATGAAATATCGATAACAACATTTCTTTCTTTCTTTTGAATTCCACTTTGGATTTGCGCCCCACGTGACCTACATAATTCCGCGAGACACACCCTGTGTATATTCACTTTTTCATCCCTGTAATGGATGGCATAAACTTGGCCAATTTATCTGTCACAATGGCGTACGCGTGAAATTTTAATGTTACAATTCTTTGTTTTGCGAAGTTTTATATTTAAAGCGAAAATGAAAACAAAATTGTTTTTATGTAATATGCTCTTTAAAATTTTAAGGACATTTTTTCAAGAGGAAATTTAATTTTTATAGGAAATTAACAAATTTAATTTTTCTCGGAACAATAATTTCATTAAAATGTGACCTAAAAATAAGAAAAGTACATTAAAAATTAATTTGCCAGGGGGCTTGTATTATACAGTATAAAGATCATACAAGATTTAGATAACTATAGGCCGGTTTTTCAATATCTGGTTAAAATTTTAACTAGTTGCATAAATAAAATTGGAACGAAATGAACTGTCAAATAACAGATTTATCATTCCTCTCAACAAAACGATGCAATGTTGTTTACATAACTAAGTTAAAATTTTAAGCAGAGATTGAATAGTTGGCCCTAAGTATGCTTTAACATTACCTATCACCTAACACAACGTACAAAACTGATTTCAGAATTAATAATACAATCATCAACATATTTTAATAAGCGATAGACATAAGTATTATTTAGGAGATTGTTTTGTTGTTTGACGGTTGCTCATTGCTGTGTTATTTAGTGTTCGTCAACCGTGTAGTTATTTATCGTTTCTCGCGTTTATTAATTATCGTTGATTATCGAGTGCGTCGATCAAGAATAGTGATTTGGTCGAGACGAGACGAGACGAGAAATTCATTGTCTCGTCTCGTTTCAAATTCATAAAATTATGTCTCATCTCGAAGTTTTTCTCGTCTCGTTTAATAGAGTCTCGTCTCGGCCGAGATTCTCGCCGAGATTTCTCGACGGAAATTTAAAATGTATATTTTGGTCCCATAAACTAATTATTAAATTAAATTAATTACAATTTGAACAAAAAGATAAATATTTGTGGTTTTATCTATCAAAATTTGTTATAACCTAAAACTTATGTAAATTTTATTGTTATAATTTTGTTAATGTAATATTTATCTAGCATTTTCTAATCTGTTATAAAACATTAAAAAGAAAATAACGCTAAAATCCTTAGCTAACAAATTCTGACAGATAGAATGTCAAATAATTTATTATCTTTTTGTTCAAAAATGCCATAGCTATTGCTATTAATACAAAATTGAATAAATTTAACAATTAGTTTATGGGACCAAATATTACATAATTTACGCGTTCTCGGTGTCATTTTTTATCTTTCTATTCATACCACAACCATCGTTCTAAATTAAAACGAGGGGCAACAGTCTGCAAAAAACTGATTTCCCATGTCAAACACCTATGGCCCGTTTTTTAATTAACAGAATGTATATTATGTGTTCAAATTTGAGGTTATCTTTTGAATTACCTGCCTGAGTGTCTGGTAGCGAACCTGGGGGTACCGGGTTCGATCCCGACCGACGCCAAATATTTCGAATTTTAAATGGCACAAAAGTGACTCCTGTGGTGCACTCTCCACGCCAGCAATGAGTGCCCGTGAGGTGACGCCTGGTAAGCGCCCGCACGGTACAAATATGTCATCATCATTACCGATATCTGCGATAAAGCAGATTGGCACACCCAGAAATGGGTAAAATGCCGTGATGATATATTATTATTATTATTAATAATAATAATATTAATATTATTGTTATTAATACTATAATTTTTTCATACATATACATATGTCGTGTCTGTTGACATTTGAGTAGTAAAAACACAGTAAAAGCATTACATTGTTAAGTTATGAACAGATATACGGTGCAACAAGGTGGTAGCACAAGCGTTTACACATTTTGTAAAAGTTTACAGAGTACACTATAATGAAAATAGTTAGTTTTTCATATTATAGCGTGTAAATATTAAGAATTCAACCATGAAATATACAAAAATAAATAGAGGCAGATATAACTGAAAATATGTTAACTTTCACTCGCTTGCAAATATAACTAATGAGAAAAATAACAACCGAGAAATCTCGAAACAGTTTTCGAGAATCGAGATCTCGGCAAATATATCTCGTCTCATAGAATAATTTTTACATTTCTGTCTCGTCTCGGTGAGACGAAAAATCTCGAGTACGAGACGAGGCGAGAATCGAGAAATATCTCGTCTCAACAGAATCACTAATCAAGAAAATCACTTTCGCTTTGTTTTGTTGCATGACGGGTGCTCATTGCTGTATTCTTTAGCATTCGTCAACCGTATACTTCATTTCACGTAAGAAAATAGCGTTGGTCTAGAGAGGAATGTACATTCTACCCTTTGAATGGTCAGAATGCTAACCTAGTTCACACATGCGAAAAAATTATCACTTATCAGAATTAAGTGATATTTAACAATGTTATATTGTCATATTTAATATTCAGGACTCGTATATTTTACATATAAAAATATTTTTATTATTGACACAGTTTGGTTTTAAATTATTTATTTAATGTATGTAAAAACGGTTGGCTCTCAAGCGCCATCTGCTATTTTCTTACGTGAAATGAAGTATAAATAGATTTTTTATTTCCCGCTACCCTTGGGAAGGGAGGTATAGGGATTGTGCTAAAAACCACATATCGAGATGTTAGTAAATGGCCACGTTTTAAGGTCCGTAGAATCTAATTTTAACATTTTCACGATGACGTCTTTATGTGTGTGTGTGTGTGTGTGTGTGTGTGTGTGTGTGTGTGTGTGTGTGTGTGTGTGTGTGTGGATTTTGTCTTTGCTCTAACTCAAATACTATCATTCAGAATATTCCAAAACCTTGTATTTCGACCCTATTCTAATATGGAAAGAAACCATTAGATTTTGGTGTAAATCGGATAACCAGAAATGGCACTTTACTTGAAGCTATTAATAGTTTTTCTTCGAAAAATACCATTAAATGTCATTTTTCGCATGTTCTGTCACTATAAAAATTAAAGATTATTGAATTTACTACATGCATACATTAATAATTTTTTCTATATATGCATTTTACAGATAAATTTAAAAAAATTTTTTTTACAAATCTCAGAGCCTATGATTTAAACCTTTGTTACACAGTTCATATTTAAAATGTATGTAACTGACAAATAAATGTCACTCAAAAAAGTAATAATTTCAAATTAACAATGGTGATATTTTAAAGAGAAAATAGTAAATAAAGCAGTAGTTATATGCAAATAAACTTAATTCAGTTTACAGCATTATAGTACCTAAATAAATAAATTTTTGAAAGAAATCCGATCAAGGCCATCTACGAATTGCATCTATGAATTAAGATTTTATGTTGTCAATTTTAGTAGTGTCGTTTACATAGTTTTTATGAGGTACACAAGATATTATGTACCCTCATAAAAACTAAGTAAAAGACACTACTAAATTTGACAGCACAAAATTCATATATACAATTCGTAGATGGCCTTAATTGGACTTTTTTCAAAAATTTTACTGTATGTAGGTGGGTACGTATTTAAATTAATCAAAATTAAATAGCGGGAGGTCTTGTCTTGTCCACATCAGATTTTTAAAATATATTTATCTGTTAGAAAGTGAACATTGCTGCAGTTTGCTATAAATTTTGTAGAATACAATAATATCCATAATTTCTCAAACGAGGTATATGGCCTTATCGACAAAATAAGCCCCAGTATTTGAGAAAGGCCTATAGATAAAAAAATATATCATCACGGCATATTACCCATTTCTGGGTGTGCCGGTATCTACAATACATGTAGACATCGGTAATGATGACGATATATTGTACCGTGTGGGCGCTTACCAGGCGACACCTCACGGGCACTCATAGCTGGTGTGGAGAGTGCACCACAGGGGTCACTTTTGTGCCATTTAAAATTAAAAATATTTGGTGTCTGTCGGGATCGAACCCGGTTCCCCCGGGTTCGCGACCAGTCCCTCAGGCACGCCGCCACGAGACTATAGATAAAGTGTAAATAGGCCCATTTAAGTATCCCGCTTTTTAAAAAATACATGTAGTGTCATCATTTTAGTCACACATAGATTATAATAAAACAGAAAAAAATGCAATTATTAATATGCTAATATTAATAATTATGAATTAAAAATTCACTATGTTTAAAACGAGCGCTATATTGATGGCGTCACCCATACTGCTGACGCATGCGCACAACAGTTGTATAGAGTGGTTGTTGGTTGTGGAAAACTTTTGTCCGTCCTGACTTCATTCGAATGTTTGTGCTTGACGCCGGGAATTTTAAAAGAAAAACAGGTTAAGTTGAGTTTGTAATTTCTTTTATTTAGTAAGTAAATGAAATTACAAACCCTAATAATTTTTAAAACCAAATGTTTCTTCTTGTTTTACGATATGAACCCAGAATTTGTAAAAGCGGATAGTCGAAATTTTCCTTATGTAGTTATGTAGATTCATACGTTTTATACGGTGCAATTATTATTTATAAGTATAATTATATAGTATTTCATAAACATTACCTGCTGTACGTAATACACAGTTAAACAAAAGATCATTATACCTAAACATATAAAACAAAAACAAAGAATCAATCATTTTCTTGGTTATGTTTATGTCATGTGTTTTGCTGTGGATGTGTTTAGAAAGAAACGAAATACGTCAGGCATTTTCACTATGTCCGTTTCACTTATTCTAGGCCTCTCTTTCTAAGCCGTGAGTGTGACGTCAGCAAATACTAGTGGTTTTTGTGGGATGATATTTTTTGAACTTTGCGATTTTCTTATGACTATATGGAGTATTTTTTACCAAAATAAAAAAAAATACATATCTCTTACTTTTCTATATAGATTGACATATTAAAAAATTAAATTTTTAAAAATTATTAGTAGTCATTTAAATTAATTTGTGATTAAAGAAACAATAATATTTTTAAGTATCGTTGGTCCCTGAGATCAGGTGCGTGTACTAGAGGATTAATGCGAATTTATTTTAATAAGGAATTAATTTATTGATTTTTGTTATAAAACATTAAAAAGTTGAATAAATTATTTATTCAACGATAACAAACAAAAATAAAATCTGTTCTGTTCTACGAGTACAAACAAATACCAGCTACTTGCTAAATAAATTTCTTCTATATTCAAATATATAAAACAAAAGTGAAATAAACAAGAAAATTAAATCCCCTTTGTTGCAAACAAACAGTTGGCTAATAGGATCTTAAGAAGAAAATACAAATTTCTCTCTACGTCATACAGGAAAAACTGGGAATCTCGTGTGTCGACATTTGTTGTGATGTTGCGAAATCACAAGCCTAGGGCGTTAATTTCCGAACATCCGCTAAAAACATAAATATGCTCACATAAACAGAAAGATACGCACACAAAGGGAGAATTATACGCGATACTAAATTTATACCAAAAGCGAGTTGCCAGAGGCAGAGGGGTTCCAATCCCACACAAATGAGGGAGAACATAGGCATAGGAGCGCACAAAAAAAAATACGAGAATCAAATGTACTCAAGGTAAAATTCACAACAATAAATGTAAGTACTCCTGTGAAATTGGTAACTGATAAATTTTCTATTTTCACCTCCCGCTACCCTTGGCAAGGGAGGTATAGGGATCGTGCTAAAAATCGCATATCGAGATTTTGGTAAATGACCACGTTTTAAACTAGAATCCGATGTTAACATTTTCACAATGATGTCTGTATATATACAGGGTGTTAATGAATACGTGTTACAAACTTTAACTCCTTATTTCTGATGTCATTTTGAGCAAAATATGTTATATGAATAAATAAATATATCATCACGGCATATTACCCATTTCTGAGTGTGCCACAATCTGCTTTATCGCATATATCGGTAATGATGATGACATATTTGTACCGTGAGGGCGCTTACCAAAGCGTCACCTTACGGGCACTCATTGCTGGCGTGGAGAGTGAATAGGGTGCCGTGGTGCGTGCCTAAGTTTTGGTCGTGAATCTGTGGAACCAGGTTCGGTCTCGACCGACGCCAAATATTTCGAATTTTAAATTGCACAAAAATGACCCCTGTGGTGTGCTCTCCACGCCAGCAATGAGAACCCGTGAGGTAACGTCTGGTAAACTCCCGCACGGTACAAATATGTTATCATTACAGAAATCTGTGTACAACGCAGATTGGCACACTCAGAAATGGGTAATATGCCGTGATGATATATTTATTTATTTATATTTATTTATGTTATATGAAAGTACGTGCGGAAACGTTTCATTTCAGAGTTGCAGCCCTTTTAAGGTGCACCTTCTCACACACATTTTTATTAATAACTCTGGTACTAGTTGCACTATAAATTTGAAACTTCATACGAGGATACTATTTCTTTAGACGCATGAATACACTTTCTTTTGTTTCTGTATCTCAACCAAAGGCGTCTCATTTGGGGCAGCTATGGACGTTTTTCGTCGTCATTTTTACTAATAAAATATTACATAAAATGCAAAAATAGACAAAAAAGTACTCTTGCTAAAACTAGATAATCGCAGCAGATATTTTAATTTTTAGAAAAAATCAAGTTTTTTGTGTATTTTTGTATTGTATGTAATATTTCATTAACAGAATTTAAAAAATGTCAATGAGTCAAAAAACAACGATGAAAAACGTTCAAGGCTTCCCCATACGAGAGGTCTCTGTTTGAGATACAGAAACAAAGGAAAGTGTAAACATGCATCTAAAGAAGTAGTATCCTCGTACCAAGAATCAAAATTATAGTGCAACTAATACCAGAGTTATTAATAAAAATTTGTGTAACGAGGTGCAGCTTAAAAGGGCTGTAACTTATATAGATACCATTAGATTATGGTGTAATGCCCATATGCATAAACACTCGTAAAGTTTCAAAACGGTTCGTTATAATTTTTGACAAATAGAATCAAACTTGACAAATAAAATTTCGATTTTTCTTTCAATGTCGACTGTTTTTATTGGATAAAAATTATAACGTACCGTTTAAAAATTTTACGAGTGTTTATGAATACGGGCATAAGTCAGGTAACAGGAAATGGCACTTCACCTGAAGCTCAATTTTCTTCGAAAAATACCTTTTAATATAATTTTTTCGCGATTTACGTATGTTGTTAGCAGTGTTGTGCTTATCTAGATAACATTATCTAAAATTTTATCTAGATAACGTAGTTAGTATCTTTTATCTAATATCTAGATATTTTTAAAATTAATATCTAATATCTTATGTGTTTTATAACATGCAGAAGAAAGATAAGATAATCATTATTTATGTTAGCTCCATCTATACTCAAATCAAAATACTATTTAGCAAATTAGGACAAGCACAGCCTCCCGTATTGCATTAGTGCCGTGTCGTGTGTTCTCCGTCGCCGGTGTGTCTGCCTGCGTAAACTTATTTATGATGTGACGTGTGATCGTGATTCGTGAGCAATAGTGAGCAACATTATTTATGAAAATATTCATTTACTGGCATATTTATATGCTTAATTTTATGCAGGTAAATAATATAAAACAGTGTTTATCCGGTCCCATTGAAAGGCTTTTCTGTGTAGGCGGGCAAATTCTCACCCCAAGACGCAATCGCCTATCTGATACTAATTTTGAGAAAGTACTGTTTTTAAAAAACAATAATTTACTATTATAAAAAAATATGTACATAGATATTTTTAGAATAGTGTCTCACTTTGTTTTGTATGTTATTAAATAAATATGTATATTGAATATTTTTTGTTTCTTTTCACACATCGTATCAATCAATCATAACCATTTAAAGAAAGTTTTGTAAGTAAGTAAGTAAATGTCATTGTCAATGAACTTATCATTTCAAATTTTTAATGGTAACGTTTTAAAAAGAAAATTGTAATAGTAAATAAAACAATAGTTATAATATGTGAATGCAAAGGAACATAATATAGTTTCCAGCATCAATAAATATGAAGATATGTATTTAAATTAATAAAAGTTAAAAAATAAGTAACAGTCGGTTTAGTTTCACAAAAGAATATTTTTACTTTATTGTACAATTTCGCCAGTTGCGGCATCATCAGAAGTACTGGTGGGAAGGTTTGTGCTGGCCACAACAGATTTTTGTTTTATAAATTATTAACTGTGCCCGTTGCAAATATTTGCAATAATATTATGGGGTAATGTTATTAAATTTAAATTATAAATTTTATGTATATTCAATTTTTGGTACTCTTCTACACCGTATGTTATAGAACCAGTTTTGAGTCAGATAATAATTTTCGTTTTCTGGATAACAGATAAAAGATAAATTTGCGCAATATGTCTAGACAAGGATAACAGATACTTTACATGTTATCTAGATAACAATTTTAGATAACAGATAAGATACCTGAAAAGTAAGCAACCGTGATTTCTTACAAAACTTTCTTTAATTGGTTATGCTTGATACGATGTGTGAAAAGGAAACAAAAAATATTCAGTATACATATTTATTTAATAACATACAAAACAAAGTTAGACACTATTCTAAAAATAACTATGTAAATATTTTTTATAACAGTAAATTATTGTTTTTTAAAAACAGTACTTTCTCAAAAGTAGTATCAGATAGGCGATTGCGTCTATTGAGTATAGATGGAGGTAATATAAACAATGGTAATCTTATCTTTCTTCTGCATGATATAAAACAGATAAGATAATAGATATTAATTTTTAAAATATCTAGATATTAGATAAAAGATACTAACTACGTTATGGGACACAATGAAACAGGAAGAACTCTCGTTGATTATTTGATACCACACTGTTAGGTTTCGATATATATTAACAATAGCAGTGTTGTATAAAATACTTACAAAAATGTATTTCAAATAAAAAATGCAAAATACTAAACAAAAGTATTTCATATGTTTGGTAAGATACAATTATTTTTTTAGTATTTCAAGTAATTTCAAATATTTCAAATACTTTTACTTTTAATTATTTGAAAATAAAGATACGTTAGGGTATTGTAAAAATGTTTTTCGTATTCAACTTATTCGCATATTTTTATTAATATTAAACAGAAACTCCAACATTAACATAGGCAGGTGTTCATTTAAGAAAAAAATTTGAGAATTATTACATGTTATATTACTACTAGACACATGACGGAGGGTTTCTATTTCAAATATATAAATCTATATCAAATACTTGTGTATTTTAAATACAAAAACGTATTACAAATAAAAAAATCTGATGTGGCCAGCACATGACCTCCCGCCAATTCCATGTTTAAAATAGCAATGAGCTTTAAGTAAAGTTTTACTTCCGATTGATCGTTTGTAAACAAAATCTACTTTGTTGTTCCAATAAATAAAAAAGTTTGTAATACGAAATTTTGGATTATATTTTATGTTTTTCCTGAAAAATCTGTTAGAACTTCAAATTAAGTACTACATCCGATTTATCATATATAGTCAAAATCTAATATGTTGTTTCAAATTATATAAGAGTATTAAATACCAACTTTGCGAAGTTTCGGATCATTAATACACATTATTATCAAAATCATCATCAACTTCCTTATGCTCTAAAACGCAATCTGTGTAAATTCTTCGCCGTACATTATCCATTTCGTAAATGTGAAGTTGCAAACTATTATTTGACACTTTGAAATCACGTTCTTATTGAGAGCTGTTTGATATATAATGCTGCAAACATCAAACTTAAATCGAATTATCCTGTATATCTAATATTTATGTATGATGGAAAATATATTATTTTTACAAACCTTAATTTCATTAGAATCATATTTAAACTACTAAATTCTTCTTAACACGGTTTCATTATTAATTTTAATGAAAATTGCTTCGTGACAGTGACATTTGTTTAAATATGTCAAATTTGTTATTAAAATATTGTTTTTGTTTGACGCAGAGGCAAAGTGATATACAAAAATAAATTATTTTATAATATAATATAAAGTTATTTCAAGTTACTTACTAAATGCTATTATCGTAGAATTGAAGATTGTGCCTTTATATTCAATTTGTATTGGTAAAAGTTGCTAAAAAATTATATTCAATGAATTTTTTACAAGAAAAACTGTTAAAAGCTTGTATAAATGATACTTTTGGTTATCCGATATACACTAAAAACTAATGAGCTCTTCCCACGTTAGTATAGAATGGATATACAAAATTTCAAATTTTTCTGATTGATAGTATTTGAGTAATCGTGTCCACAAGATCCACACACACAGACACACACACACACACACACAGACACACACACATACATACATACATACCTACAGACATCATTGTAAAAATGTTAAAATCGGATTCTAGGGACATCAAAACGTGCTTATTCACTAAAATCTCTATATCCGATTTTTAGCACGATCCCTATACCTCCCTTACCTAGGGTAGCGGGAGGTAAAAATGTATTTCAAATATTGAAAAATAGTATTTCATACAAATAATAGTATTTTCATGTATTAAAATATAAAATACTTGTGAAAAGTATTTAAACTAAAAATACAAAATACTGTTATTTTCAATTATTTCAAATAATTACTTGAAATGTTTTATCTAATTCAAAAACTTATTTCAACTACTTATATTTCAAATAATATACAACACTGAACAATACAAGTAATTATATAATCCGATAAATGTCAGATATTGTGTAATAAATACATTAGTACATAAATATCACTATTGTAAATAATAACAGTTTGACAGTAATATATCTGCTATATTTATTGCTTGCAAAACGTACAAATCTTGGTAATATTTCCATTTGTTGCAGATGCTTCATCCATGCTGTAACACCATTCAGGTGAGTCGAGTACATCAATAACTTTTTTTGGTATGAAGCGATAAGCCAAAACTGACGTTCATTGAATGCAAAAATAAAAATTGTATGCAGCGGCATTTGCAGTTAATCTTAGCGTCGGACAGCGTAGACGATAGATCACGTGGACATGCCGTATCGACGCGGAGTACATTACCTAGCATGGCGTACCTGAAACAGGCGGGCGTCTTGCTATTCACCAGGAGATTCAGATAGATTGTGGACCGGCCATTCCGAAAAGATTAGAAACTTATGTTTCAAACTGCGACAAATAAAAAAGTAGCATATTGCTTCCAGACGTTTCATGTTTTATGATTTACCTAACAATTTATAAAATGTAATAGTTTGGCCTAGCGACTACTACGTATATTTTGGCATTGGAATTTCTCCGTTACAATTGTAGTTTTGTGTTTTTTGTAGTTCAAAATATTTAGGTGATAGAGGGTAAAATCATTTAATAAGTAATGTAAAATGTTTTTTCGAATTTTGAACATGTAATGTACTATTTTAATGTACTCAAAATTGTACAGTAATGGGTAATTGGTTACTTTACAACACAGCAACCGTTATTGCATAGCAACGGTTTTGTCATTAAAATACACTTTGACACAAGGAATTGTTTCTTTTTATTTTTTATTGTTTATCTTCTAAATCGTTTTTCATGTTCTTTTCATCATCTAAATACATCGTTTTGCAAATCGATCTCAAAAAATTAATTTATTGGGAGGTTGTAAGGTAGAAAAAAAAAAACAATAACTGTCAAGCTTTGTTACTGAGAATCAGACTACTATGATTTTTAGATGTTTTTAATTCAGTATATTATGTCGCAAAAAAATTCAAATTTTAATACTAATATGAAATATGAAGAAACAGAGTACGCACTGCGTCAGAAAAGTGATATTACTGTACTCGTATACGGCATTTAAGTACTCGTTGTTGCTTGCACTTAAACTTGCCATACTCGTCTAGTAAACTTTCACTTTTCTTAACTTGGAACATAATATAAGTAGTAATCCATTTGCCAAGCTTTCAGATTAGTTCACTTTGTTCAGTTCAGAGAGTTCAGATCACTTAATAGTGGTTCAGATGTGCAAATGGAACAACCACCATTCGGTTAGTGTCACTATTTGCAAAAAATTGTAAAGAAATTATATTTTATAAAAAAAATTAACTTAAAACTCATTCTAAATAAAATATGTATAAAATAATCAACATATTTTATAAATTTGTAATTTATAAAGGAAGAACTACATAATAAAAAATAAAATGAAGTCTATCATGTACCTACTGAGGAGTTACGCTTATGTGTGTAAAAAATAAAATAATGCTTTTTGGCTTTTTAGTTTTCGTTAAAAATATAGTTGTGGACTCTATTTTTATTCTAATGTATACTTTGTATTATTTGCTGCATTATATACTTGTAATGTATCCATGTTCAGAAATTGAATTTAAATTACCCTTAATTTTATTAAACTGATCCGTAACTGAACAAACTGCACCAAGTATTTTGAGGATTACTTCGTAGTGAGCAGGATCAGTAAATATAGTGGTGGGGGTAAACTGATCCGTGCAAATGAAATGACAAAATAAGTGAACTAATTCAAAAGTGTAAGTTAGATCTGATCCGAGTGGCAAATGGAATACGCCTAATGAGATCTAAGAAGGGTTTGTCCGTTAGAAGGTGTCCCAGTGAATACTGAAAGGTTTTATAAGAAAATATGAGTTGTCTTATGTTTTCGATATGAGATGATTCGGAAAATAAATGTTTGAGGGTCACAGGTTTTTTACCTTAGAGTTTAAAGAGCATATAGCCAAAAGTTTTGACTCTGATGCCTTCTTGTTGTCTTATTGTACTTTTGTTGTTCATGTTTATGACTAAGTGTCTTAGACAAAGCTAGATATTTCTACATTGTATTACTGTGTATATGGCTTTCTCATCATGTGTCATTTTGTATAACTTTGCTTTTACTCATATAATTTTATTTGATGTTGACTTCTTCTTTGTGAATTGGCAAAATGAATGATTGTAGATCGACGTAGAAACTGCTTGAGATTAATTTTGTAAATTAGAGAATAAGAATTAGAATTTATATAGATTCATTTGATCGCGTTGTAATTTTATTTGCTCGCGGAATATTATTAAAGTTTATTATTATTTTTTATTCAATTTTGACTCGATGAAATTAACTCACTCGCCCTTTTCTCATGAATAAACATTACCTTGATGTGTAAATATCTATTATTATTTGTTAAATAAATAAATATATCATCACGGCATTTTGCCCATTTCTAGGTGTGTCAATCTACTTTGTCACAGATATCGATAATGATGATGGCATAGCTGTACCGTGCGGGTGTTTACCAGGCGTCACCTCACGGGCACTCATTGCTAGCGTGGAAAGTGCACCACAGGGGTTACTTTTGTGCCATTTAAAATTCGAAATATTTGGCATCATTCGGGATTGAACCCGGTTCCCCAGAGCCCAGATTCACAACCAGACATTCAGGCAGTGTCGATGTTGCATTTTTATATTTAGTATTTAGGTCTTCTTCACATAAATACAATTCTGAATGGCAGACTAATGACATTCATTGGTTGGTATGGCAATACGGTGGAACAACAAAAATGAATTATATAATTCGATTTAATTTGATGTTTCAGATAAATGTTAGTATTATTTTTCATAAAATAGAAGCTAAGCTAAGAAGCTATTTTTGACAGTAAATGTGACGTTTGCACAAATTATAGAACATGATTTGTTTAATAGGGTCCTATACCATAGTCATATTTTAACTATCTTAAATAAGAAGACGAAAATATACATAAATTAATGAGTATTAGTGAAAAAATTTTCTTTAAATATTAACTAGGTCACAAACTACAAGCGATTGAACCTGATTACTAATTGGGTATGACGTGTTAGGTACTAAGAATTTGATTGGTCGCCTGATTTTAAAAAGAAGATTCGCGCGTCTGTAGCGGTCACCTTTGAAAGAATATGAAATGTCATGATGTTCTGTAACCTAACAAAACATTTAACAATTTTGTGTTTGATGAATTTGTTTAATTATATCATCTAGTAATATTAACAATAATCATGTATTTATAAATAAATCAATTTGTAATATGAATTAAATTAATAATAATATTAATTAAATTAATATTGAAACTTCAAAACAGGCAAACATTAGCGCCATCCGTCGTCATACTTTGTGTAATAATATTGTCAAACTGTTTCAATGTTCTGTAATTTATTTGGAAGAAATCATTGTTAAATGCTTATTATTTATGTTATTTATACTTAATAATAATTTCTTCGTAAATATAACGTATAAGTTTTTATATAAAAACATTTCATCTATGCAAACATGAATAAAATTGTTTCCAGTATAACTAACAGTATGTCCCATTGTTTGTTTAGTACCCGCTACGTCACGCACAAATTCTTAAACTTTAAAAATTCATATCTCGCTTATTACGTAAAATTTTTAAGTCGCGTTTGCACTGAAGTTCTTATTTTATCCTGTTCTTACAGGAAAAAAAAAAAATAAAAGAAAAATGGTATAGGACCCCATTAGTGCGCGTCAACTTCAAGGCATAGTATGCTCCTGCAAAACCATAAAATCTAATTCCTAAAATCCTAAATACATACGTTATTTAGGGTATAAAAATTTAGGATTTAGATATTAGGGCGGTAAAAGTGCACACAGCCACAGGCATCCCCTTTTGTTATTGTTGGAAATATGAGTTTGTCCTGCCACATACCCATTTCCAACGTGTTTTTTAGTGACATGTGTTACAACGCGTGAGTATTAATTGAATTAATTTGTAGAACCCTTTTTGCATGCGAGGACTTTTAAAATTCGGATAGTGGTGGTAGCGTATCCGCTACTATTGATCTAAGTTAAGTTTGCATTAATGAAATTAGTTTTTTAACTTTTGAGACAAGTAAATTTTCATATTATACAGGTATAAGTAATGTTATCTCGATCACTAACTTTTTGTTTTCAAACAGTAGGATTTAAAAAAAATCTGATGTGGCCAGCATATGACCTCCCGCCAATTCCATGTTTAAAATAGCAATGAGATTTAAGTAAAGTTTTACTTCCGATTGATCGTTTGTAAACAAAATCTACTTTGTTCTTCCAATAAATAGAAAAGTTTGTAATACGAAATTTTGGATTATATTTTGTGTTTTTCCTGAAAAATCTGTTAGAACTTCAAATTAAGTACTACATCCGATTTATCATATATAGTCAAAATCTAATATGTTGTTTCAAATTATATAAGAGTATTAAATACCAACTTTGCGAAGTTTTCGATCATTAATACACATTATTATCAAAATCATCATCAACTTCCTTATGCTCTAAAACGCAATCTGTGTAAATTCTTCGCCGTACATTATCCATTTCGTAAATGTGTAGTCGCAAACTATTATTTGACACTTTGAAATCACGTTCTTATTGAGAGCTGTTTGATATATAATGCTGCAAACATCAAACTTAAATCGAATTATCCTGTATATCTAATATTTATGTATGATGGAAAATATAGTATTTTTACAAACCTTAATTTCATTAGAATCATATTTAAACTACTGAATTCTTCTTAACACGGTTTCATTATTAATTTTAATGAAAATTGCTTCGTGACAGTGACATTTGTTTAAATATGTCAAATTTGTTATTAAAATATTGTTTTTGTTTGACGCAGAGGCAAAGTGATGTACAAAAATAAATTATTCTATAATATAATATAAAGTTATTTCAAGTTACTTACTAAATGCTATTATCGTAGAATTGAAGATTGTGCTTTATATTCAATTTGTATTGGTAAAAGTTGCTAAAAAATTATATTCAATGCATTTTTTACAAGAAAAACTGTTAAAAGCTTGTATAAATAATACTTCCGGTTATCCGATATACACAAAAAACTAATGAGCTCTTCCCACATTAGTATAGGATGGATATACAAAATTTCAAATTTTTCTGATTGATAGTATTTGAGTAATCGTGTCCACAAGATCCACACACACAGACACACACACACACACACACACACACACACAGACACACATACATACATACATACATACCTACAGACATCATTGTAAAAATGTTAAAATCGGATTCTAGGGACATCAAAACGTGCTTATTCACTAAAATCTCTATATCCGATTTTTAGCACGATCCCTATACCTCTCTTACCTAGGGTAGCGGGAGGTAATAACTATCGTGCCTGTTACAAAAACAATTTGATGCTCAAATAATTTCATTATTTTATATACGACATCACCTTTTTCCTTGAATCCTTTTACTGCACCCTTCGTTTCGTAACATCCCCATTAGAGTGTATCCCATCGCATCTCGCATACATCAGCAGTAGGGTTGGAGTTTCCTCAGGGCAGCAATAAACCCTAAGGGGTGGCACTCGCACCGTAACGGAGCACGGCAAGTGGAATCAGTTACCGTGGAAGAATCGCAAAGTGCCAAAGCTGAAACAATTCACCAACAACGATAGCTGAAGTAAACTGGAAGATTAGTGTGTGATGCTTTAAGTTCACATGAAAAGGTAAAAGGAAAAAAATCGTTGCTATCGTTATCATCCTAGAGTCAATAATTTTATGAATATGCAGTTTAATTTTTTTCAAGGAATTCATAGTAATGTCGTTTACTTAGTTATGTTACAATAAAAGCATTCAAAATTAAAAAATTAGCCAACTGGTATGTTTATTAGCAAAAGTGGCCGAGCGTGTTGAGGCAGAGTGACTCGGGCAGCGTTCAAAGCGACCTTACCGCTCGGGTCCTGGGATCGTGGGTTCGATTCCCACCAGGGGTTTGGATGTTTGTGCATCTTAAAATACTTTATAATGATGTACAATTAAATGTATATAAAAATTGTTATAAATAAAGTATTTGGGGGCTATAACTCATAGGAGTTGAAAGCCGACAAAAATATTACTATTATTATTATTATTATTATTATTATTATTATTATTATTATTATTATTATTATTATTATCTTTATTCATTTTTAAGTTACAAAAGTTTTGTACAACGACCTCTTAAGAGGTAAGTATATACAAAATATGAAATTAAGTATTTACTTTTTATAATAATAATATAAAATAATCCTTGAGGTACTCGTCTTCGTAGTAGTTGAAATATCCAAGCGTACTTTGTTGATCGTATTTTATATTATTACTTCGTTTTGGATTTGTTAATCATTATTTAGTACACTTCTTACTATTCCGCATTTTTCAATTATTACAATCTTTTGTAGAGTTATAAAGATTTTAGGTGGTAGTTTTATTTTTAGTAATTCTTGATGAAGATGTTTTCGAATTTCACCTGTGGATCCGATGATTACTGAAATTATTTCTACGTAGTTAATATGCATAAATTTTAAATGTCTCGTGCTAGATCTTGATATTTTGTTATTTTTAGTGGTTTCTATATTAGTCACATATGGAATTGCGATATCAATGTAGTACACTTTACTTTCTAGCGTATTTTCATATACTTATTATTATTATTATTCTTATTTTGTGGAGAAGAAAATAATGTAATCGGAAACTGCAGTCAGTACGCTTTTATTTGATTTGGAACCTACGTTTCCCATTACTTTATTTTCATCTCCACACATCAGTCTCCAGTCGATCATCGTTACTCCAATTATTCTTATTATTATTATTATTATTATTATTATTATTATTATTATTATTATTATTATTATTATTATTATTATAACGATTTATGTACGGCTATAGCGAAAGAATTGTTAACAACGAGCATCGTTTTAAAATGGAATATCCTAGCTTAGTCGATAAAATATGAATTTTTGGAAGACAAGCGTCATTATTGCACTCGCCTTTTGTCATTGCAAATGAGAGAGATAAATATATGCCAATTTGTTAGTTCGTTCATGATATATATGAGATTGATCGGACTTCTTAACAAAATTAATTGTACATAGTGTTTCTATTTTCTCAAATGTGGTCTAGCAAAAAATTAATTGAAACAGAAAAAAATTATATTAGTAACTTTATGTGAGTATGCGTACAATCTGTAATCAAGTTGAAAAACTGCAAAGGAATTCGTCCCTCATATGTGGCCAGTCCATCAGATTATATCTGAATCAGATTTATTTCTCCCGACCGCAATATAACTCCCATGCACTATGAATACTCGTCCGTATATCCCGCTAATGTTGTTAATGTAATCCATTTGAATTTCCATTAAGTTCCATGAATTTTTTCCCTGGAAAAATGAACTCCTCTCTCGCTATTAATATTTTTAATCCTTCCAGTCGCTATAGAGGCAAAGCAGTGGATGTGTACCACTGCAGCGGGTTCCTTTGTCCTCGGATTTGTCGGTGAAATATTTGAATTTGTTTATTGTATTAAAGTTTCCAGTGGAAATGGATTTTTAGATTATCAGAATGGCTTATCTCTGTCCAAAGGGAATAGCACTGAAAGAAATAAAGAGATTTTATGTGTTTTTAATATTTTTTAAATGACTCAGTTTATACACATTTGCTTCGATGAAATATTTGTGTCGTTTGATTTATGAATTTCGTATTGATTGGATGAGTTAATAAACTTACAGGGAACATTTATACACGATAATGGTTTATGGATTTTTTTCAACAGAGCTTAGTTATTAAAATAATGAGCTTTGAAATATAAATAAATACTTTAGCAAGTTTTATGTCTATAATGTTGAAGCTGAAATTTATTTGTGAATACTATAAATTTTTAGAGAGAATAATAGTAATGTAACCACTCCCAAGACAGATTGTAAACTGATGTTAGACTTCACTGGGACTTGACAGGGCTGTAACAACTTTTTGTTTTTGAGTAACGATGATCGACTGAAAATTGATCAAGAAAAGAGAAAATTTTCCTTTTTTCTTTTTTTCTCTTTAACGAATAAAATCTTTTATTCAGAGTATTGAGTACTCATCTGACATTTGGACACACTTGGTGGTTAATGGAACCATACTGTTATTCACTATATTACAAATTGTTTGTAAATTAGCATAGTTCTTGAAAGATTTATGCATGAGCCCAAACTCATAATAATTCGGCCGGTTTACATTTTCAACAAATCTACACAAATGGATCGAAATTTCTTCAAAATTCTTTCGGCTACTTTAAATATGGACTCAAAACATTTAAAAACTCTGGGCCAAAAGACTGGTGATAATAGTTTGACCGTCATTTTAACATTTAGTCCCGATTTAGCTACTTCCGAGATCCTTTACATTTGGCACAATAAAAACAACTTGGTACAGTAAAATTTTTGGAAGAAGTCCGATCAAGGTCATCTACGAATTGTATCTATGAATTAAGATTTTGTGCTGTCAAATTTAGTAGTTTCTTTTACTTAGTTTTTATGAAGGTACATAATATCTTGTGTACCTCATAAAAACTATGTAAACGACACTACTAAATTTGACAGCATAAAACCTTAATTCATAGATGCAATTCGTAGATGGCCTTGATCGGACTTCTTTCAAAAATTTTAATGTAAATATCTATTGTATACAGAGTGCAGTAAAACCTATATTTGTGACATGGACAATAACTAACAGCAACTTTTGCAGGGCTTAGGAATACCATATGCCTAATTGAATTAATGCCGGTATTATTAATGCGATGTAACCCAATATTGAATAACATATTCAGTTTTTGTAAGTTCAAAATCTGTTTTAAACTAGTCGAAAGGAATTTGTAGAAAATGTGCAGGTCATACGGATAAAATACCTAATAAAATGAAAGCTGGTGTTACTTATAAAGGCGTTGTAATCCAATATTAAATGGCGGAATACTTGAATAACATATTTAGTTATTGTAAGTTTAAAAATCTATATTTTAATTTAGTCGAAAGAAAGTAGTAGACATGGGTAGGTTTTACAATTTGTTGAAAATGTAAACCGGCCGAACTAAAATGGGTTTGGGCTTATATAAAAATTCTAATATTAATGAAATGAAAATGGCAAAGACATAACAATGAAAGCATCTATTTTCTTTGGTAATTAGGAACGGTTAATAAGTTTTCTGGTTTTTTCTTGCTTGTTTTATGTCTGTTATCGTTTTGGAAAAGGCTCGTCTTGACTGCGTCCAGTGTGGTATGAAATGTTCGCGGATGAGATTTTTTCCGCTTAGCGAGTTTTCAATTGCATTGGACTGGGCACATGTGTTCCGCAGAAATGCCCTTAATGTGCGATTTTATGTTCCTCATTCGTCGCTGCGGCTGATTTATGGTGGCGAATGCACGCTCACAATGCCTCAAAAGATTCCCCGCGCTCAAATCGTTCGGTTTTTGCAATTACTTGAGTGCAGCTACTCCGCGCGAGCCGGAAACCTTTCGGATGTCCCACGTAATTGTTTGGTGACCCACGCTTCAATACTGGATACGAAGAGTAGATCCAGGGATGCTGGATGGGATATTTCTATGATGCGCCAAGTGTTTTTCTTTTCTTTCGCTACTTTTTCTCTCTGCTGAGCCAGTGAATTGGAATTTTTCTAAGCTTTTAATGAAATGAATTGTTCCACTATTTCTTATTGCAATTGCAGCTCTTACACAGATTTATTTCTTAAACGATGTTTAACCATCGCTTACACAAAAACAGCTTGCGCGAGATTTTTCCCTCAACTGGAATGACATAAAACTATTACCTGCATGTTTTAAAAATAATGTTTTCTATTGTAATATTTAGTTCTTTTGTATCTAACAGCTTCTTTTACAATACTCCTCTATTAGTTTTTGTTTTGTAATTTTGTTTTCTAGTTATTTGTTTAGTTTGGCCCTTCAATAATCAATAAATAACACGGCTCTGAAATCCCAAAAAAATCTTTACAGAAAGTTTATTGCAAAAGATTATATCACCAAGATATTATGCGATGCTTGGTAAATGTCCGCACGGTGTAAATATGTCATCATCATTACCGAAATCTGTATACAAAGCAGAGTGGCACACCCATGGGTAATATGCCGTGATCATATATTACTATTGTTATTATTATTATTATTATTATATATATATATATATATATATATATATATATATATATATATTCTTCGCTCAATTAGTAATCTATTTCCGTGGTGATGCTGCATAGATTGCACTTGTTTACGTAAATTAATTTCTTTATAATTATTTATCTTTAAATACATACTCAAATTGCATAGAGAATAAAATATTCTCTAATATTTAGAATAAAATGCCAATAAATTATATTTAATTGCGTTTTCCAATGAAAACTGTTAAAATTTGCAAATGAGGTTATTTCCGGTTGACCAATTATAACGAAAATCTAATTATGTCTTCGTTTGGATGTAAACTCGAGGAATATGAAAAATTATAATTTTTGTAATGATAGTATTGGAGTTATGCGATTTGAAACGATCTTTACACATACAGTAAGAATTCACCATCTAATTTTTTAACCAGACAATACCTTCCTTCTTTACCTAAAGTACCGGAAGGTTCATTAAAATAAAATTAAGTGAGGGGAACAAACGAAATTCAAACCAAGGTTTGTAGGTATCCGGCTTAGAATTTTTGGTGAATTTAGTGGAATTCCATTTATGAAAAGAGTCAACAGTTTTTATAGTAGTTATTGTTAGATCTTGAAGTTAATTCGTAGTCCGAATAGAATTACTATCCTCATTTTCAACATTTCATTTATAACTGAGGCTTGCTGCCTAGCATGTGTTTGTTGTCCGTATGTCAGCAGTTATGTAACATTGGGTGCCGTGTAAACTCGGTGTGACAGTGAGCGAATAGCCCAATCTCGACGCGAGTAAATGGGACGTTTCCTACGGGAAGCCGTTGTCGTTTCAATTAAGACTCCAAGTTCTCATATCAACACCGCGGGTTGACGTGGATTACGCGACGCTGCAAGAACACTGGATAATGCCCGGTTATGATTGCACTAGGACTAGGGCCAACATATTGAACTGAGTAATTGTAATATAATGCCAGATCATATTAGGGAAGTCTGGAGATATTGGAATGAGAAAATCGATCAATCAGACAAAATTTGTTTCACCTACCGTCTCCTCAACTCAGTACATCCTCTGACACTGACAGAAAGCAAGACTGCAAGAAATTCTGTTTAAATAAACACTGTAATTGGTTTATACAGGTTGTTAAAAAATAAGTGTCACAAATTATGACGGCAAAATGAGGAAAAAAAGTTTAATCAACATGGTTCCGATCTTCAACTGTTTTTGAGAAAGAGACCATTTTGTATTAGAATCGAAGAAAAACTAACTGCCACCAGACGCTTAATGTCGGATGAGATGTTAAAGCCAGAAGATGAAGCAAATGGTACCCCTCCAGATTAAAAACTACCACCAGGTAATGTCCAGAAATGGCCCATTTGAAAAACGTTGAAATACCTACGAAGTCAAGTAAGAAAATGTGGAGTAAACATGTTCAACTGGGGATACCAAGTAGAACACTCTTTATGTCATTGCTGTCAAGAACAAACAATGGCCCACTTGTTCAAGTGCACCAACTTGGAAAATCTGGCTACGACCACACCAGCTGCTCTAAACTGTGCAGTTTTCTAATTTAGTTAGGCCATTTCTCTGTAAGTTTTTTCGGACTGGTGTGAAGGAGAGAATTTTCGGAGAACATGCATCCTTACCGCCTTAGTTAAAGACGGGCGATGCATCAGGCCAATTAATTACCAAATTTGACGATACTTATATGAGTTTATTTTGTGTATATTATGCATACATACATAACATAACCCAGAAATTAATAATAATATAAACAATAAGAACTCAGCTTACTCACTCCACTCTCATTATTGTGGTCCGGTGGTATTTCGCTATCAAAAATCGGTCACTGTAATATGTAAGGAGTGAGAAATATTTGTTGTATGGTTAGTAAGACTGTTGTTACGTATTATATACCGAGTATCTACTTTTTTCCCGAACATAGGAAAGAGATATCACGAAATCAGAAATTTAACATTGAATTTTTTACATTCGTAAAGAAAGTAGATACCCGGTATAATGTATTTTTAATAATTTGTACGAATGTATATGGTTTGAAAACGTAAAATATATAAATCATAATTTTTATTCTCCCAAAATTAGTATAATATAGAAATATAGAGGTACGACTGAACCCGTAATAAATAATATTAAAACGTAACAAATGTCTCTATCTTATATGTACGGGAATAACACCACAATTAATTTAAAATTTTAATAACAAAACCAAGGTGAAACAAAAAGCAGAATTCATCTTCATAAATTTCATTTAGTCGTCGACGGTGTAACACGAATAAAAACTAATAACACAAGTGTCCTACTCAAATAATCCGAGTCAGCTGAGGGTAAGAAAAAAATTCACCTCGCACGGCGTTTGTTTTTCTTAACCGGGGCCGCCCGGGACTTCTATTTACAGTTAGAGGCAGAGCATGTAAAATAATCCAATTATAAAGGATGTAGTGTGTCGTGTCGCGTACAACAATGAGCAAGGAGAGGAACACAAAATGCTCCCAGAACCGTACTTGATGAAAAAGATGGCCTGAGCTTGCCAGACAAGAACATCGCCAAATAGAATGTTGGAGGTGAATTTAGATGAGCTGCTTCTTATATCACGTTCTATACTTTTGTTTTGCATTTACCTTCGTGACATCGTTTATCTTAAACCTTGTATTCAATGGGGAATACAATATCTTGAATATTTCAACGATAAGCCTAGTTTAGACTCTATAATTTTATAGAAAACTAATATAAGTTTTAAATATGAGAAGTAAGTAAATTATTTCATTATATCTAAGCAAATATTATAGACACGACTTGACTGTCTGTAAGTACACCTGACTTGTAATTTGTCGTTAAAAACAAAAACATAAAGCTATTTGTATTTATTACACTGAAAAATATAACCTGGCCACTTATATGTACACTTACGTGCATAGAAAACGACCATTTCGTAATTTTGATTTTTTTTTTAAACTAGACGTCAGATAAAATAAAATGTATGCTGTCTGAAAGATCATTTATTACACTCCAACATGAGCCTAAATTTATAACGAATGCTTATTTATTATCAAGTGCAGGAACCGATATCAAAAACAGCACATATTTACGTGGTTGCTACCCGAATATAATACAGGGGCCTATTCAGAACTCATTATTTGCATAGTCGTTATGGTTAATTATGTACCAAAAAGATTGTTAAAATCAAATTTGGTATTCTCAGTACTGAACGTGGTTACCGTCAACAATTGTTAAGTACTTTGACAGTCTTTATCATAACGACTGCTAAAACTATGTATTTATGGTTGTTATCACGTTGTTATTTCTACTATTTGACAGGTGACAGAATATACCAATCAAATATTTTTAATTTCTGCCAAATATTGGTGTTTTTATTTTTTTTAGCAGAATGCAGTTTATTATACATAAGATCTTGCTTCGACTTACAAATGATCATAAGAACTGTTATGGAGGAAAGTCACTTTTAAGGAAATATTTCTTTAAAAATAGTATTCTTCAAGACTTTGTTAGTAATATTTATTCATTTTAGTGCAAACACTTGCTGTTTCTGTTATATATTATTAATAATAAAAAAATATATTGAAATCTTTTTACGTTAGGATCATTTTTTGTAGATTCGTACCTGTTTTAAACAATTTAGAAGATTCCAAATACGACACATAAATATCATATTGTTCTTTAGTTGTTTTGGGAGAACGTTTGCATTTTAAAGTTTAGTAGTAACTCATTACTTCAAAAAAATTATAGCTTTGATGGATATGATTAGGGTTAGATTAGGTTTCTATTTGAATGATGAAGTTAGCTAATGTCAAATAGTCTGGTTTGTCCACAAGTACTATTTGTAAAGATTATTAACATAACAACTAAAATAACGACGTTGGTTCTGAATTGACAAATTCTTAAGGATTGTTACAAATGTCTTTATCATAACAATTTTTATATCCGTAGCAAACTTTATGAATGTGTTTCTCTGAACAGACTACACAGTTTCGACAGATTATAGTTATTGTCTGCATTAATCTACACATAATTTGTTTTATAGTGTTGTACCAGTTTCTAAGTGTAAATGTTAATTTGTTTCATGTATTTCATTTTAGAACTTTTTGTTTCAGATTACGAAAGAAAAATGATCTTGCAAACAGCATAAAGTTTTATTTTAACCTGAGGTCGTTTCTGAAAAAAAAAATCAAAACTGCGAAATGGTCGATTTCTATGCACTAAGTGAAAGACAATGTAATACAGGCTAAAATTTAACTATAGTAATACGGCACTGATAAAAAAAAAAACTGCAAGTCGGTGAATACGGTTACAAAGGGTAAGCTGTAACAACTTTACCTTAATTTAGCTACACTAGCAAATAAATTGATTTGGAGTTTTTTATGTTATGTTTGAATCGACCGAGGTGGTTTGGTGTTAGCGTACTATACTCACCGTCAAATGATTATGGACTGATGTTCAACTTTTATCCCATTCCGCACCCTGTCCCTTGACCAGCGGTATTGCCGCTTATAACTTGACATGACCAAGACTGAACGCAAATGTCATATAATACATTTAAAATTAATTAAAATTTTTAAAACATCGTAAATGAAGAAAATATTATAACAAATAAGTAAGGTAAGACAGTAATACGTAATATAAAATATAAAAATTGTCTCTGTGGATAATTTATATATATTTTTTGACGAAAGTTTCCACACATTAAGCTAAGGTCGCGTTTGCGTTAAATTGCGGTAACCGGTAAAATCTAAATAAAAGGTAAGAATAATTAATTATTACTTGAACTTATAGATCTGCCAACACATCGTGCTTCTGCAGTCAAATCCGAAGTTTTCCTGTTATTTCATAAATTATAAATTTTTACAGGATGTAACGTCAATTTTTTTGAAAAAATTGTGTACATTCGCAATAAATGTTTTTGCCTGCTCTTTTAAATCATATTTTCATAAACGTCTTTTATAAGAACCAGGACTATTTAATTCATGAGTTTCACTCATTTTCTTTTCAAAAATCTAAATATAATGCAATTTATAGGATTGGGAATAAAAAGCGCACGTAAGTACTAACGAAAATGTCAGAATATAAAATGACATTGACAGATTACTGATATTTGTACAGGTAGACACTTAAAAAATTTGGTATCAGTGTAGAAATCTCCAGTCCATAATTATTTGACGGCAAGTATAGTTCTGGGTTCGAATCCTGGAGAAGGTATGGAAGTTTCATCATTTCATATACACCAATATAAATAAAATGTTATAAAATTGCAACCAAATTTTAACTCACCCCCATTATCAATTGTAATAACTTGAACTAAAATTAATATACAACAAAGAATTATTATTAGTATTATTATTATTATTATTATTATTATTATTATTATTACTATTATTGTTACCATTATTATCATCATTATTTTTATTATTATTATTATTATTATTATTATTATTATTATTATTATTATTATATAATACAAAAATTATAAGTTTTCGACTAATTTTTGTTCGTTCACACACACCAAATATTATAGCGTATGTGGTCTATATATTTCTCATGAAATTTTATTATTTATCACCTACAAATCTTAAGATCGCAATCATTCTCTTGATAGTAGTCCTCCCCTGTGCAGTGAGTTTCATCAACCCCCTGCTGTAGGACACAAAACACTTGGAGAAGTCCTGGGAAGCGCAATATCAACCCTGTGGAACCCTTGCGCTCATGACATACGACGTACTTAAACAATGAAAAAGACTATCCAAGCGTTAAGTCACCAGGTAATATGCTATCGAATTAGGGGCGAATTGTCATCGAGAAGATGATTTTATATTAAACATAAAGCAACACAATCTTCGAATGTGCCCGCTGTCGCATTTTGGCATTTAGTATTTAGGATTTGTTAGATCTACTTCACATAAATACAACTCCGAATGGCACACGAAAGATATCTATTGGTTTGTACTGAAACGCTTTAGAACAACAAAAATAAATTATACAATTCTAATTTGATGCTTGATATTAAATAAATAAATATTAATAAATATTGATATTAAATGAATATTTTATTTTATAAAATAGATACTAAAGCCCCATTCACAACACGAAATTAGTAGTTAGTATTAGTAGCTATGGTTAGCGTAGAAAGCTTGGCATAGGCATTGCAATGTGAGCGTACACAATAACGAAATCAGCGCGGCGCTGGTTTAACGCTACTCGTGGTTAGCGCAGGAGTTTACAAGCTCTAAACTTATGGTTAGTGGTTAAGAGAAGTAGCCAATCAGAAAACAGAGGAAAGAGCGATAGATATATGTATAGAAAGAAAGAGTGAAAGTTTGACATTTGTTGAAGACGTGGTTTTAAAATTAGGTTATTTTTGTGAAAATGAGTTCAAGAAATACGTTGTGATAAGAACGATTCTTCTACCGACATTTTTACGCAACAAACAATGACAACAAACTGACAATTTGAGGTTAAAGTTTGCTACATGTGGCACATAAGCATGTTGCTAAAGTTGCGCCATCTATGTCAATTTACAGTGAACATCCTCATTTTCTACTAAAGTGTAATATTTTACCGGTAATGTTTAACAATAATTTGGAGTATTGTGAACGCAGTTTCCCAATGACAAACTACTAACCATAACCACTAACTATAACTACTAACACTAACTACTAATTTCGTGTTGTGAATGAGGCTTAAGAATCTATTCTTTGTCAGTAAGTTTGACATTTAGTACAAATTATGCCAAAGCACATGATTTGTTTAATTATTGCGTGAAAACTTCAAGACATAATGTGCTCCTATATAACCCTAAAATCTAATTCCGAAAATCATAAATAATAACGTTATTTAGGGCATATAAATTTAGGATTTAGATATTTGGGTGAAAAAAGTGCAGCTTTAGGCTGTGTTTGATTTCGCATTTTGGGATTTAATATTTAGAATATAGGTCTTCTTCACATAAATACAACTTCGAATGGCAAGCTAAAGACATTCATTGGTTTGTATGGTAACACTTTCAGACAACAAAAATGAATTATACAATTCAATTTATTTTAATGCACCAGATTAAATGTTAATGTTATATTTCATAAAATATACGCTAAAAAGCTATTCTTTGACAGTAAATGACGTTTTGCATAAATTGTAGTAACGAAGATGATTTGTTTAATTAGTGAGCGTCAACTTCAAGGTATAGTGTGCTCCTGCAAAACCCTAAAATCTAATTCTTAAAATCCTAAATAATCACCAGATTTAAAGAATTTAGATATTAGGGTGATAAAATTGCAACATCGGACACAGCCTTAGTTCCAAATTCAATCATTTTTACCCTTCCTTAGTATTCTGGATAGCAACCAGCGTTCTCTGTCAGTTGCACCTCTAGCTGCAAGCACAATTGCAAGCCCTTGTTTTGGTGGCTACAGGTCAAGCTAGAATTATCCGCTTCTGAACTCGTGGGTTTCATGTTCCACGCTTCAGAGGCTGTGTCGGGCTAGGCAGCTGCAGTTCGATCAAAGGCGATCATTTATGGAAGCTGACGTTTCAAATCGCCCGAGGAAAACCGGACAGTGACGCAGAGACGAGGATAACGAGGAGATGGTTTTCTACCAAAGGTTGTTCGATTTATTGAAAGGGTTGGACATTTTTAGATAATTTTGTTTGGGTCTCAAATTTATTTATTTCGTATAGTTGGATTTACGAAAGATATCTACTCAAGATCTCTTGTTTGAATAAAGAATACACAGCACTTTAGCAGCAGTAGCTTAGTAACATTTCATGATAGAAAAAGCAAGATTATTTGACGTATGTCTATGCAATTTATGATGCGTGATACATATACGTAAATGATGACATTAGTTTCTAACACATTAAAAATAGTAATGACGTATATATATGTCGTAGATTTACACTGCCCTCTGTGCTAATGATTACCCATAGTGTTGCCACAAGACCAAGACCAGTCTTGGTCTTGGTCTCGTCTCGTCTTGGTCTTGTCGAGACGAGACCATCATTTGGTCTCGACTAGAAAAGTCGAGACGAGACGAGACTAGCATCAAGTCTTGTCGAGAAAGTCTTGAGTCTCGACAAGACTCTCGACTTCGGATCAAAGGTATTTTTTTAAACATATACCTATTCTAAAACTCCTTCAAAAACTGAGAGTATTGCTGTAAATACTGATTGAAAATTCGAATAAATAAGGGAGATATTAATTTTTCAAATTTTGTAATTTTCTACTTTCATAGTTGTGTCCCAGAAATATTAATTTATGTAAATATGATGTATTCCTTATTCATCTAAATAATCCAGATGTAAGTTTTAAATGAATTTAAATTACAATGTAAGTGGGATGAAATGAAAACAGTATCAATTTAGAATTCTTATGTTATTTTAATGCACCAATATTTTTTATTAAATTAAGATCAACCTTTATTTTATACTACACATGTTATTTTAATTTAATTTTTGTTTAATTCTCAATTAATATATTGGTAAAACTGGGTATATGAAATAATGACTTCATCTTCAAAAATATTTCCAATTTTCAAATAGCACACAAAAGTTACATCTGTGGTGCATTCTACTATTCTCCAAGTTAGCAATGTACTTCAGTTTTATTTATTAAATTAATATATTATAACAAAAGTAACGTACCCTTCAAATATACATTATTTTTCTTTTATTTTTAAAGAATCTATTGTGATTCTTAGAATTTTGCGAAAATGCACACAAAGATTTTATGATCTTAGGGAAATTCCCGTTTTAAAATAACCATATTCTACATTTTCAACGGATGTACTTCTTATTCACCTAAATAATTCTTCCATTGAAACATATGAATAATATCGCATGTATCATTTAGTAAAAAAAAAAATTGGACAATATCTGCTTCAAAAGATAAAAGTTTATGTATCTTTTACATGTATAATGAAAGTAAAACTTTATCTCAACAAAGTGAAATGTAAGGGACATTGTTAAAATATGTAGTTACAGGTATAACAATTTGGGAAAATTGGTATCAGATATTCTAAGAAACTGGTATTAAGCATTTCTCGTAAGAACACATGCAAAATGCAAGTACACTCGCCCGGTGCCCATGGGCGTATACAGGGGGGCCAGGAAGGGGGGGCGCCCACTGAGAAAATTAAAATACATTGTATAAATTCATTCATATGAAAAAATTGAAAACAATAATCAACGTTTACTTAAAGAAAATAGAAATATAAAAGTCGTAATGTACAAGCCCTTCTTTAATAATGTTCTTAAAACTTTATATGCACAAATGTGTAAAACAAACTGTTTTTCCAATTCCCTAATATAATATAATTTTTAAAAAATGGGTAAAAAATAACACAACATTTCTTTTCTTGTAAAAATCCAATAATGGAACAATAAATTTTACAACGGTGCTATAAATGCTGCATATTACCAGACAATAACAACCACTTTTAGACATCTGCTAGTAATAAAAGTAGGTAGGTTTGCCCAACCCAAATCCAAATATTTCCGAATACAATACTTTAGTCAATCTAACAATTTTGCATCCTAAAAATATAAAAATATGTAATAAAGAAAAGTATAAACGTATGATAAAGAATTAAATGAAACATAACATAGACAATTTTTATGAGCAATCATTATTATGGTTTCATAAGTGGAAAGAGGAACCTCTTGAGAAAGAAATACCATATGAAGAATTATTAGATATCTCCAAAAAATTCTATCCATTTTTACTCCATGGCTTGATTTTATTTTTAACTCTACCTTCTACAACATGTAAAAGAAGTTTTAGTAGGTACATAAAAAATCTGTTGTGGCTAGCACAAGACCTTCCGTCAATTTGATGTATTTTGTACCAATCCCACATCAAAAGTTCCCTAGAAAAGATTCTATATATTCAATAAAATTATAACACGAACACATACTATTTTTTACAAATTCCATACCGAACGTACTTTGGAAAAAATATGAATCCAATACAATTATAACACGAACAATCATTATGTATATTGTACTTGACACTGACATCTGTCAATTACAATTTTTTGAATATATCAGCTGTTTTATGATTATAGTAAAGCTGCCTGATTTTGGAAAGTTACTCTATTTATAATTCGTTAAACCGTACAACTGTTATTATTAAAGTTTCTTAGTTACTATTTTTTTTACTAATTTTATAAATTTAAGCAAGTTTATTATAATTTATTTGTTTTTGAAATAAGTGTGGTACGCATACTAGGGGATACGCGAAAGGTTAAGTTTTAGTTATCTACTTATTTAACATTTATTTAGAAAAATATAAAAAAATAGCGAAAGATTTTTTTTTTTTGGGATTTTTGTCCATTTACTTACTGCTTCATTTAAACATATACATACCTATTTAACTATTGCTAATAATATAAATGCATTGCTGTGATTCATTCTGTAGCTAAGGATTTGAAATTATATATTTTATGTTTATTAACAAGAAACAACACTCGGTATGTATGTATATTTTCATATTAATTATTTCAAGAGCTCAAGTATCAAGTTGATATTTACAGAAAAAATAATAAATATCTCTAATATTATTTGGAATTTTTGAATCGCGATTGTACTGTTGTTCTTAGAATTTTATGTACTATTAGATGGGATTATAAAAAAAAATGTTAATGGAGGCAAAGTCAAGAGTCTTGTCGAGACTCGAGACGAGACGAGACTGACATCAAGTCTCGTCTCGACAAGACCAAGACGAGACCACTCTAGTCGAGACCAAGTCAAGACCAAGACGAGACCGACCCCAAGTCTCGTCTCGTCTCGACTTCTGGCAACACTAATTACCCAGTAAAGCTGACGTTTAATTAAATTATTATTCCATGGTTTATGACAGGGGTTGCAAACTGGCGGCCCGCTAAAGCTCTGTAACCTGTTCGCAGCCTTTACGATATATTTTTAAAAAAATTCACTTATGACTAAATGCTAGAAACTAGAGACAATACTACAATTTTAAATAATATAATTTTATGTGGTATGTATGGTCGGCTAGGTAGAAAATGACAAAAGAGTCAGTTATTTTTTGTACTTGTTATTTTTTTATAGATTTTAGTTTAGTAAAACTGAATATGGCCCGCCTTACTTATCCATTCTAACCTAGTGGCCCTTTGCTATACTTGAGTTTGAGACCCCTGGTTTATGCCAAGTTTGTTTTTGTATATTGAAAAATATAGATGCAGAACATAAGTCTTTGAGTGAGGCATTATTTAAAAAGAAACAATTTTCAAATAAATTACACTTATTTTTTACCTCTCGCTAAGAAAGGTATTGGATTCATGCTAAAATACGCATATCCAGATTTTAGTGAATAAACACGATTTAAGGTCCGTAGAATCCGATTATAACATTTTTAAAATGATGTGTGTGTGTATGTGTGTATGTATGTGTGTATGTGTGTATGTGTGTATGTCTGGATGTTGTAGACACGATTCCTCAAAAACTATAAGACTTAAGAACTGTTTAACTATGGATTCCTCAATCTGACATTCCTGGAAAGAGCTAAAAAGGTTTTGGTAACAATTGAACACCCGGAAGTAGTAGTTTCTTAGAAAAATTCTTCTACATATAATTTTTTGGAAATTTTTGTTATTAAATATTGAAGAACATAAAATTCTCCATCTAATACACTTAAAATTTTTATTATACCTTGTATAGATTTAGAGATAAAGACACTATAATATATAGAGTAATCTAATCGCAGAGGCTAAAGCACTAAGGAAACCAGTTGACAAATTCCAATGTTTATAACATAGTTTATAAATGACACATTTCAGTGTCAAAAATCAACAGTTTTTGTGACATTCTGATAGCTTTTTCTGGGAAGTATATTTAATCTTTCTTATTGTTTTATTAATTAAATATTTGAAATTATAGGTAAAATTGTGGTAAAATGCATATATCCATCAGAAATACCGCCAATCTGGTTAATCAATTGGAAGGATCTCTGACATTTAGAAACTTCCTCATACAATGAAAAATAGATATAATTGGAATTATATGTGTGCAGAAGACATGTTAAATACAATAAAAAAAAAACAATATTTGGGTAAAGTTCTGCAATTTTTTGTTATAAAACGACGGTTCGAAAGCGAAGTGCAATACAATACTTATTTATCCTAATATGGAAATGGCGAGAGGTCTTGTGCTGGCCACAACAGATTTTTTTATTTAAAATATATCCACAAATATGAATTTCATGTTGCACGCCTATGAAGACGAATGGAGTGAAAATTAGTTTATTTAGGTCCACACGATGTATTTGGTATAAATTGGTTCAAAATTATCCACGCATAAGTATTCGTAATCGTAACACATCATCAACTAATATATTTTGACTATGTATGTAATGATGTTACAAGATACATTTATGCATACAGATGTTCATTAAAAAGCGGGCCATATGCGTTTAACATATGAAATCAGTTTTTCCTTGCGCAAAACTTTCCCATTTAAGACAAAAATGTTTCTAATAAATGTTGTAGTTTTACTACATATTTACCGCCAGATTAAATTCTACACCTAAATCAGTAATCAGATTTTTTTGCATGTTTAGTAAAGTCATGGAATTTAAACAGTTACAAAGAAATCCATATCGTTTAAACTGTCAGATATTCGATTTTCACATAAATATCACAGATTATTATACGAGCTATGGCAAATAAATAACGAGATTTATTTTTTTTCGTCTTCCCTGTAAATCTGGCAACATTGCAGACTATGTCATATTTATTTGTCATCTTCCCTCCATCCACTGTTAAAATTTCTAGATAATTAGGCAAACCGTTCGGCAGTAGCCTTTGATTGAAGTAAACTACTTTCTCGTACTCCGCCGGAATTATGTTAGTGTCAATATGAAATTCTGAGTGAAACTTAAAAAATCCGCTACAGAAATGTACGAATTGTTGAAGAATGTTTATGGTGATGAGGGTCTATCTAGTACTCAAGTTTTCGAGCAGTTTAAAGATTTAAAAAAGGAAGAAAAGAGATCGGAGACGATTAGCCGTGCACTGACATTGTTCTTTTCGAAATGCGAGTGATTGTTCACATGGATTGGGTGCCTGAGGGATATTTCGTTAACCAATATACCATATTACAAGTAGGTTTTGATAACCCTTCATGCACGGGTTAGAAGAAAAAGCGATGAAATATGATGGAATCTCCATGAAGACAACGCGTCAGAACAAATCGCCCTGTCCGGCAAGACATTTTTGACGAAATACAAAATCACCGTATTGGTACATCAACCGTACTCACTTGACCTAGTGCCATGTGACTTGCTTTTATTCCCAAATTGTAATTCTGCGTTAAAAGGTACCAAATTCGAAGCCGGGATGTAGTAATAGAAAAGCGGGAGAGCTTATGAACAACGTAACAAAAAAGGCCTGCAAGCATTGCTTCCAACAATGGAATATTTGCACCGGGCGATGTAGGGTTCGGGGAGGAGAGTACATTAAAGGTAGCAATATTTGTTTTATTCAATTTTATACATTATCAATGTTCTAAGATCAATCTTGTTATTTAATTGTCACACCTCGTATTCTACGTCCCAAAAAAAGTTTGTTTTTATAATCTATATCTAAATCACTGCACAGATTTTATTTATTTATATTTTGTAACCTGCAGATAGAAATTCTGACACTTCAAATGATATGCATTTCTTTTATAATATAGTTTAAATTTAATATTCCATGGCTATCACTACAAATGAACAATATACCCTGTATATTATAAATATGTATGTTCGACGATCACATTTATGGAATGTATTTTACATCGATTAAATGATGTTATTGTACTTACCGGACCGTTGACCGGGTTGGTAATGGAAAATATTCAACCGGATGTCCTCTTTTAACACATTTACACCATGTTCGTATTTCACTTCAAATATTATTGTCTGATATTATTTTAAAACACGAAATATATGTCTATCCACTGGAAAATATCACAACAAATAACTTCCTTGCGATTTTTAACTTGTTTCGTTAGGAACACGATAGCACCGCGTATGGTGTAAAATGATACATCTTTTAAAAAATTATTATAATTAAGTTTGTTAATTACAATTTCAAAATTTTACAAAATTTGGTAAACACACACTGAGAAAAAACACCACCACAACCATAGTCCAAATACTGTAAATATATTACATACGGCGACATTTTGGTAAAAATGTTTGTCGCAAAAAGTATCTTAGTTAAAAGTTATTACATTTAAAGTGTGATCGCTTCTACAAAAACGTCCTATATAAATGTCTAAGTTGTTCATCAATGTTTATTTTTTTTTATTTCTTAACATCCATTTAATAATTTTCTAATATTTAACATTAAGGTAAATAAGTTACAGATATCTTCAAACGTAAGGAAGATGTTGTTTCTTAGTCATTTATACATGTAATTATAAGATGTCTCTGAGCTGACATCTAATAATATCCATTCAATTTTTATAACACTGCACATAAATAGGTACGTTCGTTCAATTTAAAAATTACTAACTATTTTAAAAGATATAGACTATTAATGAACCTAAAATCTTGTATAAATCAATATTTTATCGATTAATATGTTTAAAATAAACAAATACAATAATTAACATTTAAACCATTTTTCTTGCTGCTGAGATCAATTAATTCGTCGAAAGTATGGATTTTCTCCCATTTACACGATACAACAATGTATTCACCTTAAAACAGAATAATAAAAATTATAATATATTTTCAAATAAATGTTTTTGGAAAATGCTTCGATAAATTAATAAATAGTTTGTCAGATCAATCTAAATTAATATAGATTCTGCCATCTTCAGGACAAATCCTGAACTAATAATTTTATATATTATTTAAAAAAATGTATTTTAATTTGTTTGAATAATATTTTTGAATATATTCTTCAAAAAATACCGGGAATCGTTGCCGCGAGGCAAGCAGGTGATCACTAGAGGTAAATTTCCTTTTTCTTGGGTTGGTAGTCACCACTGGAGAAAGCGTCCCTTTTTGTTACTGTTTGCGAAAGCTGCATTTGTTTCTTACAATGCATTTTTTTTTTCATTCGTAGCATTTTGAAATGTCTTCAGAGCAGCAATCAAATTTTGCGTTCAAAGATTAAAGCTCGCCGTCTCCCCTCGATTTGAAATATATAATTCATATATGTTTTAAATTTTATACTATAGGTACCTCGTTTTTTATTTTCTATTCTTCTTTTGTGATTAATAAAGATTTGTTTTTCAAAAATTTACAGATGTACATAAATAAATATATCATCACTGCATATTACCCATTTCTGAGTGTGCCACAATCTGCTTTATAAGTGATAGGTATTTCTTTTTTACCTCCCGCTACCCTTGGTAAGGGAGGTATAGGGATCGTGCTAAAAATCACATATCGAGATTTTAGTAAATGACCACATTTTAAGGTCCCTAGAATCCAATTTTCACATTTTCACGATGATGTCTGTATGTGTGTATGTGTGTATATATGTGTGCGTGTGTGTGTATGTGTATGGATTTTGTCTTCGCTCTAACTCAAATACTATCATTCAGAAAATTCTGAAACCTTGTATTTATACCCTATTCTAATATGAAAAGAAGCCATTAGATTTTGGTGTAAATCGGATAACCGGAAATGGCACTTTACCGGAAGCTCATAATGGTTTTTCTTCAAAAAATACCATTAAATGCCATTTTTTCGCATTTTATGTATTATGAAAATTAAAGATTATTGAATTTTCTACAAGAATACATTAATACTTTTTCTATATATTTTACAGATAATTTTTTTTTATTAGTCGCGAAGCCTAAGATAAACACAATTCCTTTGTTACACAGTTCATATTTCAAATGAATGTAACTGACAGCAAATTAAATGTCACTGTCAAAAATCTAATCACTTCAAATTAATAATAGTGACATTTTAAAAAGAATATAGGAAATAAAGCAATAGTTTTCTGCAATGGAACAGTCTGCAGCGTTAGTAAATACGTATGTATTTAAATTAATAAAAATTAAATAGCGGGAGGTTTTGTGTTGGCCACATCAGATTTTTATGATATTTTATTTAATTAAAAAAAAAAGTTGGAGCATATAATTAGAAGTTTTCCTCAGTTGTTTTACAACCAGCGTCCGGCCCTCTCTGCAAGCACTTAAAATGCTTAAACTAAATTTAAAGTACATTTTTATCCGCAGTACAGTATTTTCTTTCTAAAGAAACATTTGCACTATGTATAAATCTAAGTAAATTTTGATGTGGAAAGTAGGCCATCAAATCCAATTAATTTCGATTAAAACAACCCCAAACCGCTTTGAAATCACGCCGGTGGCAGCAGAGTAATTCATAATAATTTTTGGCATTCGCAATCTGTTCTAATTTGAATCTGAGGCGCGGATCTTTTATCCAATTTAGGGAGTCCGCATGTTGATTTTTATTGGAGGCGGCAAGGCCTCGGCAAGTAAGTTTGCATTTGGCAAACAAATGCAAATATCTTGTGCATTGAAAGAGACGCGTCTAGCGCGCGATCCGCTGCAAACCGATTCGAACCGAGCTGTGTATTGATGGATTCCCCAATGTAAATTCGACATCTCCACTGAGAAAACCCACCAGCCGGAGCGTACCAATAGATTTTATCTTTTGCGAAAATACTTTAACAAACTACTTCCAGCAATATGAACACATTAACTAGAGATAAGTTTCAAACATGCAAAAACGAAAGAGAAATCTGTAATGTAAAATTCAAGAACTTGAAATGAATTGAAAGATAACGATAATGAAATATTTAAGAAGAGTTCCAGGACTAGCACTACGAGATAGAATCAGAAATGAAATGATTAGAGAACAACTACAAGGGAATTGGACTTCATCAAGGAGAGCCAGTTACAATTTCATTTTTGGAAGAAGTTCGATCAAGGTCATCTACGAATTGTATGAGTTAAAATTTTAGTTCTGCCCATTCTGTCAAATTCAATAGTATCGTTTACTTAGTTTTTATGAAGGTACTTAAGTTACTATTGTTTTTTTTTTGCTATTCTAAAAGTATGTGTTTCACTAAAAGCATTCAAAATTAAAAAATAAGTCAATTGGTAAGTTTATTAGCAAATGTAAAACCGAATATGTGAAAAATAAGATACTGATCAGGGTTAGTGATACTGACAGAAAATAACGCGATGAATCAAGGTAATACATCTGATTAATAAATGAACTTACGTAACGAAAGTATTGTCAACAATGAGCATCGTTTTAAAATAGAATGTCTTAACTTAGTCAAAACAATATGAATTTTTGAAAGACAAGCGTCCATCCTTATCGCACTCGCTTCTTGTCATTGTAAATGAGAAATATAAATGTATACCAATTTGTTAATCCTTTCATGTTACAGATGAACTAATAATTTTTACCAAGACTACACTAACTAGAGATTCACGGGCTTGGCTTGAAGCTTGAAAGCTTGGCTTGGCTTGGCTTGAAAAAGCTTGAAAAATCAAACCAAGCCTGCCTTTCAAAAAAGCTTGATTTTTCAAGCCAAGCCAAGCTTCTGTTCCATCAAGCCCAAGCCAAACCAAGCCTAACATTAAAAAAAGATTGAATTTTCAAGCTAAACCAAGCCTCCGACTGTCAAGTAGCTTGGTGAAAAACATTGTTGACGAGGCCGGCAAAACCGAAATTTTATGGAGGTAACGTACTTTTTCATTGCTTCAGCACATTTTTGCTCGTTAAACTTCAGTTTTGTATCGAATAGAACTCCTAAGTCTTTAAACTGGTCGACTCTTTCAAGAACATAATCTCCAATTTTATACTGAGCAGTGTAAACAAATTTTCTAACAAAATAACTCATTAATTTACACTTACTGAAGTTAAAAAATAATTTAGAGGATAAAGGATTATAAAGGTAACATAAAAATATCAGGGTATTTTTTTAATAAAAGATACTAAATTTTTGATTTTTTACTTTTAAAAATGAAATAATTGAACAAAACATAAATTTCTATATTTTTATATTTTACCGTTTTAGTTTATCTTTTCGTATAGTTATTTTTTGCACGATAATTTTTTTTTAAATGTTTACCGATGCAGCAGACTTTATTTCCAAATGATGTGAATCACTTACCGATCAGAGGAGGTGGAGGCGGCAAATAAAAAATAACGATCAAAGCTTACTTTAAAAATTACAACAAACAATTTTTAATATATCAAAATAATTTTCATGTTTTTTAAGGTCGATCGTGCAAAATACGTAATAAGTATTGCGGTCAGAAAGAGTTTTTTTACCGGTATCGGATATTAAAAAAATCTTCCTCAACCCGTAACTACTACTAATCTTCTTAATACTTAAATAACTATTTCAATTATACCACAAAAAATTATGTAAACAAAACGTGATTTATTCATCGTTACCACGACAAAATGAAACGTACCCACATATCAGTACATCTGATATATTGATACATAGATATTTCAATACATCGATACATCGGAATAATTGGTTTACTTCGAAATATTTAATATAATTCCATCCAATATTGATATTCAAATCTTAATACCGAACAGCCCTCCTGTACTTACACTGGATCAAGTTTTCAAGACCCATTATACATATGTATGTACCGTGAAAATAAAATAAATGAAATAAAAAACATTATATGTGCATGCGAAAATGAGTTTGCGCATGAGCATTAAAAAGCTTGAAAGCTTGAAAAAGCTTGATAAAGCTTGAAAATCAAACCAAGCCTAAAACTTTTAAAGCTTGAAGTTTTCAAGCCAAGCCAAGCTTTGGTTCCATTAAGCCCAAGCCAAGTCAAGCCTAAAATTAAAAAAGCTTGAATTTTCAAGCCAAGCCAAGCTTTTTTATTTTAAGCCAAGTAGCTTGGCTTGGTGAATCCCTAACACTAACTATATTTGTAACTCTGCAAGTAAAACTTTTGGATTTCTTATAAGAATATCTAAAATGTTTCATCATATTTCATAAATAACAACTTTATATTTCTCTTTTATATTAAGTAAAATCGAATACTGCGGTTTAGTTTGGTATTCAACTTACGTATACCAATGATTAGCCTTGAACAGAATACACAGAAGATTCCTAAAATTCTTGTCTTTTAAATTAGACGGCGTTTATCCTCATAGAGGAACAGAGCAGGATACTTTTTTACAACTGCATGATATGCCATCTTTAGTTTCCAGAAGAGAAGAATCTAGGTTTTTGTGTTATTACTGCATAGTTGATGCTCCAGACCTGCTATCTTGCATACAATTGTACGTTCCAAGATTGGTATCAATACATCCACAGACGTTTTACCGGCCTCCATCTAAATCTACTATTATTCACCGTTCACCTGTCAGCATTATGTATCGTTATGCCGAAAAATATTATGACGACATATTTAAGTTCTAATTATTGTATGTTCAATTAAGTCATTTATGTTTACGTACTATTTTCATTACGTTTATATTATTATACTCGTATGTATTGTAACCCTATAAATGGATTATTCTGTTGGGCTAATAAACTATTAGTATTACCTTCTTTGGACATCTTTAAAAAATTATGCTGAAGCTTGGAGGGTCCACATTATCAGACTGTACGAAGATAGGCCGTTGAGACAAAAAACATGGATGATAAACGTGGTAAATGTAAATATCTCGGAAATAAAAAGAGATACCAGCCTGTGGTCTAATAGAATAAGAACCGTCATGTTTAATTTAATCACGTATCTTGTTTTCGCCATGTAGCAGCCGCAACCAGGGTCGTCGTGTCGTCAATAGTTTATCCGAATGTCCTTTGTTAACTGTTTATCCTAAACTAGGTTAGCAACAGTCGAAAGCTCCATAATGAATTGTCCAGTAGCCGCAACAGAAAATCAGTGCGCACTAGAGTGCCGTCAACGATATTCAGCAACATGAAAATGAGAACAAATATTTGGAATCAGTATTTGAGTTACCTCCCACATGTCTGACTAGCGCAGTGACGTCGCAATCCGATCCAAACGTAAATTCTAATTGGCTACGAATGTAGATTTGAACCGAAATGTAAATAATCCCCTCATCAAATTAATTTGTAGTTTTGTTTGTTAATCAATAACTACATCGATCATCGTAATACCGGGTGCATTAATAAATATAGTCATCGCTAAATACCACATTGTTGAAAATTGAATATTTGAAGGACTGTCTAATTACTTTAATTGCAATACTCAGTCAAATTATTTATATCATGTTGTCGGGCATAATTGAAACTGGAATATGTGTAATAACTATTAACATATGAAATGAAATATTACAGTGCTTCAATTATTGCACATTTGTAGCTTATACTGAAAATACAAAGTAGAATGGCTTTCGAATAAATGGATGAAATTTAATCATGCCCGATACTATAAGCCTTTTCAATATAGAATGCTGAATGCTATATGCCATTATTATTTTCCAAATTATTCATGGTGCATATAGATTCATTCCATTAAAATCAAAGCTTTTGTGAGATACATAGATATTTATAAATCCACCTTTTTTGATTCCATTTATTGTACTAATTTTGAATACGAATATATTATGGATATATGTATACATTTTATCTATAATTTTAAATATTTAATTAATAACACAAACGAAAGACTAAATGTACTTCCCAGAAAAAGCTTTCAAATGTCAAATGTTGGTATTTGAGACAGACTTTTATCTGTCATTTACGAACTATATTACAAAAATTTGAATTTGTCAACTGGTTTCCTTGGTGTAGTATGGAATGTGCGATTTGTTACATAAGATTATTATTTATATTATAATTTCTTTATCTCTAAATCTATAGAAGAAACAATAAAACTTTTAAATGTATAGAAAATAGATTTTTATAAGATGTAGAATTTTACGTTCTCTAAAATTTGTAATACAAATTTACAAAAAATAGTATTTAGAATATTTTTTTATAGAAAATACTACTTTCGATTGTCCAATTGTTACAAAAACCTATTCAGCTCTTCCAATTAATATCAGATTGAGGAAGACGAAGTTACACAGATCTTAAGTCCTATAGTTTGTGAGGAATCATCCTTCCAACATCCACACAACACACACACACACACACACACACTCACACACTCACACACACACATATATATATATATATACCACACATTCAGACATTATCATGAAAATGTTAAATGTTATAAACCTAGATTATAACTAAATGCAATGGTGACTCAAAATATTCAAAATATAATAATATATAATTTTATGATACTTCTCATAATTCTAAAATAAAAGAAAAACAGAGAGTAGGGGGTTCGTAGCCCTGAATAAGATAAGTAGCGCTTTAATACTACACACTAGTTTATTAACTAAATTTACAACTTTAGGAAACATAAAATACATAAAAATACTTACATTTAAAATGATAAGACACAGATTGCAGAATAGCCTCTGAGAGTATTCACTTTTAAATTATTACTAAAAGATAATTAACAATCCGAAAGGAATTTTATACTATTTACTCAAACTAAAATTTAGATGTTCCCTCCACGACTTTCTGTGTGCGAATTTTTATACCAATCTCCTCTCCTTCTATGCAGTCAGATGACACTGCGAATTTTGATTACTCATCGTATTTAGCAAACATAAGTGAGGCGATTAATTATTTAGAATATATTTATATATTAATTATTAATTACCAAATTTAACGGAGTGTTACATAAAATCGGATTCTAGTGACCTTAAAACATGCTTATTCACAAAAATTAGGATATGCGATTTTTAGCATGAGGTGAAAACTGAATAATTCAAGTATTCCCCCATTTAATATTAAGTTACATTGCATTTATTAGTAATATCAGCTTTAATTCTATAAGGTATTGTATCCCGAAGCCCTGCAAATTTTTCTGTGATTGTCCCATATGTCTTGCAGGGTAGGTTTTACTGTTCGCGGTGGATTTTTAGGAAGTTTCTTTTCGTTGTGCCAATAGTAATGGATCTTGGTAGAAGATAAATCTGGACTAGAAGCTGACCCTTTAATGTTGATTGAACTTTATCACCCGTTATTTGGCCAACAGTTTTATGTTTTAAGTTTACTTTTAAAGTAATCTTTCTTTTGGTAGGTACCTTGGTTGGTTAATTTTTGGTAAAGAACTTGGTTTTCGCCTTCTCAAGGTGTATTTAATTAAAACACTTTTATTACAAATGTATTGTTGAACGTTTCGAGAGACCCACGGCTCTCATCATCAGCGGGCTAAAACATCTAAAAAAAATGTATCTTCAATGTAAATTATTCATATTTTAACAAAAAGTAATCGAAAAAAATCTGCAGGTTTTAAAATTTGTTGACACGTAAATTGGCCGAAGTATTATGAGTCTGGACTCTTAGATATTACTTCGAAGGTAGACTAAACATTATCTGCATAACCATAGCAACCATTACTAAGCACAATTCCAACTAAGAGCAACATATTTCGAGAGCAATAATATCTGTTTTCAATTATCCCCAATTCTCAGATTGCGTTTGAATCCCGATGTTAATGAGACTATAGCAGATAGCTCTTAGAGATATCTTAGTATGCACAGAGCTTCGTGAACATACATAAGGTCTTACTCTCGAACATGTGCACATATAGACTGTCGTGCATCTGATGAATGTGTGCATTAAATCTCACACCAAACCAGGATGCGTCATTCGAATCAAAGCAGGAATTCAATAGTGTATTGTTCGCCGAAATTACACAGAATTGTCAAGATTGTCTTAGAGAGTGAATGTTAATTGGACTTCTTTAAATATGAGATTAACACGAGTTAACAGTCTATATATATATATATGTATCAAGATAATGGAACAGTGTATTTTATTCATGTATATGACAAGTTACACAAAAATGTGATTAAGATATTTTGTAAGGTATAGAAGGGGACATATTTTGGCACAATCACTATTATTTTAAATCCAGTGGTACTCAATTTATGCATCAATGTTATATTTTTTTAAATGACATTATATATTTTTTATAAACTCATTAAATATATAATTTTCTTCTGAATTCAACGATATAATAATATCATACTCTTACGTTGTTAAAAATTTCATCAAATTTAATTCAAAATTAGTATTTTATTTCTATTTTTTTTTTTAAAGTGGGTTGAGCAAACATTCAATCATTAAAACAAAAGAAAATTAACTGTCATTTTCGTATGTTATTGTCACCCATTATTATAATTAAGATAATTTTTGTTACCTTTTTTCTTTCTTTTACAACCTCTCAACAGAATTAAATCGCAATTACTGAGTAGGTTCGTATACACAAACATCCATCCCTTAGTTAGTGGGATTCAAACCCAGAACCCCGAGCGCACTCATGACTAAGAGGCGTTGCTGTAACCATTGAGTCACCGCAGCCGACAAATAATGAATTAAATAAAAAGTTATCCTAATTAAAGAATACCAAATAGTAACCACGCGAAATAAAAAAATAACGAATTTTGGAATACTTGGAAAAAAATATTTGTAACAATGACAGATAATTTTCTTTTGTTTTAATAGTTAAATGTTTGCTTAGCCTACTCAAATAATTTAAAATAGAAATGAAATATTAATTTTAAATTAATTTTTATCAATTTTTTCGCAATGTAAGAGTATGATATTATTTAATCGTTGAATTCTGAAGAAAATTTTTTTTTCTCTCAAATTTTCCTTTGGGCTCTCTAAAATATTTGACATTTACAATTATTTTTTATTTTTTCAAGTAACAAAATGGCGATCGATCAAAAATTTCAATACATGATTTTTCGATAAACACTCCAGTGTGTTCAGAAAAAAACCTAACTCGGAGTAGGCTATGAACACAGAAACGTATGTCTGATCATTAATCAATTCAAAAATCAAGTTGTCACAATTGATCGAGAAATGTAATTTTAAGGAGAAAAGATAATAAAGGAGGATATAGATTATTGCCATTCACCGTTTTCTAATTTATTTCTATTTCAAAAAAAGGATACAAGAATATTTCTTTAGATAACATTTTTGACAATACCTCATGTCGGATTGACATTTAAATAAATACTTTGAAATTGATTTATGTTTTTTTGCTCATAGCCCACTTTGAGTTACAATTATTTTTAAATTCAAGTCAATTAAATGAATTTTTGGGGTAGATTGAAAAAAATGTTTAGGACAAATGTTGTAGTAGATAGTTTAAGGATTTTATAAATGTTTTATTTTCGAAAATCGATGGAGTGGTTATCAAAAAATCATGTTTCGAAATTTTTAATCGATCGCCATTTCGTCATTTGAAAAAATAAAAAAAATTATTGTAAATGCCAAATGTTTTAAAGGGCCGAAAGGTAATTTTGAAAGAAAAAAATGTCAGTAAGCCTTAAGAGAAGGGAGTTATGACGATTTTTCGAAAAACAAAAGAACTCCAATAACTCCGGACAGGGGCTTCAAATCAAAAATTGTAACTAAGAAAAATTGTTTGTTTTAATGAGTTCTAACTATCATTTTCGGGTGTAACGACTTAGTATTAACATCCTGTATAATACATATACATAAAATCTAACCATGTATAAAAGTACAAAGTCTAATTAGAATATATCCAGTATCACATTTGAAACTTTAATTTACGTTAAATATTCCAGGAAAACTATTTCAGCTCATTTTCTCAACTTTCCAAACATGTAAACAATGTGCTAGCATATCTAATTCAACACTAAATAATATATTACAGCAGTGTAAATATATCATTATTACTCTGCAGTTTAAACAGTTCTTTAATACCCTGAAGTATCTGTACAAATTGAGTTAGTAGTTAGTAAACACACCATTGAGGTATTTCCTTAGTTTTCAATTACAATTTCAGAACGAGTACGTGAAAGTTGCATATAGAAATAAATAAACAATATACTGGCGAGCAGGTGTACTAGATGTAATAGTTAAGGGATTTATGTCTCTGTGGTAATAGTTCTACGGGATGCTAACCAGGTACAAAGCCTCTCTATCCTCCGCTATCCTGATAAAGGTCAGAGTGCATACGTTAGGCTTACAGAGGAAATCAGGATTAACATTTCCATTAAACTACTTTAAACATCTCTAATTTATTGCGATTATAGAAATTCATATCGGTAATGCTCATTTTATAGGAGCATTAAAGCTCGATTGGATGGCTCTCGAGCAATTATATAAAAAGGATTAAACTTAGTAATAAACATTTCCACAAATCAGAAAGTTTTTGGTTTATTTTCCTCGTTTCCGTGAACTGTTTTTCCATTTTGCCTTCTTCACTTTTTTTTCAGTAAAATCTAATGATGATTTCTTTTTGAAAGTAAATCGCTAAAATAAAATATCAATTCCCTATCATTGGTTTTATTTTATTTTCTTCAATTATTAGATATTTAACATCTATAATTACAATTTATAAGTAATAAACTAGCAGTCCTTATATACCTTAATTTAAATAACTGATATTTTTGTTAACTTTGTGGTTAATAAAATAATTAATAGCACTTATTCATATAGAAAAGAAACAATACATTATTTTCAAAATTTAATCATAAGATTAATTTTCAATTATGAATTTATTAATTGGAGATGATAATGATACACTTAAAAAGGCGAACACAGAAATAAAAATTCGAAACGAGGGGTAGCTAACTCAAATTAAATTAAAGCCCATCTAAATTGTTTTTCTTATTTAAAGAAATAAATTGTGAAAATATTTGAATCTGAGCTGCTGTTACGATGTTAATTTAATTATTCTGTAGTTACTATTGTAGTATCTTTGGCGCCAAAGTCGACAGAGAACAATTATTTTCTAAGTTTTTTCCTGTTTGACTTCGTTAGTTCGGCATTGGTTTTTAAAATAAAAGGTTGTGTGTGTTTTTTGCAGTGTTTAATAAAATTATTGAATCTAAATCACTCTGATATAAGGTAAGAGGCTCTAATATTACACTTACCTAAAATTTTAAGATAACGATAATAATAGACTATAATTAAAATGGTCTTTTAATGGTGTAAGTTATGTCTAAGTTAAACGACTTCAAGAAGAGTGTTAATTGGGACTTATGAATATATATCTTTGTACATCTTTTTACACGTACCCAATCATTCGATCGACTTTACTTTAAAAAATAATAATTATTATTTGTATTTTTTGTTAGTAACTTGAGAAATAAACTGATAGTATGAGTACTCGACTAAGCAGATAACTAGCAAGAATATATAATTATATTACGATAGTAACAATTTGATGGTACAAAAGTAACACCTGTGGTGTACTTTCCATGCCAGTGATGAGTGCCCGTGACGTAACGCCTCCCGATACGAATATGCCATCGTCATTACAGATATCTGCACAAAAAGCTGATTGGCATTATGGGTGCATTCGGGCTGGGTCAGATCGGGCTTTGAGGTCGACTAGCTGGCCCGGTTCGAAAATTGACCCGAAATCGGGCAGGGCTTAAGCTCGAAATTGAGTGTATCCGGCATTCTTAATTTTGATATTTATGTGAGGTGAAATGTTTTCGTGTTAATCTTAAAAAAAAAACTCTACAACCTTATAACGTTCAACATTAGTTAACATAAGTTGTTAAAAAAGAGAAACTTCTAGTGTAAGTTTGTTATAAAAATTATATACAGACCTACGAGTATTTAACACTTTGTTTACCAAACGCATTCGAAAATTTAAACAACTTTTTCACAAATATTATACAAAAAATATCATTTACATAAGGATTTTTATCCAACTTTCTTTCTGCTCAAAAATAAAACAAGAAATCATTATGGTTGGAACAAAAATCACTTTTATTTAAGTATACGAGTAGTAATAGTAATAATAACATCACAATAGCATTATTATGCTTTAGCGATTAACCTATAATTCTTGAAGTAAAATAACATTTTTACCTCTCGCTAAGAGAGGTATTGGATTCATGATAAAATTCGCATATCCAGATTTTATTGAATAAGCACGATTTAAGGTCCCTAGAATCCGATTATAACATTTTTAAAATGATGTATGTGTGTGTGTGTGTGTGTGGATGTGTGGATGTGTATGTGTATGTGTGTATGAGTGTATGTGTGTGTGTGTATGTCTGGATGTTGTAGACACGATTCCTGGGAAGAGCTGAAAAGATTTTGGTAACAATTGAACAACCGAAAGTAGTAGTTTCTTAGAAAAATTCTTCTAAATATAATTTTTTGGGAGTTTTTTTTTTTATTAAATGTTGAAGAACATAAAATTCTCCATCTAATAAACTTAAAATTTTTATTATATCTTGCATAGATTTAGAGATAAAGACACTATAATTTGTAGAGTACACTAATCGCAGAGGCTAAGGCACAAAGGAAACCAGTTGACAAATTCCAATGTTTATAACATGACACATGTCATTGTCAAATATCAACAGTTTTAGTGACATTCTGATAGCTTTTTCTGGGAAGTATATTTAATTTTTCTTATTGTTTTATTAATTAAATATTTGAAATTATAGGTAAAATGAATATATCCATCAGAAATACCGCCAATCTGGTTAATAAATTGGAACAATCTCTGACATTTAGAAACTTCCTCATACAATGAAAAATATATATAATTAGAATTATATGTGTGCAGAAGACATGTTAAATACAATAAAAACAATATTTGGGTAAAGTTCTGTAATATTTTGTTATAAAACGACGGTTCGAAAGTGAAGTGCAGTACAATACTTATATAGCCTAATATGGAAATGGCGAGAGGTCTTGTGCTGGCCACAACAGGTTTTTATTTATTAAGATGTGACGTATGATGTTATTATTATTATGATGATAATTATTTTGATCCTTTTTAACTCCATACATTTTTATTAAAATATTAAGGAAAACTGTACATTTGATTGAACTATAAGATTTTTCATGCCAAAATCAAAAGTCCGAACAGCCTCAACTTTTGTAAATGATTAGCCTGATTCGGCTCGATAAAAAAATATCTTCGGCCCGGCTCGATGATCGACTTGAAATCGAAGCGGGCTTTGGGCCGGGCCGGGCCAAAGATCGAAATCGAGTGCGTCCCTAATTGGCACATTCAGCAATGGTAATATGTCCCGATGATTATATTTTTACCTCCCGCTACCCTTGGTAAGGGAGGTATAGGGATCGTGTTAAAAATTTTGGTAAATGACCACGTTTTAAGGTCGCTAGAATTGGATTTTAACATTTTCAAGATGATGTCTGTATGTGTATGTGTGTGTATAGTGCGGGACACGAATCTTGACTTGAGAGGTAAGGGAAAGAAATGCTCATGTCGTGATATTCCATAGACGGCGTGTTAAATAATAATTGTTACAGTAACTTTGTACTTCTAACTCATTTGTATACGCTTGTGATCCGAGTGTAAACAAGACAGGACCTATTACGAACATAAATTGCACATATCAACTGCCAATATAAGAAAGGCTGCGTAACTTTGAAACTGTTGTATGTTATATTAGGTATTCGGAAAGTAAATTAATTGTATTTCGTGTGGATTTAAACGGAGCACATATATTGGACAGTGAGTTGTGCTAACATATTTTACATAGGTTATTTTTCGTGTCCCGGACTATATGTGGAAGTCTATGTGAATGAGTGTATATGTATGGATTTTGTTAACGCTCTAACTCAAATACTATCATTCTAATATGGAAAAAAGCCGTTAGATTTTGGTGTAAATCAGATAACCGGAAATGGCACTTTACTTGAAGCTCAAAATAGTATTTCTTCGAAAAATACCTTTACGATTTATGTTATTATAAAAATTAAAGATTACCTATTATATATTCTACAAGTACGTATTCATACTTTTTCTATTATATTTTATAAATAAATACATAAAATATTCTACTTTATAAATTCCGGAGCCTATGTTTTAAAGACAGATAAACACAATTACTTAATTACACAGTTCAGTTTCAAATGTATGTAACTGATATGCCACTGTCAAAAAACCTATCATTTGAAATTAATACTGGTAACGTTTTAAAAAGAAAATAGTAATAATAAACAAAACAATAGTTATAGTTATATTATACGAATGCAAAGGAACATAATATAGTTTATGCACGGAGGTATCATAATTTGACAATTATACACGAATATCTTTGACATAAACGTCATTTTATAGCCCCCGGGCCTCATTTTAGCCCGCCGGGCTATAATGAAACGTCAAACCAAATTATAACCTACAATATAAACAATTTAAACAGGCAACATGAAAAGTTTTTATTACAAATCGAAAAATTTTATATTCTTTAATGAAAAATGAAAATTAATTTTGTGATATTTATATGGAAAGCCCGGAGATACACAAAATAAAACTCAAATGATAAAACTAATAAACAAACAATAAACTCCTGTTCTCCGCTATCATAGCAACGCTAGATACTGGATGTACGAGGACAAATTCTTTTCGATACAATTTTTCTAACATTCATAATTTGAAAATTTTCGTCCGTGCATAAAGTTTTGAATGTACCACGACCGTAACTTGCTTTTATGGCCTTTAACGTGTTTTTATCCCTCGGCTTACGCCTCGGGCTCAAAATCCCGCCGCAGGCCATAAACGCCTCCTCACGCTCTTAATACATAAATAACTATTTCAGCATTAATAAATATGTAAGTATGTATTTAAATTAATAAAAGTTAAAAATAAAATTAATGTCACTCGGTTTGGTTTCACAAGTTACTGTAGTACTGGCCACAACAGTTTTTGTACAGTACGTCGCGTCATTATCTTCTGAATAATTATTAAAAAATATTTTCTTATAATCCGGCCATTCGTTATCCAGTAATCAGGATAACTTAGTAAAAACGTAATCTTTTTTTATTATTCTTGTAACACCAACTTACAAATAAATTCTTTCCTTTTTACGAATATATCCTTCCTCGGTTGTAATCCCTCTGAATACCTCTCACTATACTATACCCTCCCTGTCCTTGATTGCATTTACATAATCCCTTCAGCCGTCCCTGCCCAGGGCGTCGTGGACCGACGTCCGGCATCGTTCCATGATGGCCGGCACCGGACTACGTACTCCGGACTTGAGTTCGTGTTTATTTATTACGGACGCTCAGCCTGCATACTACATCCTGCCAAACCTCTAACTCATCATGTCTAAGCACAAGCACTGTGTACATACCTACATGCTTAACGCAATGCATACACCATATAGTGAGATGCCTAGAAGCCTAGAAGCTGTTAGTGCGACTAAGGATTTCATCAAAGATCTTATTGAGGGATTGGATTACATGGTACGGAAATTGAAGATGGTCGAATTGATTGAAATGTTATTAAATACATACTAATATTATACAAGGATAACGCTGGAAGTATTGAGAATAAGACAAGTTTGTAAATGTAGTTCCCTTCAACAATGCTTCATAATTATTTCCTTTTATTGCCGTTGGGTAAGAACTAAGAGTTAATAACTCTTGTAACAATAATTGTCACTCAATAAATATACAGGCTCTTTCAAAGAAAGTGTAAAAAAATTTAAGGGCATATAGTACTGACAAAAATGAGTGAAAAAATCTGTTGTGGCCAGTACAAGACCTCTCGCTATTTCCATATTAGGCTATATAACCGTCGTTTTATAACAAAATATTACAGAACTTTACCCAAATATTGTTTTTTATTGTATTTAACATGTCTTCTCCACACATATAATTCTAATTATATCTATTTTTCATTGTATGAGGAAGTTTCTAAATGTCAGAGATTGTTCCAATTCATTAACCAGATTGGCGGTATTTCTGATGGATATATGCATTTTACCACAATTTTACCTATAATTTCAAATATTTAACTAATAAAACAATAAGAAAAGTTAAATATACTTCCCAGAAAAAGCTATCAGAATGTCACTAAAACTGTTGATATTTGACAATGACATGTGTCATTTACAAACTATGTTATAAACATTGGAATTTGTCAACTGGTTTCGTTAGTGCATTAGCCTCTGCGATTAGTTTACTCTATTAATTATAGTGTCTTTATCTCTAAATCTATATAAGATATAATAAAAATTTTAAGTGTATTAGATGGAGAATTTTATGTTCTTCAATATTTAATAAAAAAAAATTCCCAAAAAATTATATTTAGAAGAATTTTTCTAAGAAACTACTACTTCCGGTTGTTCAATTGTTACCAAAACCTTGTCAGCTCTTCCCAGGAATGTCAGACTAGGGAAACTGCAGTTAAATATTTTTTAAGTCTTATAGCTTTTGAGGAATCGTGTCTACAACATCCAGACATACATAAACACACACACATACACACATCCACACACACACACACACACACACACACACACATACAGACATCATTTTAAAAATGTTATAATCGGATTCTAGGGACCTTAAATCGTGCTTATTCAATAAAATCTGGATATGCGAATTTTAGCATGAATCCAATACCTCTCTTAGCGAGAGGTAAAAAGCCTAATCAACATAGATTTGATCTTCAACTCTTTCCGAGATAAATAAAAAATCGAAGAAAAACTGACAATGATAGTGATCGAACAAAATTTTATCTATGTCAGTAAACAGATTATAAAAAACATTAAAATTTTGTATGAAACGTTTTTCTCAATTTCTAATAGCTAGGAAGTTATATGAAAATTTAAAAATTCGCCCACAACATTTAACTTAGTACAATTAATTGATTAAAAAAAAGCGCATCTATGATGACCTAGAGCCTAATTTTTTACTCTGCCCCAGTCCAATCTCGCTAAGCCTACCTAAAATCATGTAAATCTATAATATTAGTAATTAACTCTAAATTTGTAATAAATAACATACAGTATTTTAAATTTACTGTAATAAATTTAGAATTTACTCCTATTCCATGTAAAAATACATACTAGAATAAAAACATTGAGTTTTTACATGGTACTTATAAAATTTGACAAAATTGTAATAGAAATATAAATATATCATTGTAAAAACACAAATATTTGTAGTAATTACCTCTAAACTTGTAATAAATACATATAGTATTTTAAATTTACTATAATAAATTTAGAATTTGTCCATAGCTCCTGTAAAAATAGAAACTAAAATAAAAAGAATTGAGTTTTTACATAGTTCTTACAAAATTTGACAAAATTGTTATAGAAATATTAACATATCACTGTAAAATTTCATATATTTATTGTAATATGAATATTACATAGCAGTTGTAGTAATTTTTTATATTTGTAAGGGTGATTTAGCAAATTTATAGAATTATTTGCTATGTAAATGTAAAGCCTCATTTCCACCGAATGTCTTAATGTTTAATACATAAGGCTTAATGAATTATAACAATTTACTAGGATACCATTTCCAGCTATTTTGTTTTGTGACAATTCAACAGAAATGTCATATCTTTTTTCCGAATTACTTGTTGTTTAGTAGACTGCCATTGCAGCAGCAATTCTTCTTTTTTTAATATGTTATACCTATACACAATTTTCTGTATTTATATCGATACTGAAAAATTAATTAAAAGTTAATAATTATAAAATAGACAGAGTTGACAGTTCAGGTTAGAATTTTTCAATCATTTGTTTTTACGCATTGCTCTTAGTTCTTAAGCATTAAGCCTTATGCAAAGCTGGAAATGGTAGTAAACGTTGTCATATGATAAACATTTTTACGCATTGCGCTTAGTTATTAATTATTGCTCTTACGCATTAGGACAATAATTAATAACTAAGCGCAATGCGTAAAAATGTTTATCATATGACAACGTTTACTACCATTTCCAGCTTTGCATAAGGCTTAATGCTTAAGAACTAAGAGCAATGAGTAAAAACAAATGATTGAAAAATTCTAACCTGAACTGTCAACTCTCAGTCTATTTTATAATTATTAACTTTTAATTAATTTTTTGGTAACGATATAAATACAGAAAATTGTGTATAGGTATAACATATTAAAAAAAGAAGAATTGCTGCTGCAATGGCAGTCTACTAAACAACAAGTAATTCGGAAAAAAGATATGACATTTCTGTTGAATTGTCACTAAACAAAATAGCTGGAAATGGTATCCTAGTAAATTGTTATAATTCATTAAGCCTTATGTATTAAGCATTAAGACATTCGGTGGAAATGAGCCTTAAGTCTACATAGTTTATGTAAAATTTGTTATTGCATACATATTATAGTAAAAAATTACTATAACTTTTTGACAAAATCGCTATTATTTTTTACAGTGTAGTTTTCAAGATAGCAGAGGTAAACCCCGTAAAAACTCATTTTTCACTGTCTCATATCTCGGAAACTATTGAAGATCGGACTCATGTTGATTACTCAATTTAGTCAGTACTATATATGTATATCCTTAAAAATTTTGGGCAAATTGAGTGACATAAAGCTGTTTTTTTTTTGTTTAGTTAAAAATTTTGCAAATCGTTGATTGAATTCATGGTAAATTGAATTTTTCATATACCTATTATATAAAACGATTGAAAATTTCCGATCTACGAAACGTATTGCCTGGAAATACGATGAGACCGAAGGTATTGCCTGGAAATACGACGAGACCGAAATACGACGAGTATTTTGAAATTTTTCGATTGTCGAGTTGTATACAGGTAGACTTATATCATGAATAAAAAAGAAATTAAAAGAGCGTTATAAAGTAAATTTAACGTTGACCGGTAGTCGATTTTTTTCTGCAAGTAACATCAAATTGTATGCTACATATGCTTTTTAAATATAGCTGTATGTAATATTATATTGATAGCTTCCATTATATGCTCGAATTTCAAAATAAACTAGCACTAGCAACAGACTAGTGATGAAATAATTTGTAGTCTTTTTATCACATTTTTATTTCATTAAACGCGAGGTACGTTCAATTATTTGTTTCGGTGCACTCGGACATGTCAGTGTTATTTTAGATGTCTACATAAAACACACAAAGCATGATTTTTTTTTTTTTCAATGTCAAACTACAAATATATTTATGTACTCGATACTGTGTTCGAAGAAAAAAGGTCGTACTTTATATACTCCGTGCATAGATTTGTAAATGACACTGACAGTTCTGAGTACAAAAAACAAAATAACCAAACTCACCTGTAAGTAACCATGGTGAACGCATTTACGAACCGTTGTATATTCGAATATCAACATTCGTCTATTCGTTCACCTTGATTACTTAATAATTACTACAGCTGTAATACGTGATAACTAAGGAAAATCTCGCATTCTTATTAAGTTATAACTTAATGAATGATATAGCCCCTGTTATCCTTTTAAAAGACCCATAATCAGAGAAATTAAGTGTGAGAAGAAACTGAATTTTTATTTTAAGAATTAATAAATTTAAGTTATAAATTTATCATTCAATTTAAAATGATTTGGAATAAATGTAAACCTTTGATCTTGTGACATGAGACCATCCAGTTCACGAATTAAATCATGAATATCTTTGGGATTAATTTTTTCGATAGGTATTGAAAATGGATAACTAATATCCTTGCATAATTCTAAAATATTTTCTAAAAATGTAAACAATTGTTGGTCAAACAGGTATATATTAGGTATTAAATTATAAATAATCTCTATTTCCAATAAAAGTTTATTTCCTAATATAAAATTTACATGAAATACATTTACCAATCATTTACCAACGATTGTTTATTAGTAACAACGGAAGAGAAAAAGTTAGCAACTGGATGTAACGACTACTTGTTAATTTTTAGCAACTTGATATAATGGTGTATTGCAATTTTGAATTTAGCAACTAACATTCAATTTAATAACTGAAAATGGTTGTTAATTTTAACAATAATAATAATAATAACTTTGTTTAGAGAATTAGGCCGTATGTGTAATGGGGGATTACGGCTCAATCGAATTAAAGGAAAATAGTAAAAAAATACGAATGTATATGCTGAGTAACGTATATTAATAAAAAAACGAAATGGTATAATTGAGATATTTCGGAAATAAAGGGTTTTTTGTTATAACGCTTCGACACTAATATGAAAATATTTTGATTGGCGACCGAGAAACCGCCTATACGTGCATTACAAATAGCGTGTTAGGAGGTGGGATTACTACCAATGGAAGTTAAGAAATTCAAATTCGAAAGGAGGGGCTAACATTCCAGTACTACAGTTTCCAAACAGTTTTTATTTTAACATAAATTTCTTGCATTAAACTTAATAATTTAAATACACCTGTAATGGGGAAGTTTAGCGATTTTTTTTTTATTCTTTTATTCCATGGGAAATGACTTGAAAAATGATGTAACATGTTTTATTTTTTTCAAAAAGATTTTCCGGAAAAGCCGATTTTAAGCTGTGATGACGTCGGTAGAGGCTTGGTACAACGTATGTCATTTATACACTGACGCACGCGGTTGCAGTTTCCAGTCACTTGAGACTGAGGTGTTGTTCGACCTACGTTCAAGTGGTTCGCTTTCACCGTTCTGTCTGAGTTTGCGCATAACTGACTAGTGACGTACTTAGAGTTTACCCAAAAAATATTAATTATAAATAAATGGAGCAATAATTTTAATTTTTAATTTCAATTTCAGCAATCATTTGCGTTATATTTGTGAGAAAATAGTATGTTATGTAGAATTTTTACCATGCTAAACTTCCCCATTATAAACTATGTATACTTATACAGTGTTATAATATTCATTTATTTTTATGTAAATATAACTTAAAATAGCATATATTTCAAGAACATTTAGGTCCATGATGAAAACAGTTTGATATAAAAACACATAAATGTGACGTCACGTCAATCTTTTCAAAATTCGGGAGACCATAACTCGCTTATTAATAGGAATTTTTTCACCGGATTTTCGTCAATAGTCTTAGTTTTCCTAATATTTTCAGATGAAATTATATAAAAAAAATTGTGTAATCCCCATTGTAGCTAAATTTCTCGACTGTGGGTATGGTGTTAACAATTACTCGAAATCCCATTCAAACAGTATCTGTTGTAAGACAACACCGACGTTTCGGTGCACACGTGTACCTTTTTCAGGATACTAAGATTTTACAAAATATTACATATCATATAACAAAATACATTCAGTATTATGCATAGTACAAAAATTCATAAAAAGATGTCTATGTGCTTTTGTAAGATACGTCGGTGTTGTAAGAATAAATGCTATTTGACTGAGATTTCAAGTAATTGTAACATCGTATATGTAATTTTTACAACTTATGCTATAGTATCGGTACTATATTTGTTAATTTAAGTGACCTTTAAGTTAACAGACAGTTTGAATCGCTGTGCCTTTAGAAAAGTCGGAATACTCACAGTTTTCACTTTGTTTTGCGGCAAAATTTTCCAGCTAATTCATTATCTTTTCCGGTGTTATTTATAGTACGGGGCAACGGCAACGGCAATGCATTCCATGCTGTTTGTTGCATGGAAACAAACGAAGCGGCTATGAAAAAGTCGTAACCATGGCATCGGGCGGTCACGGTTCGCATCACGTATGCATGCACTCGTAAACAAATTACAGCGGCGACATGCGCGGCCAATGGCTCGCTGGCCGACATCTGACCGCCACAGGGACAGGATGCCCCGATACCAGAGATGCGGATGGTAATTCGACTACGTTCTAAATGCCAAATTCTACCAAGGAGGCATCCTACTCAATTTAAAAAGAATCGTGAGAATTAGAGCATTTAGAAATGACGGACAGCTAATGCCACTTTTTTTACAAAAAACTCTAAAATTATCTAAAGTCTGATTGTAATGCGCTGGCGACTTTGCGGCGTTAGGAGATTAAATTTAGGCGTCTATTGCTCATGTTCAGGCCGGCTAGCGCAGGAGTAATAAGGGCTGGATTATGATGAATTTAATTTACGAATTAACAATTTATAATTTAGATTTTACAATATAAACTCACTTAAAACGCATACGATGGTTTATGAACGATTTACAAATTTAGAAATTTGAAATTTACATTTGGAATATATATATATTTATTTCCAAATGTAAATTTCAAATTCGACCAATCACAAGAGAGAACTATTAATAAACATGACGGTGAGGTACAACTTTGCTTCATTCGTCAACTTTCTTTTCTGTTTGTGAGTTGTTGACATTTTGAAGATTGAATCACATGAACAAATTGATATTTTGTTTTTTGTTGATAAGCAGTATTCGCGAACATCGTAGTTTGTACGACAAAGCAAGTGAATTGTACAAAAATAAAACACATGTACACTCGTACGAGTATTTCAAGAATGGGGGATTACACCATTTTTTTTATAATTTCATCTGAAAATATTAGGAAAACTAAGACTATTGATGAAAATCCGGTGAAAAAATTCCTATTAATAAGCGAGTTATGGTCTCCCGAATTTTGAAAAGATTGACGTGACGTCACATTTATGTGTTTTTATATCAAACTGTTTTCATCATGGACCTAAATGTTGTTGAAATATATGCTATTTTAAGTTATATTTACATAAAAATAAATTAATATTATAACACACTGTATAAGTATACATACTTTATAATTACAGGTGTATTTAAATTATTAAGTTTAATGCAAGAAATTTATGTTAAAATAAAAACTGTTTGGAAACTGTAGTACAGGAATGTTAGCCCCTCCTTTCGAATTTGAATTTCTTAATTTCCATTGGTAGTAATCCCACCTCCTAACACGCTATTTGTAATGCATCTATAGGCGGTTTCTTGGTCGCCAATCAAAATATTTTCATATTAGTGTCGAAGCGTTATAATAAAAAACCCTTTATTTCCGATATATCTCAATTATACCATTTCATTTTTTTTTATTAATATTCGTTACTCAGTATATACATTCGTATTTTTTTACTATTATGCTTTAATTCGATTGAGCCGTAATCCCCCATTGTTCATGATCTTGTCATTTCATTTTCAGAAACAAACTATTATACTGCCCGTTAATGCATCAATGTGTTCATAGGCCTAACCACGGCCTAACAGACCGACCATCTGCCATTTTTAAGTTTGTGTTTGTTTTATTTCTTTATTATACAAATCAGCAATATCAAAAAAAGAAACATTCCCGATATTATTAAAGAATTATGCCTATAAAAATATATTTGTAACCTAAAATCTGAAATGATAACTGGTGAAACGTCAAATAACAAGCAGTGACAAGTCACGTGACAGATTCTGATTGGTCAGATCCAAAATTTCAAAATCGAACATAAACCAGAGAGAAAATTGTAAAGTTTAAATTAAAATTTCCAAATGTAAATTTATAAATTAAATTTATCATAAATCAGCTCTAAGCGAATTGAACGATTTACCTGAAATAGCTAACGAGAAATATTTTGCTAAGACATTTAGAGAAATGGTTGTTGTGTTTATGTTTTAACTTCGAGATTAAGGCTGTGTCCGAAGTTGCACTTTTACCACCTTAATATCTAAATCCTAAATTTATATACCCTCTAAATCTAGTGATTATTTAGGATTTTAGGAATTAGATTTTAGGGTTTTGCAGGAGCACACTATGCCTGGAAGTTGACGCGCACTAATTAAACAAATCATGTTCGTTGCTATAATTTGTACAAAACGTCAAATTTACTGTCAAAGAATAGCTTCTTAGCTTCTATTTTATGAAATATAATATTAACATTTACTCTCAAGCATAAAATTGAATCAAATTGTGTAATTAATTGTTGTTGTTTTAAAGTGTTACCATATAAACCAATGAATATCACCAGTGTGCCATTCCATGTATTTATGTGAAGAAGACCTAAATCCTAAATACTAAATACCAAAATGAGACATCGGACAGAGCCGAAGTACTCATTGTACACAATATTGTAATAAATTGTGAAAATACAAGGAAGTATAGCTTCTGTTCAAATAATAATACCTATTTGATTAATTTAGAAAGTCTTTGAGCTTTCAGTATTAGATGCATCTAGCGCTAATAAGAAAATACTTATAAGTGCGACTAATAATAATCATTTGCCACCATTTTATGGGAAAAATACATAAATATAAAATAAAATAATCTATATATTTATAGATTTTTGACTTATTTATATCGTTTTTTATTAATATATATATATATATATATATATATATATATATATATATATATATATATATTTGATTTTAACCTCACTTTTGAATATTTTTAAAAATTATTTAATTATATGTCTTATGATAAATATCGAGAAACTTTGATTTTGATACAATTCATTCATAAAATTAAACCATAAATTTTTCCATGGCTCCATCATTGAGTAAATTATGTATGAAATTGATTTCTGTCAGCTGCCCCTCACGAAATTCATTTGTTCTGGATTGATGTATTGTCAGTTACGGTTAGAGAGGTTATGTATAACATAACCTCTCAAACCGTAACTTTCTATAGACCATTCCAGAATGACGTCACCTGCCCTTCACAGGAGTGATTTTAACCTCACTTTTGAATATTTAAAAAAATTATTTAATTATATATCTTATGATAAATATCGAGAAATTTTGATTTTGATACAATTCATTCATAAAATTAAATTAAATTTTTTCCATGGCTCCATCATTGAGTAAATTATATATGAAATTTATTTCTAACTGCTGCTCCTCACGAAATTCATTTGTTCTGGATTGATCTATTTGTACAAACGTACATCCATTGTACTTACGCAAACACTTTTTACAATAATAAATATAATAATTTGGTAGATTGCACTGGCAAGAACTGACGGACATAGTAAGTGCAGAAAAGTGCGCACTCATTAAAATTTAGTTCACTCGAAAAGTAGTAAATAAAATACGTAAAACTCAGATAGTGCGCACTCAATATATAAATAGTAAACGCTATTAGTTTTCATAATAATAAAGTAAATTACAATAGAAAAAGATCATAAAAAATTGTTACGTTCTTCACAATTTTCATGTGTTAGTATAAAATATGTTGTCTATTCATAACAAATATTTATGAATAAAATTTTATGAATGACGTTAAACATGCGTCTTTAAGTTTTCAGAATTGTTGTGTGTTTAAAGCATGAAACTGAAACGTGTATTATAAACATATTTTTAAGTACTACTATAAAATGATTGTTTATGTAATAATGCAAAGATCTTTCAAATAGAAGGTCAATATTTATACCATGATTTATAAACTCTGTAAAATGTGAGTAAAATAAAACCACAGAATTTTAATATAAAAACATGCACTAAAAATAGAACATACACAAACATGCCTCATTCTTATTTTTCATTATATAAGTATATCTTAAATTTGTAAAGGGCAACACTTTCCTGCTACGTCACTGGTTAATCCTTATGCTTTATCTCTGTAAAGTTTTCATTTCCGGTGGCACAAATCCCGGCTCATAACAAAATGATACGCAGGGCTGAAGAAAAATAATTACTTGACATTAATTATCGAAATGTTTCAGCTATACAGGGTGATTGTGAATTCACGGCATGAAAAATGAATTTATAGTGACGGATCAAAATTACCATAATTTATCACAAAATGCTTATAATCACCAGCTATTTATCAGCATTATGCCGTTTATTAAATGAAGGATTCCGAGATGATAATGACATCGTTTTCTTATAATAAATATAAGGGAGAAAGCAGGAGAAAAGCTAAAACGTAACATGACAACTACACACAGGGCGTAACAGCTAAACGAGCTACCTCAAATAATTTCTATATTATTGAAGATATAATAAAATGCTATAAGACAATTTTATAGAAGGCCAAGGGGACATCCGATTAGCGAGGAAAATATTTTTTTAAACCAGTGGTTCTCAAGTTACAACACAAAGTATGTAAATTCCATTATAAAACATAAAAAAATATATAATAAACAATTACATATATTAACATAAATATTATTGAAGATACCTGATTAATGAACGTTTAAAAATGGGCAATGATGTTGAAAACATATCTGGCAAATTAAACTTAGTATTTAATTCATTAAATGTATTACTTATTCTAATAACACCAGAGTTTAAAAATGAATTTGTTTTGGAGCGATTAATGTCAAACAGATTATGATGTCTAGAATGATAGCTACGAACCTTGAAATTAAATTTAGATAAAAGGTATGGTGAATCTATGAAATTGTGAAAAAGCTTATATAGGAAAGTGAGGTCTTTAAGTTTTCTTCTACTTTCTAAAATAAGTAGATTTACTCGATATGCTGGAAACCTACATCTTAAATATCTTAGAAATTTATTTTGAATCTTTTCTATTCTACTTATGTAAGTTGAATACCATGGACTCCAACATATAGAATCAAATTCTAAATGACATCTAACTAAACTACAGTATAAGTGTAACAGTGTGGATGGATGTCTGAAATTTGAACTTGCTCTTATTAGAAAGCCAACCATCTTGAAAGCTTTTTTAACTATATTATCTATATGTTGGTCGAACATGAATTTACTGTCAAAAACTACACCTAAATCTTTAAAGCTGTAAACTTTGTTTACTATATTTCGATCAAGGTGGTAATTATAACTGAAATTGGTTTTATTCCTTGTGAATTTTACATAACTACATGCCTACGGCTCGCTTTGGAATATGCTTGCTCACCCAGTAAAGTATCACTTTCAGGTCTTGTTACGTAAATTACTATTGTACAACTTAATTTAATTTAGAAAGCAGATATAATTATTTAAACAAAATTAACCTCTATTGACGTCTTGTCACTTTTAATAGGACTGCTGTCAATCAAATGTCAAATCGTAACCATGGATATGACAAATCCAATGTTGAAACATTGGATTAAAAAATATTCACGGTATGAGCATATTTAAAAGATGTTTGATAGCATTTGGGATTAGTAATTCCAACATCGAGTAAAAATACAGGATGAATCTACATACTCTTGTTTATCTCATTACACATTTCTCTATTTAGAGTTGATAGAGACGAAGATAAGTCATCCCTCCATCAAATTACATCTCCATTCATACGCCGACATTTACGCACGTAGGCGTCCAATCATAAAATCCAATACGAAGCAGAGGCAGATAACCACCAGCGGGTGCGAATGTGCGCCTCGCCCTAACCGTTTTTATGTCTCCATGGATGCAGTTTCTATGTAAATAAAAGGTAAAACAATGTAGCAAGGATTCGTAATGAGGATTTGTTGGTGTTTGCGCCCACCGCTATCTTAAAATTTTAATGCGGAGCCATAAAAAAACATGCGCCTGATACGGAAAGCGAAGGTACCCAGAATGGCGACATTAAGATTTGAGAGTATAATACGAGATGTTGAAAACTGTATCGTATATATAAGTTATGAGAATTTCACCAAAATTTTTTTAGAATCAGGCTAAAAACATTTGTATTCATATATACAAACATATATTTTTTATTTGCTACTGCAACACAAAGAGGTAACGAAGTTTTAATGTGCATTTAATGATGGTCGAGGATTTGCAACCAGTTCTTTTGGGGAGGAACACACACACTTGATTATTTAATATATATCTATTTACACTTAAGCAAACTTATTATTAACGAATAAACTAAAGATAAAACAAATAAACTAAACTGTTACATTGTAACTTTGCGTGCTAGCGTTTAACAAAAACTCAACTCTACATGTCTTTTCAGTATGTCTCTTCGACATGAGAGACAAGGGTGTATATAAATGTAGAAAGAATTTTCTCTTATTGGCGCTCAATAGTCATATAGTCTAATTAACTGCCAATTTTTACCTCTAGATAGGGAGGTATAGGGATCGTGCTAAAAACCGCATATCGAGATTTTAGTAAATGACCACGTTTTAAGTATGTATGTATGACTGTATGTGTGTGTGTGTGTGTGTGTGTGTGTGTGTGTGTGTATGTGTGTATGTGCACAGATTTTGTCTCCGCTCTATCTCAAATACTATCATTGAGAAAATTCTGAAACTAAGTATTTCGTTTTCGACTCCATTCTAATATGAAAAGAAACCATTAGATTTTGGAGTAAACCGGATAACCGAAAATGACACTTTACTTGAAGGTCGTAATGGCTTTTCTTCAAAAAGTGCCATTTTTTCGTATTTAAAAATTAAAGATTACTGAATTTTCTACACGTCTGAATTAATACTTTTTCTATATATTTTACATGGAAATGTAAATAACATTTTTTTCATAAATCCCACAGCTTTTGACAAATACAATTCCTTTGTTACACAGTTCATATTTCAAATACCGGGAGTTTATTTTATCAGTAAACATAGGGTATATCGTTGCCATAGTTACGGTATGAATGTTTGACAGCAATGTATTAAAGCGTTTATTTTATGAGTAAACATAGGCGTTTAACATGGGAAGCAGTTTTTGGTAAATACAAAGGTCTGGCAATAAATCAAGCCATGCTATTGAACATGATAATAGTACATTACATCTTGTACATTATTTAATATTAATTACTTTAATAATATTGCAAAAATTACAATAAATTGTAAAAATTGTTAAATAAATAATTGTTTCACTTTTTTATTATGCAATATCAAAAGATTTATAAATGTCTCGGTAGTGCAGTGGTTATAACAGTTGCGTTTAAAATTTTTGGTTGGGGTTCGATTCCCCGTTGGGACAATTTTTTTTTTTTTTACATAAAAATTGTTGAATTTTTAAAAATCAGTTTATATTTTCATATATATTTTTATCTCCCGCTACCCTTGGTAAGGGAGGTATAGGGATCGTGCTAAAAATCACATATAGAAATTTTAGTAAATGACCACGTTTTAAGGTCTCTAGAATCCAATTTTAATATTTTCACGATGATGTCTCTCTGTGTGTGCGTGTGTGTGTGTGTGTGTGTGTGTGTGTGTGTGTGTGTGTGTGTATGTGTGTGTGTATGTGTATGTGTTTCTTCCAAGGTGTGGCTTTGAAAAGATTTTTTGTTAAGTTTTTCTATTAGTTTTGTCAATATTTGTGTATGATATATTTGTGAAATGTAAAATAAAGATTGTTATGAGTGAATGTAAAAATATTTGAACATAATGATTGCATTATTGATACTGCGTGGTTAAATACCCAGCGGGAGGTTATGGGCTGGCCACATCAGATTTTTTCAAATTGAACTTTGGCTATTTCCTATTAAGAGTTTTTGGGTATTTCCGTTTAATCTCAATCTTAAGCTAATCGAAATATGTTGAATGTAGCAATAATAAATTCCTTCTTGCGGTAATTCCGGCTGATTTATAGAATTCCGTTCTGAAAGTTATAAAATGGGTCACACTGAATCATTCCGCGTCTCAGCAATCCCAACGTATTTCGTATTTCTCTTTTTCGATGAAAGTTTCGTGGCAATCGAGTTCACTCCACAATGGTTGCAAAATATAAGTCTTAATGATGAAGTGAACGATTTGAAGAAACATAAACTTGTCGTTTTAAGTACAACTTGCAGCTTGTTTGACTTCTTTAATTGAGATTTCCCTTTGATGCTTGATGCTGAAACGCCTCTCAAATGCACTGAAAGGATTTTTAGGATTACCACTTCAGGAACAAGGAAGCAGTATACGAGCCCAAACTCAAAATAGTTCGGAAGGTTTCTGTGTTCAAAAAATTATAAAAGCTACACAATTTATTAGAAATGTCTACAAAATTCTTTCGACTACTCTAAACATAGACTTAAAACTTAAAAAAAATAACTGTGTGCTAAATGACGGGTGATAATAGTTAATGGTCATTTTCTTATCCAGACTCAGTTTGTACCGAGACCATTTACTTTTGGCACAATAAAAAACAACTTCGTAAAACTCCAGTACGAACAGTAAAACCTACCTTGAAAGACATGTGGGACAATAATCACAGATAAATTTGAGGGCGTAGGGACATAATGCCCAATAGAATTAAAGCTGGCTTTACTAATAAAGGCGATGTAACCGAATATTAAATGGCGGAATACTTGAATAACATATTCAGTTTTTGATAGTTTAAAATCTATATTTTAAACTAGTCGAAAGAAATTTGTGGAAATATCTTTCCATTTGCGTAGGTTTTATAATTTACACATTAGAAATTATTAACAATTTTCAAATACAAAAATTTACTCTGACAGCACAAGATAGAAAACCACCCCTACTTCTCCATTTTCTCTATCCATCCCTTAAATAGATTTATTCTTCTAAATCAACCACGTATCACACTTTCCAACTCCTAACTAACCCTTTTCTTTTTTCTTTTCCTATCTGCGGTTCTCTGGGCACGACGCACGCCACTGTACGTGACCCAGGGTCGTGCCAGTAGGGGCGAAAGGGGACAACTAGCTGCAGGCACGTACATGCGCGTAAACAAAAGAAGTTTAGAATGTTAATTATGACGCAGGGTAGGAAGGAACGTGTGATAACTGGTAATACGATGCAGGGAATGTGGGGAGCAAGGACGAATCGGAAAAATGAAAGAATAAATTGGAAAATATATCAGGTGCTAAGATCATACAATTTCGTAAACATAATTGTGTAAGATATTCTGAAAAAGGTATAAGAATACCGAAATGTCAATTATTGAAGGTATAGCTCGTCCAACAAAATTTTGAACAAATGACTTTTAAATCCTCCAAATTAATACTAATCGTTGCTACTGTGAAAATTTTGGCGTTTCACGTAAATATAGTTTCTTTCCAGGGTACATTATTAGCCCGATTCTCCAAAAAGTTTAAGCTAATCATTATTTTTGGATTAGTGAATTCTATTGTCTTCCGGCATTTAAAATTTAAACTTTAAAATATTATCAAAAAATCTGATGTGGCCAACACATAATTTCCTGCAGTATATATATATAAAGCAATCATTTTGCTCAAATATTTTTATACTCACTCATAACAATCTTTATTGTTTTTGTTTCCCGCATAGGCAAGATGATGTATAAAAACAAATTATTTTAGAAATATGTAAAGTTATGTACTAAATGCTATTATCGTAGAATTGAAGATTGTACTAATATGTTTAATTTTTATTTGTAAAAGTTGCTGAAAAATTAGATTCAGTGTATTTTTTTCGAGAAAAACTGTTGAAAGCTTGTATAAGTGATACTTCCGGTTATCCGATGCACTGAAAACTAATAAGTTCTTCCCACATAGTATAGAATGGGTATACAAATTTTTTTTTTTTATTGATAGTATTTGAGTAATCGTATCCACAGAATCCATACATATTCACATACACACACGTACTCACACATACATACATATACATACATATACCCACAGACATAATTGTAAAAATGTTAAAATCGGATTTAGGGGACATCAAAACGTGCTTATTCACTAAAATCTCTTTATGTGATTTTTAGCACGATCCCTATACCTCCCTTACCTAGGGTAGCGGGAGATAAAAAGGTAGATACTAGGCATAGATTATAGACTATATTTTAAGATATAAACTGTCAAAATTAGAATATAATTCATCCAAAAATGAGGATTAGCTTAAACTTTTTCGAGAATCGAGTTGTATATGTCTATGAAATTTGAAAATTGCTTGAAGCTATTTAAATCGGCAAAAGCTTCATTGAGGTTCCGAAGGACCGTAGGTGCACAGCAAAATTCTTATTCATGATGTTATTGACATCACATGCAAGAGAGAGATAGAAGATCATGCTTCCAGACAAACCTCCCCTCGTTGTCTTACGTCCCTCTCCCTGATTCTATCTGTCATTATGTATGCACACGTCTTTCAGTGTTAACCTAATTCATTGTGATTTGTTCGTTGTGTTCAATAAAAATCAGTTTATAACCACAAGATGTGCGTGGGGCAATTTTTTTTGTTCCATAATATTGAAGATCATTCGATTCGATTATTCAACTAAAACGATGGCTGGAGTGTAGAGCTCTATGGCTGATGACAGGTCTTTGTTTGGTAGTGGTAACCATAGTAACCTTTAGTTGTATGCTTTGCCGCAAGAGGTGCTCTTGCAAATTACAATTGTGTAAGTGTCTATTGCTTTAATAATGAACACTTTTTACTGAACTAAGCACCTGGTAATGCCAAGATGTAAATGTACACGAATTACAGGATTGCATTAAGGCGATTGCCGGTGTTACGTTAAACAGCACTTTAGTAGAAATCAAACTACACTCGTAAATATTAAGTTATAACTTCAAACTTGATACCATTGTATAGTAGATAGATCAATGCATGGGGCTGACCAATTATTTTGCATAATTATTAATTTCTATTGCATTTAAATTTAGTTCAAAATACATCTGAAAAATGGCTATTTTAAAATTTATTTTTAACATGAAAACTGTACTTTATACAAAAAATGTTTGGGTCACCCCCACAGCGCCCACCTTTAGTAGTAAATCTGTGAAAAAAAATCCAAATTATCTCTTTTAGTTTAGCTGTGATTTGATTTCTACTAAACCCTTTTTTGCCGCTTATTTCAGAAATCGGAACGATAGACTATGGAGAAGAAAGTGTTAGGAGAATATGTTCCCCCTCTACTACACACATCTCCTCTCTCACTCCAACAATTTGATTCACAACACGGGCTGAGTTTTCCACTTATGCTTTAAACAAGGACAAACACATATAAAAGCAGACAAAGAGAAATACACTTAGCGTGTCTTAAAAGTAGTGGGGGAACGTAAGAAGTTTGTCTGCACTAGTATCATACAAGCTTCAAAACTGATTTCGCTGAGCGACCGGCAATGCTCTTAATGATATTTTTAAAAAAATTAAATGCCTTAATAAATTATGAATGGATGAACAGAAACAAAATGTATGAAGTATTAATTTTCTATGTTAGTAACATATTGCTTGCAATTATTCCCTAATACTGGACTTATTTTTTCTACTTCTATTCCAATTAAACGTATCAACAAAGAATTAACCTGTTAATTGAATTGTTAATCTATCCCGCAAAAGAAACTATATTTGTGTTACAAAATTTTAAGTAAATGACAAGGAATTATTAAAATTTATGCCAAAACTTATGGGACATACGTTATTTAGTCGGGAAAATTCTTGACATGTTTTGATATTTTTTTTGGAACATAATAATATTTTATTAATTTTGCTTTGTATTTTGTAAAATAAAACTGATACACCTCGGCATACTTAAATATTTCACAAAGAAAAATTGTGAAAAAACTTTCCTTTTGTGAAAAGTGATACTAGCTTTGGAACATCTTATTATAAAAGACTTTTGGTAATTATAAGATATTTTCTGTAATCTCTCGTCCTGGATCACAAAAAATCTATTTATACTTTTAATAAACAGTGAAATAAAAAGAAGTTCTTCACATTTTTATGAGTATACTTTTCATCCAAGTCAAGCCTTCTCTTCTATAATTAAATTAACATTCTTACAAAGTAATTAGAGCTCATCTCGAGTTTCGAGTTTGTAAATAATTAATTAACTCGAGAAAGCAATATCGAGCAAAGACATATCATAAAGCGATGTCCAGGTTGATACACATAAGAAGTTACGCTATAAAAACTTTCTAAATTGCTCGGCAAACTACGAGAATTGTCTATAAAGTAAGGCAACTATGTGCTATTACACATACACATTATGTCAGCTTAGAATGTGTCTTATTTCAAGTTAGGTTAAGTTTACATTAAATTTAACGGCCTTTTGATTAACTAATTAGGCCGTATTGTAACATTATTAACCGTGACTTCAAATATTATCAAATATTCTTCGTATTTTCTTTTTTTAAATCATCATATTTACAACTTAGGCTAGTTAAAAAAAATCTGATGTGGCCAGCATATTACCTTCCGTCAGTTCTGTGCACTGAAATATATACTAACTGGAATGCCCGTACGAACCGTGACTGTGAAGCATATTGAAAGCCTGCTGCTGGAGTAGTCGGCAAACATCGAGACAGTTCGTGAGTGGACGAAAATTATTTCGTGTGGCGCATGTTTAAATAAATGAAGCATAATATGAAAACAAAGCGATCAGCTATGATACGAGTTATTCGGCTAGGTTCGGTTCGGCACGAACGTGCGCGAACAGGACCAGCCATTATTGTTCAATGAGGCTTCAGTTCAGCGTACGCTGATAGGTAGAGTATACGAGTTCCAGTTAGTATATATTTCAGTGGTTCTGTGTATTTTGAACAAATTCTATACAGAAAGTTTTTCGCAAGAGGTTATTTATTTCCAGAGAAATTATAACACACACATACTCTAGTAGAACGAATAGTATAAAACGTTTAGAGGGTATACAATATTTATTTAAAACACATTTATGGATGTAGTAGGCGTTCGAGAAAACCTAATCGCTACAATAATATGTAAATTGCATATGACACTGGTATCTGTCAATCAGAATTATCTTAACATAGTAGCTGTTTTCATGGTTATAGCATAGCTGGCTGATTTATGAAATTTATGCCCAGTTACACCAACAAAATTTAAATTTTAAACGTTTAAGCAAGTAAATGCAAATCGAAATTTTGAGTGCAATGTATTATGATTCATTTGACATTTCGTTTCGATGTAATATTGTCAATTTAAACCATGATTAATATTTAACATACGTTGGTGCAATTGGCCATTAATTTCTTTATATTCTTTTTAACTCTGTATTCATTGAATATGAAGTATAAATTTAATGGAAACCGTATAAAATATTCTTTAATAGTGATGCTAACATAAAATGTCAAAAAATGATATTTAACAGATCTTTTTATGAAAAACTGTTAACCTCTTCAAATTAAGGTACTTCCAGATGACCAATTTTAACCAAAATCTAATTAATTCTTCATAAGAATGTAAAGAAAAGGAATACGAAAAAATGTAAACCTGGAATTAAAGGAGGAGAAATTATTGCAACCCCCCCCCCCCCCACACACACACACACATACACATACACATACACATACTCACACACAACACGTACATACATCATCTTAAAAATAGTAAGATCGTATTTTAAAGACCCTAAAACGTGCTTATTCATTAAAATAGCATCGATTTTTTTGACTACAGATAATATCTGCCTTACCTAAAGGTGACAGAAAGTAAAAATACATGAATAGTTTCTATTTTGTAAGAAGCAGAAATATCTCCATCGTAAACAGCGTGTCAAAGTCTTGAGAACGAAAAACATATTTATAAGTTTACGTTGGAAATTTTCCCTAGAGATGGAAAAGTAATTTTGAATACACATATTGAAATATTTGCACTCGCAGCCGCCTATGTTTGCAGTTGCTGTCAAATCAACGCTGTGCGACAACGTAAGGATTCCGTTCGGTTCCGGGCAAGACTCCGGTGTTTGTTTCTTGAGGTTAAGTAGTTTTCTGATCAATTTTCCAAGTTTCATAGTGAAACTTCTTATGAAACACCTACAAAAAATTGCGGTTAAAGAGATTGACAGTTTTTGGAGAATGATTTTTTTTATTAAAAAGAATTAGAAAAACACAAGATGTCAGCATCTGAATCAACCTTTCAGTCATCATCAGATGCTAGCCGTGCCCAGCTAGTAACCACAGAAACCACAGACGCGTTTCACCCGTATTGGGGCTCATCAGTGTGGTGTACTTTGCACCTCTTTGCAGAGACAATTTACCGGCTGTGCACGGCCTGCGGTTAGTTACTTCTTAAGGCATCTATCTTGTATGAGATGCATATCTCTCGCCGTGCCCAGCTAGTGAATTATCTCTACAAAGAGGAGGCAAGTACACCATTAACGAGTCCCATAAGGGCGAAACTCGTCTGTGGTTACTAGCTGGGCACGGCCAGCATGTGATGATGACTGAGAGGTTGATTCAGATGCTGAAGTCTTGTGAAACATGGCGAGTGTTTTTCTAAATCTTTAGTAGATATTGTTTCATCTAGAATCGCTATTGTACTTTGTTTTTAATAACGATATCCTCAGGATTATTATTATTATTATTATTATTATTATTATTATTATTATTATTATTATTATTATTATTATTATTATTATTATTATTATTCAGGCTTATTCTTGTGACTCTTGTAATTATAGCAAGATGGCTAAAATAACAATTTTCCTAACAAGGCTGTTAGCAATATTGTTTTGATTTTGTATTCAGGTGGCACCCTTGTTATTGACGTTCAACAATTTCAGTATCATAACAATTGTTATAACTTGGCAATGAATTTAGGGAAATTTTTGATGAAATCTAGGGACATTAAGCAGTTGACTGAATATATTAATAATTTGACGTTTAATCTAGTGGTTATGGTCCGTATTCTAACATCTTGAAATAGCGCTACTTCCGAAAAATAGCTACTTCAACTGTCAAATGTGAACTTTAATATTAAAAATAAATTAAATTATAAATGCCACTTATTTCAAATATTATAGGTTTCATTGGGAAAGCCTTTAACATCCGAATATTCAAAATAATAATATTTAACACCAGAATATGCACGCACAGAATCATTTAAAGGAGAAGTATACATTAGATTATGTTTACGTTGGTTAGCGCTGGTTCTGCTGATACGCTTTCGGGCAATGCGCGATTCTGCGTTTGAATATTCGGGATTTGAAGGATTTGGGTGTGCATATTCTGCTTTTGAATATTCTGATTTTTAATATTCTAGTTTTAAATATTCGGGCGTTGAGTATGCACTAGGTTTCAATTACAAAAATATGAAACCTATTCTTGTCTATTCATAAAATAAAATAAAATTAAAAAAAAAAAATCGAAATAGCGTTACTTCATTTACGGATTACTTGAATCACGAAGTTGTTGTCATTCTAACCTTAAACTGTATCTGAAATTTTTAAGTTCCAATATTTAAATTACAAAAAAATATTGATTATTATTTTACTTCTGTTCTTCGTTCTCAATTGCTTCCAAAAGTAAAACAAAATCTATATTTGCCATATTTATTCAAAATATAACAATGTTGCACTCAGGCGACAAGTTTTAGTTCTCGCCTGTCTAGCAATCAGAAATAACAATTCTTGTTGTAATAACAAGGTAATAGAGGTCACAAGAATTAGGAGATTGCCAAAATAACAATATTAATATCAAGTGTAACAATATTGCTCAGCAGACAATTACTAACAAACATCAATGATTACGTGAATACAAATTCATCATTGTATTGTAATATTAACAATATTGTTACATATAAAAATTCGCTTAACAAGGCTCACAAGAATAAGGCTGATTATCATTAATTAGTTAAGGACTAATCATTTTTGTCACTGCGACCTGTAAGATCTAATGTAACATGGCCATATATTAGTTTTCTGGAAGCAGCCCAGAATTCTCATGAAGCCAGTTTATGCTTCAGGAATCAAATTCCCGATCTCATTTGCTACATTTGGACATTCACATATAACCTCTTTGCAGAATCGACAGATACTGTTTTCATTTTTATACCAATATTACGTAGAAGATACTTCAGAAAACAATGACCGGTAAAGATACCTGTCATAGTTCTAAGGTCCTTTTTGCTGAGAGTTAATAGCTCTTTGGCTTTTGTCGACAACTAAGGCCCGGAATGTCTGTACAATATGAGGCTATGGCTGACTCCTTCTAGTCTTAATCTCCTTCTTTATATGGCTTTTCAAAGGCCAAGAGAAGGTTAGAATATAAAATATCAAATTATTGTAGAATATTGTAAGACAGTATTAAAGGTACAGTATTTTTTAATAGCCCAAAACACCTATAAAATTCTGTAGTAATATGCCACGTGAGTTAGAGAAGCAAACAAATATTTTTTCTACGAACTACTCCTTGCCATTAAAAATAATATAAAAACTTATTCAATAATCAGGTTTATTGTGTCTTTGTAAGTGGAAAAGTTATCTGGAGGACAATATTCTATCTAAAATATCTAGTTGTGAAGAGCGGAAAGCAAACTTTATAATATCTAGATATGGATAACATCAACTCCACTCGAAACTATTAAAGAAACAATAAGCGAATGTGCTCGGATCGAAAGTTGTAGCTAGGGAAACGTTTCCAGGCGATGCTATCTTCTTTTCTAGAGAAAGTTAAGAATTACGAGCGTGGATTTGAATCCAGTGACGACACAGCAAAAACAAAAATAGAATCGCAACAAACATTCTTTAGCTGAATCTATCAAGGAAGAAACTATAATCCTATTGACTGCTCCAATTTATTTTAATATTCATATGTTTTTGACGTATATAATTGTAATAATTGTTATTATTGTTGTTTGAAGAAATGAGTTATGCATCTATGAAGTACAAACAAAAACAACAAGACAAAGAATTTGTTTATAACTATTGCGAAATGAAATTTCCTTTCGAGAGTAATGTAACGTCAACAAACGCGTCAAGGAGTAATACAACTCTGCAACTTCACAACGGTGTTGTGTTTCAACAAACACTTGATCTATTCCAAGCTTTTCTCAACTCTCTATACTAAATACTAACCTTTGAGGCACTGTAATTCCTAGACCAACTAAATGTCGCACAAAGTTGCTGATCACAAAGGAAAATAATAGTCATAGAAGAACATGCACGGATATGTGCAAAGAGTACTCGTATGTGGGAGTGCAAAGAGATGAAACAATGTTGTTGACTGAGTTGATCAGTTCAGATAGTTTGGCCATCTTGAGAGAATGGAAAATGAATGTTTACTGCAGCATACTGTATAAATACATATGTACCTATATAAATGGTAATATGTCTAAAATTTGTTTCATAATAAGTAATATACAAAGTAATGAGTTCTGTATTAAATTAATGCAATCTAAAGGTCAAGATATGTATATTAGACTTATGAATATGAAATTGTACAATATACAATTGAATTTTACCTCCCGTTACCCTTGGTAAGAAAGGTACGGGGATCGTGGTAAAATCGCATATCGAGATTTTAGTGAATGACCATGTTTTAAGGTCACTAGAATCCAATTTTAACATTTTTATGATAACATATGATCAGTCACTTCCATGGTTACTCACTATTGTCAAAAAATGACAGCAATGTAATATTTGTCCATTTTAAAATGCAACATACAAAATTTGTAGTTTTGTATTATCGAAACTAATTTCCAATAAATTAGCCTACATACGATAAACAAAAAATCGAAACATGAATGTTGCACATTTTAACAAACTTCAGCTTACAAAAATTCATAACTTTCATGTAATAAATGTTAAAAAATATCCCCATTCACACTCTGGCAATATTCTAGTCGGTCGTAATAAGAATTGACACCATTTGTGATGTGTTTTGGAGGTATCTCCTGTGCTGCAATTCTATTTATAATGTTGCATTTTAAAATGGACAAATATTACATTGCTGTCATTTTTGATAACAGTGAGTAGCCATGGAAGTGATGAACCATAATGTTGCATTTTAAAATAAATTCTCTCTCTCTCTCTCTCTCTCTCTCTCTCTCTATATATATATATAGGTATATATATATATATATATATATATATATATATATATATATATATATATATATATATGTGTGTGTGTGTGTGTGTGTCTGTGTGTATCTTCTTAACTCTCTGACTCTAATACTATCAATCAAAAAAATTTGAAACCTTGTATGTCGACTGTATTCTAATTTGGAAAGAAATCATATAAAAAACTTGGCTTTCTAATTAGATCATGTCGGAATTTCAACAAACCTCAAACACTTTTAAAACTATATTTTGCTCTTGTAAGGAGTCAATTAGATTTTTCAGTTGTTGTTTGGAATCCGCAATATTTTATTTATATAAATAAAATCGAACGTATACAGAGAAAATTTTGCAAATATATTTCATTTAAATTTCCTAGTTATAATATAAATTTGATGTCAATGGAAAATTTACTAGATTTAACGTTTTTGTACAAATTAATTAATAATGAAATTGATTGCTCACAGTTACTTATGCAACTTTCTTTTCGTGTGCCATCACATGCAACTAGATCGCATGAACTATTTCAGTTAAATTCTGCTAAAACTAACTCGGCAATAAATTCAGCATTAAATCGTTTACCAAGTCTATATAATGTTATCTCTAGGAATGATCTTTCCCTGACATATTTAATATAAATATAATTAAATTCAAGAAATGTTTAATGTATATGTTATATAATGTTTAGTTATATGTATAAATTAATATACAGTCATACAAAAAAGTCTCTGTACGACAGTAGTTTTAATGTATTTTAGGAAAAATAGCAGTCTAAAACCCAAAATATTTAATTTCCCATTAATCCAAAATGAAACGCAGTATATTACGTTATTATAAATATAAAATAAATAAATAATTTACTTAATTTATTTATATTATGGGGGAAACATTGAAAGTATTCATAATTTCATGACAAAAAAGTCTCCGTACGATAACCAGAACATTTAAATAATAAACCATTTATTTATGTTTCATAAAGAAATATAGAAAATATTTGACGGGTTTTTCTTTGATTCTTCCACCAGTAACTAAGCGATGAGTCATTGAATCTACCAAATTTTTGGTCACCGATGGCATTATATTCTGCCATTTTACTTGTAATTAATTTAAAATTCTTTTTTGCTTTTTATTCCTATTTATTTTAAGAATTTTCCACACTTTCTTAATCTGGTTAAAGTCCGGAGATTGTGAGGGATGATTAAGCATATTTTTAATATTATACAATTGGAGAAAACCTTAAATTTAAGGCATTTAATACTAACAGTTAAATACGCCGGTGACAGCATTATGTCTAGGGGCTACATTTTCTCAGCGGGTGTACGAAAATTAGTAATTATTGCAACAATGGATAGCAAAGGTTACCTCGATATTTTAAAAGCAAATTTAAAACTAATTGCCGAAAGACAGGGCCTTAACAGACAATTTTAATTTCACGCATCAGAAAAATTCGACAAATAATTCGCGTCTATAAGAGAATGAATACTGTATAATATTAAAAATATGCTTAATCATCCCTCGCAGTCTCCGAACTTAAACCAGATTGAGAAAGTGCGGAAAATTCTTAAAATAATTAAGAATATAAAGCAAAAAGAATTTCAAATTAATTACAAGTAGATTCAATGACTCATCGCTTAGTTACTTGAAGCTCAAAATGGGTTTTCTTTTAAAATACATTTGAATGTCATTTTTTCGCAATTTATGTTATTATAAAAATTAAAGGGTATTAATAATTGAAATAATACTACCTTTTTAGTTTTAAGTTCTGTTTTCTTTATTATTTAAACCCAACGTTTCGGCACCATAAACTGTTGCCTTCTTCAGGGGAAATTGACATAAAAATTTGAAAAAACAAAACAACAACAAGTAACCAAGGTAACATGAAAAGTACGTAAATGTTTCCTTTTTTATGTATTTAATTTTCTAGACAATATATGCATGCCCGGCAATAACTTGGACGGCGAACATGCATCTTCTCAGGAAAACTATCCCTTTGCCAGAGGAAAAACCGTCCCAAAAACTGGCAGAGAAGTGATCTGTATAAGGGTATTAAATTTCCTACATACATGCATTCATACATTTTCGATATATTTTATATATATAAATTTATGAAATAATCTAATTTATAGGTCCAGGAGCCTATATACCAAAGATAAACACAATTCTTTTGTTACAAATGTGTGTAACAGACAGATAAATGTCACTGTCAAAAAACTAATCATTTCAAATTAATAATGGTGACACTTTAAAAAGAAAATAGAAAATAAAGCATAACGCAACAGAACTTAATACAGTTTGCAGCATTAGTAAAGATCTAGGTATGTATTTAAATTAATAAAAATGAAATAGCGGTAGGTATTGTGTTGGCCACATCAGATTTTTCCTCTTGTTCTTGGAATAGTCAATAGACGGTGCACGAACACGAATGAACACTGGATAAATGAAATTATGTCAGGACAGGAAGGATATAATGTAGTTTTTTGTGATCGTCGAAATCATGTGAGGTTAATACGCAAAATACCTAAATCTGTAAATATGTACTTACTCAGATACTTTTTACAACTGATAATATTTCATATATGAATTTGACAGACGACATTGGCAAGAAGTGACGATCTAGTAAGTGTAAGAAAATGCGCACTCAGTTAAGGTTCAGTACACTCGAAACTTATAAATGAAATACGTAAAACTCAGCTAGTGCGTACTGATTATATAAATAGAAAACGAGTTATACACTCACTGTAAAAAAGTTCATTCTAAATATATAATTGGAAAACGATATAAATTACAGTTAACCGAAATTAAAGAACTTGCTGTTTTTGAGAACCCAATGGTGGCAAATGCATATTGTTCGTACTTGATACTCTTTTCAAACTATATTTTTAAATATTTTTTCTCCAGTAAAATATCCAGGATATTTTTAAACTCCTGTGTTGCTTCCGTGACTTCAACAAATCATTCTCTGTTTAAATTCCTGTAGTAAACTATTGTCGAAGGTCGAAGTTATTGTAAAGCGGCTCACATGTAATGTGAAAGATATGTGCTGTATATGTGGTTCTTTTTTTCAAATATATTGAACAAATATTTTGTGGAGTATCATGTGTTTGGACAGGGATGTCCAGTTGCTCCAGTTTTGGAAAGTTTAAAAAAGAATGAAATCTTTTCATTGAATGTCGAGTAATATTTTATAAAAAGCTGGGACGTATCTGTCTTCTAAAGCAATATTTTATCAAGAAATATATGTTAAAAATAAAAAAGAATATATTTTTGGGGTTTTTGATGGCACGTTATGTATGTCACACATAACATATAATCTATTATAATGTCAACCATGTTTCTAAAATTTCTTACATTTTAAATGTTTGGTAAAATAAAGCAAATAATATTGCACCCCGGCGAGAATAGTGACACAAGTCAAAATTTAGAAATTCTAAGTTCATCAGATAAAATTGGTCAAAAATATGCTTCTAATAATCAGGAATAGTGACATAAATCAAGATTATATTTTTCGAGAGATGGAGCTAATGTCATTTCGTTTCGAGCTAATGTAAGTAACTTTACATTCGAGAACTGTCTTCTTTAATTTACGCAAAACTATTTTTTGGACTTGTGTCACTTTTCTCGCCGGGGTGCGAATATATAAATGTAGGGTTATGTTAACCATTGGTAACAAGGTAGGTGAATCGGTTAAATAAAGAGAATAGATACAATATGTACCATGTACTAGAAATTGGAGACGAGTCGCGGGTTGAAATTTGATCTAATGCCTCAAGCTGTTGAGAGAGGATAATGGATAACAGTGGTTACAGCAAAATGGAGTTATTAAATTAATAACTGATTTCGCGAAGTTTTGTAAATATGAGTATATTACACATGTATGTAACAAATAAAATAAACCCGCTTTTTCAATTAAGACTTTAATAAAGATCAATACAAAGTTTTGTAAACATATTTTGATATATACCTTTTGTTTATCCCGCCTACAGTAAAAAACAAATTGGTTACATACGGAAAACAAAAACTCTAAAATCTACCTTTGTTTTTGTTTATTTATTAACAAAGTCATATTTGCCGAGGCGGCTCTGGATGGAAAAATAAATGATTTGGTGTTTGTTTCTGGCTACTCCGCCATGCATAACTTCAAGAGAGGGAGGATTCGACGTTGCCTATTCCCTCAGGGGCTGTTAGGGACGCAAAACCGGAGAAAGCCGGAGAATCCCGAAATATGATTCGATCTCACCTGTAAGGCACAAAATAATTTATGCATATTTTTATGTTATTAGGACAAAGGAGTATTTAAACATTAAATAGTGGATTAAGCTGGAATTGAATAAATAAATACATGCTTCTACAATATATAAAGACACGAAAACATGGATTCACCTGAAAGACCAAATACCAAATGCGTAAGAGTAAAGGTTTAGATACTCCAATCTTTAAGGCATTAAGACTTGAGAATAGAAAATATTTTATATATTAAACAACGAAAAATACAATACAATGTACATAAAAATAAAAAATATATGAATATCAAAATTACGGAACTAGTTCATTTTTGTCATCCACAATCGTTAGCAAAATTCATTATTACTGAACTTAAAATATTGAGCAAAGTAGTATGTTGAATCACAAGTGAGCAAAGTAAATAACTTTCGTCACAAGTGAGCAATATACACAAGCCTATAATAATCTATGTCAGGAGTCATAAATTTTGATGGAGTTACAAATTGTACAATAAATATCTACCATTCTACATGAAGGAACTATAATTTTTTGTAGTTAACTTTGCATTAAATTCATTTAAAAACATATGTACTGTTGAGTTTTTCTTTAATAAAGAAGTACAATGTTTCGTTTTTTAGAAAAATTATATTTTAAGATTGTGGAAAATATCATGTTTAGCTCACGTGAGCATGTCTTTTTCTCACTTGTTTTGTTGAAACACACGCTCCCGCTCGTGAGGCCAGTTTCCGGACGCGTGAGAAAGAAACATACATTGCTCACTTGTACTAAAAATAGCTATTTTTTATATTCATGAGCATTAAGGTATTTAAATTATCTTGTCCTGTTCTTACGCAACTTTTAATAAATTTTATTGTGGAAAAATTCACATGCTACTTGCATTACTGAGAGAGTTAATAAATTTTTATAGGCTAATGGCATTAAAGGATAGGCATGTGCTAATAAATTATACTTCTCTAAAATTTTGTAACAACATAAAACACAATTTTTACATGGAGAACATAACTGATGTAATCTATTTATATCGTCGTCAATATAGGTAAATTCGGACATTTTGTTGTGGTATTTGAGTTTATAATTAATGTCTATGACTCTATAACAGTATTTTTACCTCTCACTAAGAGAGGTATTGGATTCATGCTAAAAATCGCATATCCAGGTTTTAGTGAATAAGCACGATTTAAGGTCTCTACAATCCGATTTATCATTTTTACAATGATATCTGTGTGTGTGTGTTTGTGTATGTGTGTGTGTTTGTGTGTGTCTGTGTGTGTGTGTGTGTGTGTGTGTGTGTGTGTGTGTGTGTGTGTGCGTGAGGATGTGTGTATGTACGTGTGGATGTTGGAAGGACGATTCCTCAAAAACTATAAGACTTAAGAACTGTTTAATTATGGATTCCTCAATCTGACATTCTGGGAAGAGTTGAAAAGGTTTTGGTAACAATTGGACAACCGGAAGTAGTAGTTTCTTAGAAAAAATCTTCTAAATATTATTTTTTGAATAAAACCAGCTAACAAATTCAAATATTTATTACATAGTTTGTAAATGACAGATATCAGTATCAACAGTTTTAGTAACATTCTGATAGTTTTTTCTGGGAAGTACATTTATCTTTCTTATTGTTTTATTAATGAAATATTTAAAATTATAGGTAAAATGCATATATCCATCAGAAATACCGCCAATCTTGTTAATGATCTGAAAGAATCTCTGACATTTAGTAACTTCCTCATACAATGAAAACTGTTAACTACAATAAAAACAATATTTGGGTAAAGTTCTGTAATTTTTTGTTATAAAACGACGGTTCGATAACGAAGTGCAATACAATACTTATATAGTATAAAATGGAATTGGCGAGAGATATTGTGCTGGCCACAACAGATTTTTAATTTAAAAAAATTCAAAATGTTGATATTTGAGAATAATTGATCTGTTTCAAAACGCTATTAGAACTTAACGTGCGGTACCATTCGTTTACGCTCGTGCGTACAAATTTCACGACACGTGCCTAAAACACTATCATTTCACAACTTATTACATAAACAGCTATTATAATTTAAAGTGGACATGATAAGGTGTCTAGCAACGAAAATATGTAAATTTGTCATTTTTCTTCTTAATGTCAAAATGCCGCGTCATTTAGACAGTAATTCTAAGATTAGAATTATAACTAGAATAGAAGATGGTTTCTCCATAAGACAAATTGCTCGACTGAAAACATTTACCAAATGATATTTTTACGCTAAGTGCTAAGTAAGTTTTTCTATTTATTTACCAATTTTGTACCAAGCAATTAAAGTAAATCCAAATTATAAAACTGAAATTTGCGAAATAATAATCGCAAAACTTGTGCTTAATGTTATCGCACAGAAGTGTATATGTTAAATAGGAGCACGTGAGAACATGGAAAATTATATTAAATTAATATTTTTCTTTTTTATTTGTATCTAAGTACCTACAAAATAAAATATTATATGAATTAATATATTCATTTCTTTCACGTACTTTCACAATAAAATAGATTGGTACTCCCTACATTCAAACATAAAACCGCAGAGTAATAGCGTTTTCCGCTTGCCAAAATTTAGTGCGCACTGGAACGCACTCAGTGCAATGTACGACGTGATGCACTGTTTTGGTTTTGTGAACGGTGCGCATCTATCCAGTGACAAGTGGAAAATACGTTCCTATTTCAGTTCATATTTGTTTGTGCAAAAGTTGGGGTTAAGTTTGGGGTTTGAAAGTTTTATTGACATAATTGATAATAAATATAAAATATGACGACGGTGTCATTTATAATAATTCTTTTAATTCTGAAGGATTCTTGAAATCTGATCAAATTTAAGTTTTTTAATTGTGCAAAACAATATATGTAATTATTACCTGTTTGTCAAAATATTTATGTACTACACTAGATACGAAATTAATTATTTTGGGTTGGTCTGGTTTGTTTAAATAGTCTAGAGCCGTTTCTGTTATATCATCAGATGACGAAGATGAAGATAAAAATCCTTCAATAGTAGATACCACTACAGCATTTTTGAAATCTTCCGCCGTCATATTTGCACTCAAATTGTCGCACTTGCTATAGTGGTCGGTGCAACAAAATGTGCTAGTTGATGTTGGCCTGAGAGCGATTTCGTAGTAAGTGGAAAATAAAAATCCGGAACAGTGCGCACTGAAAAGGTAAGTGGAAAACACCACTCACACTCAGTGCAGCTAAATTTGCATTCAGTGCGCACTGAATGTGTAAGCGGAAAACGCTATTAGTTAGCAAACCGTTTAATGTGACAGTGGTTTGACAGCTTGGCGCAGGTTAGCAAATGCTAGGATTGCTAGCTTCATTGAATGCACCTATTGTTTCAGCCAGCTAAAATCATGCCACGCCTATCACATTATCGCGAGGCTCATCTATAACTGTCTATATCTATAACTATAGTGACTGTATATACATAGTGTGGCCAATAGGGGGATCGATTTTAATTGGTCGGCGCGAATTTGCCTAAATATGGCGGATATTATGCCGACAAAGTCACATTTTCAGATTTGTTACGTGAATTATACGCGAATTGAAGGTAATTATATTATATTTATATTTTAGATAGTGCAAATAATTAAATTACACGTGTATTTGTATACACATCACTTCTCTGCCAGTTTTTGGGACGATTTTTCCTCTGGCAAAAGGAGATTTTTTCTTGAGAAGTTGCATGTTCGCCGTCCATGTTTTTGCCGGACATGCATATTTTGTCTAGAAAATTGTATACATAAAAAAGGTAACATTTATGAGCATTTTTTGTTACCTTGGTTACTTGTTGTTTTTGTTATTTCAAAAAATATGTCATTGTATCCCCTGAAGAAGGCACCAGTTTAGTGCCGAAACGTTGGGTTAAAATAATAAATTACAGAACTTAAACTAAAAAAATCTGTTGTGGCCAGCACAAGACCTCTCGTTATTTCCATATTAAGTTATATAAGTATTGTATTGCACTTCGCTATCGAACCGTCGTTTTATAACAAAAAATTACATAACTTTACCCAAATAATGTTTTTATTGTATTTAACATGTCTTCTGCACGCATATAATTCTAATTATATCTATTTTTCATTGTATGAGGAAGTTTCTAAATGTCACAGATTCTTCCAATTCATTAACCAGATTGGCGGTATTTCTGATGGATATATGCATTTTACCACAATTTTACCTATAATTTCAAATATTTAATTAATAAAACAATAAGAAAAGTTAAATATACTTCCCAGAAAAAGCTATCAGAATGTCACTAAAACTGTTGATACTTGACAATGACATGTGTCATGTTATAAACATTGGAATTTGTCTACTGGTTTCCCTAGTGCCTTGGCCTCTGCGATTAGTTTACTCTATAAATTATAGTGTCTTTATCTCTAAATCTATACAAGATATAATAAAAATTTTAAGTGTATTAGATGGAGAATTTTATGTTCTTCAATATTTAATAAAAAAAACTCCCAAAAAATTATATTTAGAAGAATTTTTCTAAGAAACTACTACTTTCGGTTGTTCAATTGTTACCAAAACCTTTTCAGCTCTTCCCAGGAATGTCAGATTGAGGAAACAGCAGTTAAATATTTTTTAAGTCTTATAGTTTTTGAGGAATCGTGTCTACAACATCCAGACATACACACATACACACATACACACATACACACATATACACATACACACATACACACATACACACACCCACACACACACACAGACATCATTTTAAAAATGTTATAATCAGATTCTAGGGACCTTAAATCGTGCTTATCCAATAAAATCTGGATATGCGAATTTTAGCATGAATCCAATACCTCTCTTAGCGAGAGGTAAAAAAGGATGTATTTGTATGTTTATAACTCAAAGTAATATATACATATTTTTTAACATCACATCTTTTTTAGGTTAACTGTCAAAATTACTAAAAATGTCTAATATTAAGGTATATATTTTATAACATACAACACATATATTTTTTTTTATGTCTACATGTGTTGTAGATACTGGCACACCCAGAAATGGGTAATATGCCGTGATGATATATTTATTTTATTTATTTTATATTTTAGATGCCTGGTTGCGTGGCGGTTGGTTGTGAAAACAGTTCTTTGAAAGGATTTAAAATGAAAATAAATATTGTTTCCATTTAATATGCTTTTTCATTAATTGTTTATCGAATTTTGTTTAGTTATCACATCATATGAATTCAAATTTCCCGCGAATTTTGCCTAAATATGGCGGCGGTTGGCCACACTATGTATATACAGTCACTATATCTATATCTCTCTTAGTTTGTTTGTCTTCTTCTACGATCATACAATGCTCACGTCATATACCCCTTCCTCGAAACATTAAATTGCTAATGGCAATATTATTAGAAACTAATGTTTAGTTTTTATTATTATAATCAGAAGCTATAGTCTATAGTGATTAGTTTTTACCTCTCGCTAAGAGAGGTATTGGAATCATGCTAAAAATCGCATGTCCAGGTTTTAGTGGATAAGCACGTTTTAAGGTCCCCATAATCCGATTATAATATTTTTATGATGATATCCGTATGTGTGTGCGTATATATGTGTGTGTGTGTGCTTGTGTGTGCGGATGTTGGAGCCACGGTTTCTAGAATACCATAAGATTTAAAAATATTTAACTATTTAAGAGCTGATTCGATTTTGGTGACAATTGGACAACCGGAAGTAATAGTTTCTTTAAAAAATTCTTCTAAATATAATTATTTCGCAAAGGCTAAGGCACTAAGGAAACCAGTTGACAAATTCAAATGTTTATAACATAGTTTGTAAATGACACATGTTAGTGTTAAAAATTAACAGCTTTAGTGACATTCTGAAAGCTTTTTCTGGGAAGTACATTGAATCTTTCTTATTGTCGTTAAATACAATAAAAAACAATATTGGGGTAAAGTTCTGTAATTTTTTGTTATAAAACGACGGTTCGAAAGCGAAATGCAGTACAATACTTATATAACATAAAATGAAAATAGCGAGAGGGATTGTGCTGGCCACAACATATTTTTATATTTATGGCATACATTGAAATTCGAATATGTTCACATACCCCATTGGCACAGTGGCCATTATCTTCCTTTTGATACAATTTTAATTTTATTTCTTGTATGTTCTTCTTTGGGTGATTGTGCGCGAGTTAGTGCTGTGTCTGTGAGTTGTGGGTGATGTTTGTGTGGTGTAACTAACGGACAATCGGTGTCTGTTGGTGTCTCTTAGTGCCCCATTTGTCACGGTCGTGCGAGGAACCGTGACCCGTGCTTTTGTTGGCAGCTGAACAGCTGAAACAAAGCCGAAAGCCGACTCACATCCAAAACACACAACCGCGACAGGGGGCATGCATCTATAGAGAAAGGAGTTGCATCGCCAGCAACACATACACATCTTTGTTATTGTGCAGTAATTAAATTGAACAATAAGGAAGCATGGTTTCTTGTATATTTTAATAACGCCTGAAAGAGTTCATTAATGATTTAATAGACTAGTATAATAAAAGCAACAATATAAGATTGTAAAATAGTGGAATTTTAAAGTTATGTTTAATCTTGGGAAGGTGAAATTTAATATCTGTCTCTGCGTATGAATACGTCAACTAGTTTATAGGTTTGTTCTATGCGTAGGTCATCTCCCTCGAAGATAATGGGCCAAATTCCGTATCCTTCTTTAACTAAAGAAGCTTATCTAAAAATCACAAAATGAAGAGAGACTCATGTAATATGTAATAATACTTTGATAAGAAAAACAGATGCTAGATATTTCCATTGTAGAGACCTAAGATAGCTATTGGATTCATGAATAAGCACGATATAAGGTCCATGTAAACCGATTATAATATTTTTACGATGATGTGTGTGTGTGTGTGTGTGTGTGTGTGTGTGTGTGTGTATGTGTGTCTGTTTGTGTGTATGTGTGGATGTTGGAGGACGATTACTCAAAAACTATAAGACATAAGACCAGTTTAACTACGAATTCCTCAATCTGACATTCATGGGAAGAGCTGAAAAGGTTTTGGTAACAATTGGAGAACTGGAAGTAGTAGTTTCTTAAAAAAAATCTTCTAAATATTATTTTTTGGAAAGTATGTTATTACAAATATTAAAGAATATAAAATTATCTATCTAGCATATTGAACATTTTAATTATATCTTCTATAGATTTAGAGATAGAGTTATAAATATATAAAGTAATCCATTATATTCATCAAATAGCCCATGGAAATCAGTTGAACAATTAAAATGCTTGTAAATGACATAAATGTCAGTGTCAAAAGCCAGAGACAGTACTGAATGCTTTTTCTGGGAAGTATATTTAATATTTCTTATTTTATCATTAATTAAATATTTAAAATTATAGATGTAGCTGCCGCACGTTAAATTAACACTGTTTTTGAATATGGAAAACCTAAAATTCGTATTTGGATAAGTCGAGATGTAGTAGTAATTATAATATGCTATTTTTATAACAAGGAAAAGACTCCGTCAACATCTAAAATTGGTATAAACAGAAACGGGATTCATTTGTAAGCCAAAGTATGTACAGTAACAACAGCAACTAAACACGCGCTTGCTATACATATATTTCTTCAAATACCTTTCAGAAATACCAATCTCGTTAATGAATTGGCAGAATCTCGAACATTTAGAATAGTAGGAGGAAACGCTTTGTAGAATGAATTGAAAAATAAAGAATAGATGTAATTAGAATATTTTGTGTGTATCTACCAGAAATTTTAAATACAATATTTATAGTCTACTATTAAATTGACGAGAGGTATTGTGCTGGCCACAACAGACTTTTTTATATTATTTCAACTACCATCTCGCCGAAATGATTAGGAGTCTGCTTTGTACGCGTGTCGAGTAAAGTTGTACTTCGTGTTGTTGGTCCGCTTTCTAAGACGCGTTTATTCGCCTAAAATGCATCCGCTAATAATAAAGCCTCATTTCCACCGACTGTTCTTATGCATAATAGCTATAATTGATAACTAAGTGCAATGCGTAAAAATGTTCATCATATGACAACGTTAACTACCATTTCTAGATTTGCATAAGGATTAATGCGTATTTATATTTCATTTCACGAACGATAAATAGCAGAGGGCGCTTGAAAGCCAACCTGTTTTACATGCTTTAAATGAATAATATAAATTGTGAACCACACTTTATCAATAGTAAAAATATATAAAACCAGAGTATTAAAAATTACAATAATACGTGTTTAAATATCACTTAATTCTGTCGATTTTATTTCATAATTGACAGTTGACAAGTGATAATTTTTCCGGTTTTGTGAACTAGGTTAGTATTTTGACCAATCAAAGGACAGAATTTAAATTCCGATCTAAACCAACGCTTTTTTACGTGAAATGAACTATGCGTAAGAACAAAAATTTGCAAATTTATAACTTGAACTGTCCACTGTCAGCCTATTTTATATATAATCTGAACCCTTGTTGTACCTTTTGGTGTAAGGGTGCCGGGCGCACCGAGCCGCAGTGTGATTTTTTTTTTTTTTTGCTGAGCGTTCACCCATCCAACATATCGCTGCTGTGTAGCATGCTCGGACTTGCCGATCACAAAGCTGACACTCTAACCACACTGCCGTACTGCCGGCCACAGTCTATTTTATAATTATTAAATTTTATTTTTTTCGGTATGGACACAGATACAGAAAATTATGTATATAACACATTAAAAAATCTGATGTGGCCAACACAAAACCTCCCGCTATTTAATTTTTATTAATTTAAATACATACCTACGTATTTACTAATGCAGCAAACTGTTTCATTTTTGACAGTGACATTCACCTGTCAGTTACATTCATTTATATGAACTGTGTAACAAAGAAATTGTGTTTATCTTAGGCTTCGGGATGTATAAAAAAAAGAATTTTAAATTTATCTGTAAATTATATAGAAAAAGTATTAATGTATTCCTATAAAAAATTCAATAATCTTTAATTTTCATAATGACAAAATGCGAAAAAATGGCATTTAATGGCATTTTTTGAAGAAAAACCATTATGAGCTACAGGTAAAGTGCCATTTCCGGTTATCCGATTTACACCAAAATCTAATGGGATCTTTCCATATTAGAATAGTGTAGAAATACAAGGTTTCAGAATTTTTTGAATAATAGTTTTTGAGTTAGAGTGCCAAAAAAATCTGTACACATACACACATACACACACACACACACACATACACACATACACACATACAGACATCATCGTGAAAATGTTAAAATTGGATTCTAGGGACCTTAAAACGTGGTCATTTACTAAAATTTCGATATGTGATTTTTAGCACGATCGCTATACCTCCCTTACCAAGGGTAGCGGGAGGTAAAAAAGGAGGATTGCTCCTGCAATGGCAGTCTGCTAGACAAGTAATAAGGGCAAAAATTGTGACATTTCTATTAAATTAATCACTAATCAAAGTAGCGGGAAATGGTATCCTAGTACAGTGTTATAATGCATTAAGCCTTATGCATTAAAACATTCTGTGGAAATGAGGCTTAATAGTTTTTAATATATAAATAAAGTTATTTTAAGTGTTGTGTCCATATGAGCCATTTTCATTGTACCTGTGTGTGCATCCTCATCATCCATCTAATATCACAAACATTGTCATTCATCAAACATCATCAGAATCCTCATCATGGGTTGAAGAAGATGTGAAGTACATAGCGACTCATTTTATTGTTAGAGGACCACTATTTTTTTTTTTTTTTTTGTATTCTGGTAAAAACCTCAGAATCTTTTGATAAATCACATCGCTTCTATTGGAATCTATCTGTAGTACATACATGGATCTTTGAATGGAGATCTCCAGTTCGTTATCTCCACATGAGGTGAATTGCTGCCGAACGCAGTCTCATAGAGTCGTATGTGAAACTGCTGGACATGTGTGCTGTCACTCTTCCTCGGTTTACGTAATGGTCGCGCGTAAAAATAGAAATAAACTAGAACGTCCCAACGACAATAGCGGACGAAGGAATCACTCAGGAATTTAGATTGCGATTTAAAACTTCTGATAGCAGCATTATAGCCAGGAAGAAAGATAAAAGAATTGATGAACAGAACAAAATAATTAAATAGGTATCATTATAGATATTTATTATTTTCTAAGTATATTCTACATAAAATTTTGTGACACTAAAATCTGGATACGTCGGGGCCAGTTTGTAAGAGTGTAAGGGAAAAAACTTTAACAATCGGCTTTGCAACTGAACATTCATCAACAAACTCAAAACATAAAATATAAAGAATTCTTTAACGTTCAGTGAATACCTCAACTTTTTAAGGGGAAATTTATTAGTATATGCATTTATTTGGATTATATGAAGATGTTGTTTTGTCATTACTCTTCTTATGCCCAGTTGCACCGCTAACACTTAAAATTTAAACTTGGCTTTATTCAGTTAACCAAATAAATTAATGTTAATTCCTGTCGAATATTTTTTTAATTATAGTATAAAATTGAATTTGCTAACTGAATAAAACCAAGTTCAAATTTTAAGTGTTAGCCGGTGCAACTGGACAGTAGGGAGTTACTGCAACTTCTAAGATGAAAAAACGTAAACGTTAACCTTATGTAAAAAACACTTAATTTAGAAATAAAGGACTTTCAATTTCAATGTTTACCGCATTTAATTCGTGTATTCACGCTAACGTTAACGCTAAAAGCAACACAAACGAGGTTACATCCACACTTTTCATCGAAACATAACCTCAAAAGATACAGAACGTATGACGTTAAACGCTCGCTATTCCATTGCACATAACGTGTCCCCTTATTCATTTAACGTGAACCTTATTAGTACGCATGCCCACTCGGGCTATCACGTGACTTTAAAGTGCACGTTATTTTTGCGTTGAAGCTGCAATAACTCTCTATTAGTGAATTATAATTGTCCTTAAATATGGAGGCGAATTTAAAATAAACCTAGTTGAATTTCATATCTCGGATGACTTTTTACCTTCCGTCAACTTTAGGTAAGGAAGGTACTGTCTTTAGTCAAAAAATTCGGTGGCGAGTTTTTAATATATAAATACGTTTTAGGGTGTGTCTGTCTGTGTATGACAAAAATTTCTTCGACTATAACTCCAATACTACATTTGTAAAAATTATAATTCTTTCGTATTCCTCTTTTTTATATCCTTATGAAAAGCTGATTAGATTTTTTTTTATAATTGGTCAGCCGAAAGTTCCCTTATTTGAAGTTCTTTCTTGACATTTTATGTGATTATCAATTTGAAAGAATATCTTATTGTCTGTACGGTTTGATTATACATTTTCCTTCACGTTCAAATAGAGTTAAAGAATTATAAAGAGATTAACTTTCATAAATCAGTCAGCTTTGCTATAATTATGGAAACAGCTGATATTAAATAATTCTATTTGGCAGATGTCAGTATATGGTCGTGTTAAAATTTTATTGAATTTTTCGAATCTTTTCCAAGTAACTTTTGATATGGGATTTGTACAAAATACAATTGCGGAAGGTAATATGCTGGTCACATCTAATTTTTTAATTCTCAACCCCTTTTCCTTTGGCATGATTAAATGAGTTCATAAACCATTGGATCCAGTTTTATTTCAGAATTGTTGATCTTATACTTTTTTGCATTTTTGTGTAGTTCGGTTTCGATATATGTATTACTAACATCTTTCTATATTGCTGATGCTGTTAGAATTAATTATTTTATATATATTTCAGTTCAAAAGTTATGACGAGTCAAGCAAATGAATGGATGTATAAAACTGTATGATGATATGGTAAATGTCTTTCATAGGGCCAAAATTAATATCTGAATTCGGGTTATATTCCAACGTTATTACACTCTGTAATATTGTAAATGATGCATTTCATGTGCAGTGTTTTCTAATGTCATGTGTGTTGTTTCAGGAACTAGTGCAACTGTAGGAATGCTAATGGTGGACAAGTTGAAGCAGATGGCGACACCGATACACAAATGTCGTTTCCGGCTCCGGTTACTCCACCACCTTCCGATGTAAGTGGAACTTTCATAATATCTACATATATGCACGTACATACGAATATACGTTTCATATTCTACATTGTTTTCTATATGTTGTCTGTGAATGTTTGTACCTTTGACAATGCAGAAATGGCAGAATATGTAAACAAAAAAGGAATTTGATTCAGAAGGAGTATTTTGTTTAATTTCCTGATTCAATTGTTGTAAAATACGCGTTCGTAGACATACCGCAGAGTGCTGCCTCTCTATCGCGTCACGGGCTTTTTCGATTGGCAAGCTGAAATATTTGTAGGTTTGTTTGAACAAAAGTCGGTTATTTAATTTAGTGGTGGTTTATCAAACTACGATGTTCTACATTTGTTACTACTCTAAACTCTACTTCATGACTAGTTGACTCTAACTCTTAACAACTAACTTGATATTCTACACTGGCTTCGCACTTGCCTTCCCGACCTGCCTTCGTCTTACACACCCGGGGCCTTTCGATAAAAGTTGTCCGAGGGATTATAACACCGATTTAGAATTTTTAAACAAAGAAACCAAGTAATATTCCAGATCGTCATTTGAAATAAACAATTCTAAGAAGGAATGTAGCGAATGCAGATTGGGCATGAACAAATAAGTATAGCATGCTGAATTCCGTCTGTAGGAGTAGTGAAAATCAATCCTAAGAATTAACAACGGTGAAATTAAGGGTAAAAACAAAAATAAATAAAAAATAGAATCATAAGCATAAGTGCAAATGAACTGTGAAATTTAGGATCATGTCAATGACAAATAACTAATACTCAGAATTTATATTACGTTCAGCATTTTAAACAAATAAAATATATAATAATATCTTAATTATAAGTGTAGCCGCCTCGGTGGCCGAGCGCGTTAAGGCAGCACTCAAGCGACCTTCACCACATGGCTCTGGGGTCGTGGGTTCGATTCCCACCAGGGGCTTGGATGTTGTGAATGTCTCAAAATATTTCCATTAAAAATAGCCCCGGGCCAATGTACAGAAAGTCCGTGGCCGAACCCAATTAATAAAATAAATAATTATAAGTGATATGATTACACAAATTGATTAACAATAATAAAAGTGATTATTAATTATTGGTTATTAAGGATGGACTTTACGACACAATAATTGAATGAAATTGTTATAAATTATTTATATTCTAGGCGGGTCCATTTTAATATTCTGCTTCTTGATTGGTGTAGTCTACACTTTATTGCAAATATACTCTCACTTTAATAAAGCCATCAACTTTATAAATCTTCTGAATTTTTAATAGAAAAACCGAAACTGAGTAGCTCAAGTTCTATAATAACATTACTTAGTATGCACATCGTTAAATTTATGCCTTTAATTTCCATCCTTCCTATCAACGTTGGCCATGGCAAGACTAGACAGAATCGCATTAAACAGACGACATCCTTTGTTTTATCACGAAGGTAGCGGGCTCTTCTGCTTCCTTTTTAAAATTATCCCGAGAGTACAAGGATTTATAGACGCAAGTTTTGAACGATGGATGAATTTTATTTTCACTTAGAGAAGTTAAGAAATACATATAGTTAATTTTTCTTACACATTATCTGTCGAACTAACAATTAACAAGCACTATATCTCCTGTCTCTCTCCTACATGTATTTGCATTATTTACTAAAATGAAGGGGTTTATCCAATCAATGACTTTCCTTCTAACTAAAGGAGTAAAAAGAGATAGAGGAAAACACGTCATAAATATGACGAATAGAAGCAGATATTTTCAAATTACTATCAATCAGATGCCAGATCTATCTATGAAGCATGTATGACGTCAAAAATTTCTCCTACTATTACTGGTTTGTTTCATACGAATATTCAATGATAACGTGCTCTCTACCAGAAGAAAAATGAATTATAACAAATAAATGTCATTTTTTGACTTATGCGCTTAGGCCCGCCGAGCCTAGATATTCACTTCAAGTAAGAGTGGATTTATCAACGAACATTCATTTTTATTTATTTGTCATAGAAGCCAGATGTGTTTTCAATGGTGTTTTCAACTTTGTGATCTTCAGAAAACGAGAAATATAAGGGATGAGATGTCGGTTAATTAAAAATATGCGTAAGTCATTAAATATAGGTGAATTATAAGGTAAATTATGCAGTTTTTTAATTTAAAAATAACTTTCAACTGTGAAGTAATACTGAATTTTGTATGAACTTCTTTAGGGCTTTTTTTATTTCCTTTCTAAAGTAAAAATAAATAAATATAATAACTTTGTTCATAGAACGGTTTGAAACCTTCAGCAACATTTACATAAAAGCGTTCACAGAGTCACAAATTTCAAATCCTGACTACTAATTACTAGTTGGCTGTTCACAGAAGTTTTCTGACTGGTTGGGGATTAGTTGGCAAGAATCAGAATAATTTCCAACTCGGCTGGAAATTTATAGTTTGAGACATGCGCATTTATATGTGAAATTGCCGTTTGATACATTAAAATATTTTAATATGTGTTGCAAATATTGCAAAATAATAAGATACCTATATTAAAATTCACTTGATAATAGATGACGGATTCGAATAGTGGCATGTCGAGTGAAAATTTTGACTTTTTAAATGATTCATCAAGTAAAGGTGACAATTTTGCAATAATGGCTATTAAAAAAACAAAAATGAGAATTATTTAGAAATGACAATACCCCAGTATTCTAAAGATTTTGTTGAACACTTCGTGTCAGCAGATAGATTGCAAATTATATTATAGTAAGATTTACAGTTTCATAGTATTTCTATCATCAAGTTGCTTATAAATGTGCACTAGCTTTTATTGTGTTCACAGAAAAATTTAAACCATTTGATTTGCAACCGTTTGCAAATCGTTCTATAAAAAAAGCTATTATCCTATTGTTGGGAGTACCTATATGCTATATGTTTTAATTTCACGTATGATGGTATGTATATGAGGGTCACGCCAAAATTATTGAGATACAGAAATATGATTTGAAGGAGAAGCATGTAGTTTTACTGGTGTTCAAAGTAGCCCCCCCCCCCCCCCCCCTGCTTCAATACACTTTTGTAATCGAATTTTCCAGAGATGGAAATCTTTGAGCCATTCATTTTCTGGAATCGTATTAAAATACTCCATTATGGTGTTGTTAAGCTCCTTTTCTGACGTAAAATGACGACCACGTAAATGTTTTTTCAAATTAAAAAATGGCCAGAAGTCACACATTGCAAGATCAGGAGAATACGGTGGATGCTCAATGACTTTAATACCATTTTCTTTCAAAAAATTAACTGTTGTCGCAGCGGTTTGGGAGGACGCATTATCATGGTGAAGCATTAAACCCTTGATTTTCACACTGCGAATAACTTCAGGTAGACATTTTTGTGTGTACCAATTGGCAGTAACAGTCTTCTGTCCCTCTAACCTAATTGCTTTCACAAAACCTGTACTTCTGAAAAATACAGCGTACATAACTTTTTTAAGTGCACGTTGTTTTTTCACGGTAACTGGTGTTGGGTCATCTTCAAACACCCATACCCTACTTTCTTGACATCATAAAAGGGTATGTAAGGTTCATCGCCAGTTACAATTTTAGAAAGTATACGATGACCGCCATTATTTGACAATTTTAAAGTGGCACGACTAATTGTAACATGCTTGGCTTTTTGTTCTTCCTTTAAGTTGTGTGGCACCCAACGAGAAACAATTTTTCTAACACGAAGTGACACGATTGTCATTCTTTATCATTTGTCTGATGACAGCTACATTTTCTGGCACTACCGCTGTTCAAGGTGAGTGTTCCTCATCACGCAAGAAATTACGGCCTCTTTTGAATTCTGAAAACCAGCGAAATATAGTTGCTCGAGATGGAGCTTCATCTCCAAATGCCAATCGTAGACGTTCCTCGCACTGTTCTTCACGTAATCCAATTTTAAAGTCGTAGTAAATCATAACGCGATAATGCTCTCTTCCTAACTTCATGTTGCAGTTTATTTCCACTTCGAATTCCACCACAATAAATCACTTCAACCAGATGTTATTATTGGACAGATATTTTAAATAAATTGTAGTTTGACATTTGTGCACTAAAAATTTTCCGAAGCCAACTGTTTCCCAGCATCTCAATAATTTTGGAGTGACCCTCGTATTTCTATCTATATAATCTATATCTAATAAAATAAATTCTTTTCAATTTAATATTTCTGTTCGTGAGCGAAGGTAAAAGTGAAAAAAATGTCATTTTTCTTCTTGCATGAAGATAACAAATTCATCAGATCTCAATCTCTTTGTAAAGAAAACCGCAACAATATAAAATTGGAAGAAATTTAAGTAGCTACTAAATCTCCCAGATCTACCGTTTTATTACAAAATCATTTAATCTGCACGCAACAAGTTTAAAAGAAAACACGCACTCTTTTATACCGGAATAACTTTAGCATAATTTGCTTCTACAAAAAGAATCACTCGATACATAAATTATAAAAGAAATAAAAACCTGCAGATAATATTTAACGCTCTATAAAGGGGAAATATTAAAAAATTATAACACAATGCTGACAGTAAAACTGTATTTTTAATCTTATGATAAATTGGCATTTTGCTATTTAAAATAAGTCCGATCAAGGCCATTTACGAATTGTTTCTATGTATTAAGATTTTGTGCTGTCAAATTTAGTAGTATCTTTTACTTAGTTTTTATGAGGGTACATAATATCTTGTGTACCTCATAAAAACTATGTAAACGACACTACTAAATTTGACAGCATAAAATTCTTAATTCATAAATGCAATTCGTAATGGCCTTGATCGGACTTCTTTCAAAAATTTTACTGTAAACATTTTGTATTTTAGAAAGCGTGGACAGTGAGAAAATGTTTGAAATCGTTTTACAACAGGTACATAATATATTTAGACTTTTCAGTATTGGGATATGTAAATAAGGTTGCGAACCTGGCGGCGATATTTGGAACTAAAACAAGGGAGCAATTTTATTTTATTCATATGCTTTTACATAAGCGCGTTCAGTTTATATAGTGGAAAATATTTACAATTTACTAATATTTACAATTAGTGAAACTAACATTACCTAATATATTGTAAAACTTGTCCTAAGAAAAAACTTAACTGAGAAGATAACCTAAAAGACGACTACCTGAAGTATTTAAAATGGAAAATAATAATTAATCTACTGCTACAACTAGTAAAACAGGAAACAAGGAAATATACTGTATCTAAAATAATAATAAACACTGAAAAATAAGTCAAAATAAAAGAAAAACTATTGACATCAACGATACGCTAATGGAAGTTAAACAAAAGTGCACCCTTGTCGAAGGTTGGATGATGGTACACAGCGCCATCTCTCAATAGACCAGAAAAGTGTAACGGTTACTCATAGGCGCCAAATTCAAATTCATTTCATAACGCTGATAAATAATTTTGATCCCCGTGAATTTCTTACGGGAGAAATGTTTTCTCAATTTTAAAGACTGAGAAATATCATAAAATTAAATCTCTTATGCAATGCATTATATGCAGCACCTAGACTGATCCTTTATTTTCAGATTCGTACAATAATATTCATATGAACTGTGCCCAGTTTATAATTATTTAAACAACAATGCAACACAACAAAATTCAATCAACGTATGTCTCGATCTCTCGATTTGATCATACTACTTCGATGCATGCTTCATCTTCAGATATGCTGACCAATTTACAGGCGAATGAGAGACTATCAACGACATACGTTATTTCAGCTTGCACCTAGCATTTTAATTTCCAATAATTTTCTTAATGTACCTATTGTAGGGGTTTAAACTGTTGCAATCTAATACAGAATAAACAAACTAAGGAATTCTTAACAAGAGCTGCTTAATTTTTTTTTCAAATCTTTTTTTGTCTGTAAAATGAAACTCCCATATGAAACCTATACTAGGGAATACAAACTGTGAACTCGCACGAAAGGCAAATTCTGATATTATTTTTCTGGTCTATTACAGGTACCTGATCATTACATCAATATTTTTATTATTGTAATCAATTATTCTCAATTATTTTCTCTTTATTTCTTAAAATGTTATTATTAGTTTTAAATGATTGTAATATGAAAATATAAACTGATTTTTAAAAGTTCAACAATTTTTATGTAAAAAAAAAATAATTATTCCAACGGGGAATCGAACCCCAACCAAAAATTTTAGACGCAACTGTTATAACCACTGCACCATCGAGACATTTACAAATCTTTTGATATTGCATAATAAAAAATCTGATGTGGCCAGCACAATACCTCTCGCCATTTCCATTTTATGTTATATAAGTATTGTATTGCACTTCGCTATCGAACTGTCGTTTTATAAAAAAATATTACAGAACTTTACCCAAATATTGTTTTTTATTGTATTTAACATATCTTCTACACACATATAATTCTAATTATATCTATTTTTCATTGTATGAGGAAGTTTCTAAATGTCACAGATTCTTCCAATTCATTAACCAGATTGGCGGTATTTCTGATTGATATATGCATATTACCTATAATTTCAAATATTTAATTAATACAACAATAAGAAAGATGAATGTACTTCCCAGAAAAAGCTATCAAAATGTCACTAAAACTGTCGATTTTTGACACTGAAATCTGTCATTTACAAATTATGTTATAAACATTTGAATTTGTCAACTGGTTTCCTTAGTGTAGTTTCGCCTACTCGACTTGTTATCTCGATATTCTATATATTATACCGTCTTTATCTCTAAATTTATAGAAGATATAATAAAAAATTGAAATGTATCAGGTGTACAATTTTGTTTTTCAAAATCAGTAATATCAAAATTTTTCAAAAATTAATATTTGGAAGAATTTCTTTTAAAAACTACTACTTCCGGTTGTTCAATTGTTACCAAAACCTTTTCAGCTCTTCCCAGGAGTGTCAGATTGAGGAATTCATAGTTAAACAGGTTTTATGACTTATAGTTTTTGAGGAATCGTCCGTCCAACATCCAGCCATACACACATCCACACACACACACACACACACAGACATCATTTTAAAAATGTTATAATCGGATTCTAGGGACCTTGAATCGTGCTTATTCAATAAAATCTGGATATGCGAATTTTAGTATGAATCCAATACCTCTCTTAGCGAGAGGTAAAAAATATAATCAAACATCATTTTACAAAAATTTTAAAAAAATACTTAATAATAATATATCCAAACATAATTATTTCTATTGAAGGTATCAAATACATAATAATAATAATAATAATAATAATAATAATAAAACAATTAAATACCTTTAATAAAATATATTTAAAAAAATAAAGAAAATTTCAAAAATCCCTAAATGATGACGTAAACCGCATGTTTCGCTGGATAGCCCATATTTTAAGCTAATTAAATAATAGTTTGACACAAATTAAAAACTTTATTTATGTAAAATACATTCGCTTTTCGTTTCTTGCAATTCTGAAATTTCTGTTTATTTCCTGAATGAACATTTTTTTCACGTCACATCTATTTTTGTCTTTCGGTTCTTTAAATGCTCTTTCTTCATCTTCAATTTCTTTTTGTCTTTCGTTTCTTTAAGTGCTCTTTCTTCACCTTCGATTTTTTTCGTGGTTTACCAAGGTGTTATTTTATGTTTTTCTATGTTTTCGTCACATTCTTTAATCTTTTTATTATTTTACTTACATATTTAATTCTCTGGAGTATCTTTTATTTTCAGCAGGTTTATTATACTTGGTTTGTGGAAAATCTTAGCTTTTTCGTTAAACGTCAAAGCCACTATCTGTCCAAGCGAAATTTGACGTTTTATTACAAGTTTATCATATATTATTTAAGACTTGGTTAAATCTTCATAAAACGATGTTTGCAGGATGACAAGTTGCCGTTATGGTTTTTGTTGAAACATAATTAAGTAAAATTTTCGATTCGAGCTCGCACTACCGCCCAACAGATATAAACTACTCTATATTTTTGACAATGACATTATTTTTTTTCTTTTACAAACATTTGAATTTATCAACTGCATATGCATTTTACCTATAATTTGAAATATTTAATTACTAAAACAATAAGAAAAATTAAATATACTTCCCAGTAAAAGCTATCAGAATGTCACTAAAATTGTTGATATTTGACACTGACATGTGTCATTTACAAATTATGTTATAAACATTGGAATTTGTCAACTGGTTTTCTTAGTGTCGTAGCCTCTGCGATAAGTTTACTCTATAAATTATAGTGTCTTTATCTCTAAATCTATACAAGATATAATAAAAATTTTAAGTGTATTAGATGGAGAATTTTATGTTCTTCAATATTTAATAAAAAAAATCCCAAAAAATTATATTTAGAAGAATTTTTCTAAGAAACTACAACTTCCGGTTCTTCAATTGTTGCCAAAACCTTTTCAGCTTTTCCCAGGAATGTCAGATTGAGGAAACTGCAGTTAAATATTTTTTAAGTCTTATAGTTTTTGAGGAATCGTGACTACAACATCCAGACATACGTACATACATACATACACACACACACACATACATCCACACACACACACACACACACAGACATCATTTTAAAAATGTTATAATCGGATTGTAGGGACCTTAAATCGTGCTTATTCAATAAAATCTGGATATGCGAATTTTAGCATGAATCCAATACCTCTCTTAGCGAGAGGTAAAAAGTGAAACAATTATTTATTTGATTTTTACAATTTATTGTAATTTTTGCAATATTATTAAAGTAATTAATATTAAATAATGTACAAGATGTAATATACTATTATCATGTTCAATAGCATGGCTTCATATTTTGCCGTACACTTTGTATTTACAAAAAACTGCTTCCCATGTTTACGCTTCAATACATTGCTGTCAAACATTCATACCGTAACTATGGCAATGATAATACAGGTACCTGATCATAATTGTTCTAAATTTGCAATAAAGCCGACATGCTGCTATTTTTAGGCATGTTTCGGAAACAAAGTGAACACAAACCTAATTAAAACTTATATTATGCATGGATATGTATTGACATGTAATACGCTATAAAGTGCTGTAGATACTGCATCACATGCAAATGAAATGCAAATTTATCACTTTACTTATTTTGTATCAATCAGTTCTATTTACATATTAATAGAAATTGCAATCCTATACATCGAATTAAACTGTAATTATTAATTTTCATTAATCTGCATACTAATTACTTACAACAATGTTAACATATTAGACAAATAAATAAATCATATTAAAATACAAATTTGAGTTAAAGTTTCGTATCAATTTAATAATAGTTATTTGCGTATCAGGCTGTATAAGTAAGTCCATAGACTTTTCATTTTCGTTTCTACCCTGTTGAAAACAGACGTACAAAAACAAGCACTTAACGAAGTTTACGTCGCCTCTCCATCAGAAACAAATATTTCCAGCCAGCGATTGGAAACGTTTTAAAATCTTCACGTCATTCGGTTTCCAGACGTCAACATCCAAGATTCACTGCTAATATTTATTCTCTTGCGACAACTGTTCGCATATGTATCGAACCATACAAACACTTACAGAAGAAATATTGGTGTGCCGAGAATTTCACAAACACAGACTAATAGAAAAAGTTTTTCGTGTTATTATACTTATTTGTTATCGTCTCAACTATTCTAGATTAAATTTATCCAGAATGGCCGTAGTTACCATAATACTAACATCAAATATCTTAACGAGACCAAACTCATAATTATTCGGCCGGTTTACATTTTCAACAAATTATAAAATATACACATATGGTTATTTTCGGCTACTTTAAATATAGATTTGAGACTTTAAAAAACTGTAAGCCAAATGATAAATTTAGTGCGTATAGTAAAATTTACCTTGCAAGACATATGGGATAATAATAATACTCAACGGAAAATTTGCAGGGCGTACAATTATAGCTGGTATTAGTAATAATGGCGATATAACCCAATATTAAATGGCGGAATACTTGAATATTCAGTTTTTGTAAGTTTAGAATCTATGTTTTAAACTTGTCGAAAGAAATTTGTAGAAACTTCTCAACTTTTGCGAAGGTTTTATAATTTGTTTTTTTAAAATGTTAACCGACCGAGTGTGGGCTCGTATAAGAGAATGTATTTTCTTGGCTGACGGGGCGAGATAAAATAAATAATAAGAAAGTACCTTACATAAAAAAAATTGATAAAACTAAGATGGATGACAATCTGTTAAGATATATTTATTTATTTCATTTACGTCTCTTTAGGCTGACAGATATATCAAAATCATCGTCGAAACTTTTTTGATGAAAGAGAAACCATCAAAACTTGTTTTTCTGTCAAGTTCAGGCATCCCGACAAAACAGTAAATCTAGCGAAATTTACAGGAAAAGGAACAGGAATCAAAAACAGTGAGAAAAAAGAAAAATCTGCGAGCACGTCAACTGCTAATGAATGACACGACGTCACGGCACGACAGTCAGTCAAAGGCAGGTTATTTGTGTCACAGCACTCTTTGATTGGAAGAGTTAACATACAAAACAATCCGCAAGGCGAAGACGAAGACGTGCGAATACAGCAGCGAAAAATCACAAAAGGCTTATTCTCACACAGAAAAAACAACACGAACTTGCGGCTCAAAAGACTAGAGCAGGGGATCTCAAACCACACCTAACACAACCAGAAAATGGAAATCAATATATTACTCGTATTCGTATTTATTTAATTCTAGCTTTCTGATTTTAAATCTACATTATTAGGTTGGCTGTCCCCGTGATACGCGTTGGTCACTTGTTCTCTCAAAATTCTGTACCATTACCACTAGAAAAACTACTTGTACAGCTGTACTCAGTAGTGTGCCTTTTATTAACAAATTAATATTTAAAAACGTCTCAGTAAACGCAGACCGTGAACAAACCATACAGATTTAAATCTGTTAACAAATGCAAACAAACAAACGAGGCTCGAAAGAAATAAATTGTACAAAAATAGATCTCACAAGTTGTAATTATTATTATTATTATTATTATTATTATTCTAGTATGTTATTTTTATCGTACTTACCGTATATGTAAGCTATTGAATATCTAGCCACTTTGCGAATGTTTATTGCTGTTATATTCAGCGGCTGTTGACGATCTTGTGACGATCGTTCGATTTAACCTAACTTATCTGTTAATTTATGAATTGCGTGAGCTTTCCGTTGGCCAACATGAACTTAAACTCGAATCGGATTTTAGTAACTATTCGAGTCTATCATCCGCGTCGCATAAGCGTGATCTCAGAATATTTATTTATCATATTTAATATTTAAATTAATTAATTAAATGTTTTGTTAAAATATTGGTCATTTCTTTTCATTAATTTGTGTGACGTACTTGGTGGTATGAGCAAACAATGAAGGATTATACTTTTGACGTCATACGCAAGAAAGACAGAGTTGATGTAAAAGTTGAGATGGAAGATTATAATACAAACAAAAATCACCATTTTTAAAATTCTATCTTCTGTCACTTGTTTTGACATTTGAGTTGTACATAATGCAATGTCTTCGGATGGCTGTGAAAACTTAAAGAATTTCACATTTGTCTTGTATTCTTTATAATTATAGCGGGGGTCCCTATTACAAAGACCTTACACTCACTTTATTTTTCATATTTGGCACCATCTCGTTGCAAGTATCATAATGACAGCGATTTGTTTGTATTATAGCAAATGTAGTGTAGTTCAAGGAAAATATCAATAGATGGCAGTACGAAAATTTCTCTCTGTATAACGCTCCATTGCACAGGTTCACTCAGATTTGGTCGTGGTATTACTAGCTTGTGTGTTCTGTAAGAGAGTGACAGGAGGAGATCGTATTTCGGGCGCCAGTTGAGTTGAAGGAAAGAAATCAAAAATATTTTTAAAAAGAGCGTGACTCAAAACAATGTACACAAAAAATAATCCTCTGTACAGAGCGTTGAATCACTTAGTAAATTGAGAAGGATTGTTCATTCATCTGGCGATTTAAACCTAAACAACCCTTATTTACCCTGCTTGCGCGGGCTTACACATCTGGGCGTTAGTAGCCAATAGATGTATATAGGTATGTTGCAGGGTTTAAATAAATGAAACACATAAATAGTACGTGAACTAATTCTATAGACACACTAGAACACAAAAACATAACCGACAAAATGAATAAGATTAGCAAGAAAAGCTATTTGTGTATTAAGTGCGCAAAATAGGATATTGTCGACATCGACAATGTCCATTTGCACTCGAAACACAAGATTTTTTCTACAGTCGTCATAATGGGGTCCTCCACCATAACAAAAAAATAATAAAATGTACATTTTGTACTTACAGTACTACTTAATAAATAACGATTAAATTTTTAAATTTTAGTTTATCGTTATTTTGCATTCTTCTTGAGTTATTGCTTCAATCGAATCTAAGTATTTTTATTTTTACTTTTATTTTTGTAAATGAATGCCCTATTTTATTTCTGTATTCCTTTACACAGAGGTACGGCATTTTGTTTGGTTATGTAATACACCGACAGAGCAGTCATATGTCAGATTGACTTGTGGAGGTGGTAAATGTGTAAGTAACTACAGCGTCATTAGTTTCTGATTAAACATTCCCAGTAAGAATGTAGACACGTGACATTTCTCAACATTTTATAATTAGAAATTCGGTCAGCGAGCGATTTTTTATACTTTGTCGCGCATGAGAAGCAAAGTGACATTTTTCGTTGATAAATGCGCAAATTCCTACTTGTATATAGACTGTAGAAACAGAATATTAAAGAGAAACACGAGCACAAAGAGGCATACAGTTGAAAAATACAAAGATACAAGAAGGATTGACAGAATAGAATTCTGACACAACTTAGCCAATTAAAGAAACATGACATCTTCGTTTTCGGAATAAAGTTTGTAAAACTTTTGCTGTTCTCTGGTCGGTATAGGTAGAGGGTAACAAGCTGACAAACTCGCTATCAGAACGCTGCAGGCGAACTACCCCTTTCTGCGTCTCTGTGCGCTTTGCTATCCTGTCCCTTTCCTTCATTCGTTACTCCAATAACAAGGAGATAAAACGAGCCAGCACTTGCTTTAATCTTGAACCGGTCTGACAAACCACCCGCCAAACCCCCAATTATGCTACTAGCAAATTTAAATAGCTCTACTATGTGTTAATTTCGTAGGACAGGTAGGGTGAATGAACCTAGAAAACGACAAGAAATCTGCGTATTTTATTAAATCACAACGCAAAACATAAAGAAATGGAATATAGCTATTTGTGTATTAAGAGCGCAAAATGCGACATTGTCGATTGAGAGGTTGTTGCCGCGCGACGAAGGAGCGCGGCATTCTCTCGAAATCGACAATATCCATTTGCGCTCGAAACACACACATGATTTTTTCTACAGTCGCCACAATGGGGTCCTCCACCATAACAAAAAATAATAAAATGTACACTTTATACTTACAGTACTGCTCAATAAATAACGATTGGCTAATACAAAAGATACGGTTTAAACTTAAAAAGGCTTTTAAATGATTATATCATTACATTAGCCATCTATTCCATAAAAAAAACCAAAATTAGAGCGTGGAAGCAAGGATTTGTGATGATTTGATGAGTTTTTGTAGCAAAATGTATGGTTAGTTGTCACGTCTGTCGCACTGAAAAAATTAACAAATATTTCAAGGAATTTGTGATTATATAGACATGTATGTGCAATGACTGACTTCTCGCAATTATTTAAGTAACGAAATAACTAATAACTTTATTGTAATCAAAATAAATAGTTAACTAGAGATCAGATGTCAGTACGACTCGCAACTATCCTACCGCCATCAGTGTACAATCATTCCTATTACTAAACATAACTGTTCACACAATTTATTTTATATTTAATTTTATTTTATCGTTATTTTCCATTCTTCTTGAGTTTTTATTCAATCTAATCTAAGCATTTTATACTTTTGTTTTTGTAAATGAATGCCCTATTTCATTTTCACAGCAGTGTGGCATTTTGTTAGGTTATGTTAAATACCGACAGAACATATGTCAAATTGACTTGTGAACGTGATAAATGTGTAATTACAGTGCCATCAGTTCCAAACTAAACATTTTCATTAACGATGTAGACAAGTGACATTTCTCAACATTGTATACTTAGAAATTTGGACAGCGAGCGTTTTTACTACTTTGTCGCGCATGAGCGGCAAAGTGACATTTTGTGTTGACAAAAGAGAGCGCAAATGGCTACTTTCTATAGTGACTGTAGAAAAAAGAAATTGTGACAGGCCGGTTTGTTACAAGTATTAAAAATAAAGCATCTATATACATAGTCCTGCCATAAATATTGTCACTTGGTTTATAAGGTGCTAAAATTTTGAAAAAGTAATAATATGTTTCTCATCGTTAGTAATTTATTGACTCGTAGTTTAAAATATATCTATTCAAAATGGCAACTTTTGGTTTCAACGACTCACTGCTTTCTCCAAACTTCTTTTTAGCTGGTCCAAATTTCGGTGGGGTGTAGCGCATGTTTTCTGTTCTTACACTGACCACAATTTGTAGTCCAAAGGGTTGAAGTTTGGACTGTCAGAGGGCCAGTCAGGAGCAATGGAGGAACATTGGCTCGCAGCCAGTTCTTAGTCTTTCTGGCCTTATGTGCTGGGGTTGAAGCTTGCTGGAACATCCAGTTTTAACCAGGAAAGAGTATGTTGTTCAGCGGTTTCATAACTTCTTCTAGAACTTTCTCTTCATACACCTTCCCAGTGAGGGAATTACCGATAAATACAAACCGTGGTGGCATAGCAGAATGGGCAGACTGTGTTAAGACTTGCGTTAAAGCCAAAAGCGGTCATTTTGAATAGATATTTTATTCTCTATTGTAAATACTCGAGCCAATAAATTACTTGCAATACAAAATGTATTATTTTTACAAATTTTTAACACCCTAAGAAACCATTTGACAGTATTTATGGCAGGATTGTGTACATATTTACAATAACTTTAGGAGTTTTATTTTTATTTTAGTTACGTGTTAGTATATCTGTTCTGCAGTACTGTAATAGAGAGCGTTCTCGAATTTAAACACCGGGGCATACAGTTTGCTGGCGTAGATAATTCGAGTTGGAAATTATTGGGATTCCAATAGTTTCGAAAATAATTAGATTAGTGCGTTGTTGGATTGTTTATTAATTACATTTCTGGGTAAAAATGAAGTGTAATTCTGGACAATCAACAAATTACCTTGTGCGAATGAACGTGAACGTGAACGTCATCATCATTACAATACAATGAACGCATGAAAGTTGGTTCAGCGTTCGGCGTATTCCTCTATCGTTGGTTGAATTAGTGAAAATGGCGTAAAATTAAACGACCCGGCCCTGTCGCAATTAGGGAAAAACTGGCGCACTTTGCACAATATTTATTGGAGCGTAATTTAAATGAAATGTTCATTGCGCTTTTAGAACTATCCGCGTTTTTATCACGACAGGAATAATGCCGCGCGGCGCGGAAAAAATATTAATGGCTCTGCAGTTAAGTTCGGAAGACTTGAAGCGGAAAGATTTCAAAATACTCGCGAAAGTGAGAGGAAGACTTAATCGTTGATACGGCTTCGGCTACGGGTAGAGTTACGGAGTTTAGCAATTACTTCAAATTAATGCTTTATGCCACCGAGGAGACAGCACGACAATAAAGATACCATTAAATATTCCCATTATTCCCCTATAACTTACATCCATGCTCAATTCCACGCTTTTTCCAACCATACAAATCAAGCACATCCGCTGTATCCACGAATTATGCGCCCAACTCTTTCTTCTTACAATGACACAGTTATTATCGAAAGGAAAGTTACAAATGAAATATATGACTCTTCGGCATATCTTTATGTAAATCTTATAATTCGGCAGTTTTATATTTTCTACACAAATGGTTACAAATTTCTACAAAATTTTTCTGCCATTTTATGACTTAAAACTTAAAAACAAAAAAAAAAACTGTGGGCCAAATGACGTGGTAATAATTCGACTGGTATTTTAACGGTCATCTTTTAGTCCAGATTTAGCTTCTATCGGGTCCCTTTATTTTTGGCACAATGAAAAACAACATAGTAAAAATCCAATGCGGAGAGTAAAACCTACCTTGAAAGACATATGGGACAATACTCACAAAAAAATATGCAGGGCCTAGACATGCAATGCCTAATAGAATTAAAGCTGGTATTACTAATAAATCCAATGGTCCAATACTTGAATAACATATTCAGTTTTCCTAAGTTTAAAATCTATACTTTAAGCTAGTCGAAGGAAATTTGTAGAAAGAAGAAGAAAAAGAACTATTATGAGTTAGGGATCGTATATAAGGAAACCCTTATATATTTTTGTCACTGGTAAATTACGAATCCATGCGTATACTAGTTTGGCCGACTTACAGTTTCAACAAATTATAAAACCTGCACACATGGTGAGTAATTTCTACCAAATTCTTTCGATTTGTATATATATATATATATATATATATATATATATATATATATATATCATCACGGCATATTACCCATTTCTGGGTGTGCCAGTATTTACAACACATGTAGACATCGGTAATGATGACGATATATTTTACCGTGTGGGCGCTTACCATGCGTCACCTTACGGGCACTCATAGCTGGTGTGGAGAGTACACCACAGGGGTCACTTTTGTGCCATTTAAAATTGGAAATATTTGGCGTCTGGCGGGATCGAACCCGGTTCCCCCAGGTTCGCGACCAGACACTCAAGCACGCGGCCACGGGACTCTTTCGATTTGTGTATGCGGTGCCTAATAGAATTAAGCTGTTATTACTAATATTCTTGTGATGCACTCTCCACGTCAGCAATGTGTGCCCGTGCGGTGACGCCTGGTAAACGTCCGCACGGTACAAATATATCATCATTACCGATATCTGTGATAAAGCAGATTGGCACATCCAGAAATGGGTAATATGCCGTGATGATATATTTATTTAAAGAAATTTGTAGAAATTTCGCATCATTTGCTTAAGTTTTATAATTTGTTTGTTGAAAATATAAACCAGATGAAGTATTATGATCCTGGGTTCGTATGTAGTATTAAAATAATGAAATGTTTTTTAAATTTGCAAAATGAACATTACCAGCAACTTAGTTAATTAAAATTTTTACAATTAAAACAGAGAGATTTCCAGTTTGGAATATAAACTGAAGCAGGCAAAAGACAAGACAAAATAAAACTAAAATATTCCTTGTTAATAACTTTTTCATTTGCATTTTCCAGTGTGGTTGCTCCACAGTCACTGAAGTGTGAACTCGGTCGTTTCTTACGACTTGGCATTTGTTTTAAACGCGAATTAAACATTTTTACGGCGAGCTTAATTCTTTTCTAATTGTATCTCACTTGGTGCTAATTAGGAATAAATCCGGAGCGCCTTTGTTTTTGGTCGGACGGACCGCACGCATTAACCAAAGCTCCAGACAATAATAATCGATATAAAATGGAGCACCGATTGTTTTAGATGGGATTACGATTGGTTTCGGACGTGTTTGGCCTCCAAGTGGGGTTTAAATGTCAAGAAAATAGCCCTGCTCAAGACAAAACAACCCTGGAGAAACAATCCCAGCTCAAAATAACAACAGGGAATAGAATCTGTGCTGCAAAATCAAAATTAACAAAAACATAATTTTCATTGTACTCTAGTATTCTATTGGTGTGCAAGTGTCATTTTTTTTTAACTTTGCGCTTTCAACTATTTTATTTCCTGATAAAATTTAAATAGTTTTCGTTCTAATTCTTTAAGTTTCAGAGCTATTTCGTAAGGGTCGTTTTGTTACTATTCTTCCTTTTCCACCCATGTCTTCGAAGAAACATTGTACCTGTATTTATTTTATTTCAATGTACAGCCATTGAAAACTAATGGCATATTATTGGTAAACTAGTGGAACTTGAGTTTAACGCTTTAGCTTTAAAATAGTTTGGAATACTTCAGAGGCACGCTTAACGTTCAAGCCGATGATTTTGCTCTTCGGTTCTATGAACCGGCAAAATTCAATGCAGTTTAAACAATAAAATCCTTTCCACTACGTCATTTTTATTCAGTGACTTTCCACGTAGCTTCATAAATCTGAAACATACCATTGTTTAAAATAGGATGGAATTTATTCACAATTTCATATTTCATTGGTTTATGCATTATAAATTTCATACAGATTCATTGAAGAATACTAGGCATATACCTAATAGAAACTAAAGTCTGACATTAATTTGAAGTTATAAATTAGGTATCAATTTTCATGGGATCTCATGGTCGTGTGTTTAAGGCCTATTTATAACAACGCAACGCAAGACGTAACGCAAACACAATAGGTAACGTAAGGAGTTAAAACACATTCTTGTAACACGGCCCATTTATATCACCGCAATGCAGTAGGTAACGCAATGAACAATACGCAAGAGATGGCCAACTTTTAACTTTCTGCGTGATGTCGTGCGTTGCATCTAGCGTGTAACCAATCACTTGTCAGTATTTTCATAAGAAGCCCGTGCATCTTGTAATCTCGAAATGTCATATTTAGTTGAGTCATACAGTTGTGTAGTGAGTTCTGATTTGCACTATGCATTCTGATTGGTTAGCAGCAGCAAATTTAGCGTGGTTATAAATTACACACTTTGCGACTGCGTTACCTACTGCTTTTGCGTGCGTGCGTCGCGTCTTGCGTTGCGTTGATATAAATAGGCCTTTAGTGTTTGGTCGCGAATTTAGAAACCGGGTTCGTTCCCGACTGACGCCAAAAATTATTTAGAATTTTCATTAACAAAAGTGACTCCTGTGGTGCTCTCTCCATTCCTGCAATGAGTGCCTGTGAAACGTCTACGTTGTACCAATGCTGACTCAATGCTACACGCCTGATCCAGCGTGCGAAACGTCCGGATGACGTCACATACTTAGGTCGAGCAAAGCGCGTATCTCCATATAAGAAACGTATAAGGAGTCGCAACCCCATAGTTTAAAACTTGTATTTCATTTGAAGTGAGATTAAAATTCAGGTCAAAATCACTATAATATTCTAAAAATGTTATGAAGTATATTGTATTAAACATAAATATGTATAAATAATGAATATTTCAAAACGACAAACAAAAACATTCCGATTTTCTCTATCACAATAAGGAATAATGATTATCGAACAAGATATTCATAAATAATAAAAATAAATCAACAATGTATTCACTAAGAAAATAATAACTCTCTTACAAAATAAAATAATAAAACAATAAGCTTACAATATTATAATATTTAGATACGGTAAATGTTTAATAAAGATACATTCAACTGTTTTCCCGTGGCACCAGTAAGTGTGATCAACTTTGTGTTTTGTTTTCCACGTTTCTATTTGTTTTCGTTCGATTTTGACCTAAATTTTGATACCATTTCAAATGAAATACAACTTTTAAACACTGGGATTGCGACTCCTAAACAGTTCTTGTACGGAGATACATGCTATGTTCGGCCTCAGTATGTGACGTCATCCGCGCGCTGGATCAGGCCTATTGTATTGAGTCGGCAGTGATTGTACGAATATGTTGTCATCATTACCGATATCTGCATACAAAGCAAATTTATATATTTATTTATTGTACACATGTCGATAAAATCTTGAAGGGTATTAGTACTAAACATTTCAAATCACTGATCAAGTGACATCTCGTCGTCATGTAGTTACCACTTCGTAAATATAATACTATAGGTTTTTAGAAAACACAAAAATCTTTAATTCAGCAATGTTAATTTGAAATATATGCCCTTTTGGTCGTTAATACTTTATAGAATGGTAACCAGTAATTATGAATGATATAGTTGAGTTAAACATGAGATATGAGATTTTCACCTTAGATTTCCAATCATTTTTAGATACGAGTATTTAATACTCGGTACGCTTGGGAATTTTTTGAAACTTGATACAGGATTTTATATTCGATACGGAGTTAGTTACCAGAACAAAGTAACCATGTTAAGGTGGATTTATGCAACATTTTATTTTACTTTTTCTTTTCTTTTTCGCTTTTACTTTTACTTTAAGTTTAGTACTTTATACAGCTACTTTAAAGCCTTCGGTACACATGCGCAGATGTGATTTTTCTGGCATATCAGTTGTCATAAATGTAAAGAGATAATTATAACCTGTAAAAATGAATACAAATGTAATAATTTGTGCATCTACTATATTACTTGTAGCTTTACCCATTTTCTAATTTTTGCAATCTTACCTACACAAAAACAAATTAAATACAGCACACGCTGATGTTTGTCACGTGAAGTGGTGCACATGCGCAGTTGTGAAATTCTTTTACTTTAATGGTCTTAAGTTGAAAGTTGGTCAACTTTAGGTGTTAAAGTAAAATTAAAAGTGTGCACATAAAGTAGTACATTTATTAACACACCTTTAACTTTTGTAAAGTAAAAGAAAAAGAAAAGTTAAAATAAAAAGTAGGCTACATAAATCCACCTTATTCAGAAATGTCAAAAATAAAGATAAATCTGGTTTCGATTTTACAACAATATTTGTAATCACCATGGGTAGAGCAGGACATCGATTCTCAGATATTATTAACCCTAAAAGTTCCTTTCAACAATTAGGAAATATTGACATTGGTTGTATTAAACTGTAAGAAAACTCTGTGGAATGATATGCCCATAATTGCGTTAGTCGTGGCTGAGTGCAATCGAAAACAAATTAGCTCTGCTTTGTTGGCTGGTGGTGGCACGCACGTCTCCGCTTAGCATGGGGCGTGGGTGTATTCGTACGAGGAGCAACAAAGGCGTGCGCAGGGGAAACCGCAATGTTTTCCCCATTTAGAATGATGGACGACATTGGGCCGCCCAGACAAGGCTGACTGATCACCTACAGCTGCTCGCCCTTACGTGCTTTTATCAATTTATAATAACGGAGATGCTTTTTCACCAAAAAAAGTAGGTAATTCTCACTACGTATTGAAATTTCGATTCATTGACTGCAACACACTAAGTAAGACTAATGACGACAGTGGCTAGTACTCGTATTCTGAACACTCGACTAAGCAAGCGACCAGCCAATCACCCGACTAAATTATGTATTGTTATTATTATTATGACATTTATTCTTTCCTAAATGGCTTAGATTCTACATTTTATATTTCACAATAGAATCGTAGTTATCACTTGATAATCAGTATTCGTTGTTTATCTCTTCATTACCACATCTAAGGGCCGGTCTTTTCAACTTCGGATAAAGTTCCGGATAAAGTTATTTGGTGGATAAATCAAAAATGTGTCTTTCCACCTTTACATAAGGTTATCCGCCAGATAAATATTGCCTATCCGGCAGATAAGTTATCCGGAACTTTTCTACCTGATAAATATAATATCTGACAGAAACATATGAATCGATCCAATAAATCGGAAAAAATGTCAAATACATAATATTTTGATAGAATACAAACATGTAATTTCACATATCTAATTATTATTTATTATTATATATGGCGCCAGAAAATTTTCCAATGTGGCAAAAATAATATTCATTCTTACAAACAGTACATATTTTTTGTCATACCAAAATTTTAAATAAATACACACCCGATTATGGGTATCAGGGATATGGAGAAAAAGAAATAAATACAAACAAATAAAACATTACACATCTAAACTTTGAGAGACAAGAACATGCTTCTCAGACCTTGTTCCATCATCATTTCACTGTAGTTTGTCCATCCCTGGTTACTCATTCTCACTGTTAACGTAGGTAATATTGTTGTAATCAAATTTTATCATTGTTATAATCAAGTATTATCATTATTGTCATCAAGTTTAATCATTACCATGATGAAATTTGTCTTCTATTATACTATTTTAAAATTAATTTTAGAGGCAAAACTTTTTTTTTGTCGGTCCAGGGGAGGTCATTCTTGATTCCTCGCCGCTGTGTATGTCTTTTTATTTTCAATGACATACTTATACTTGCACCTTAGTACAAGTACAAATATAGAAATTTTGGAACTGCATATATCTGTCGGATAGTTATCCGTCAGATAAATTTGAAATGAAAGATAGAAAAAAGTTATCCGTCGGATAAAGTCTCAGATAAGTTTATCTGGCGGATAGCTATCCGAAACTTTATCTGAAGGTGGAAAGACCGGCCCTTAATCTGGCAATCATCTAGATGTTTTTTTTTTCATCCAATGAATACCGCGGCATTAACATCGTTTCTATTAATTTATATCATTTGTTGTAATTCGAATTGTTGATTGTACAATGTTGCTCTTGCTGTTGTGCATATCCCAATCTCTTTAATGTGTGTACCTAGTTCATAAAGTACGCTTTCTCCATTTATGCGTAGCCTCTCTATTTATATCGTGGAATATCCATTTCTTTCATAGTAACCTTTTTTGCTTATCTCTATTTTGTTAGTTTGTTTTCCTTTTCTTATCTTATTACCCGCCAGCATTCTTACAGAATTGAGTTTCGATTATTTCTTAACTCATATTTTACTGCTCTCTTCTGTTTCTACTGTAATTTTTAATGGTTTCATCTTTTCCATTACTATATAGGTTGTTAAAAAATAAGTGTAACAAATTATGAGGGCATATAGTACTGACCAAAATGTGTAAAAAAAGCTTAATCAACGTGGGTCCGATCTTCAATTGCTCCGAGATATAAAGCAGTAAAATTGAGTGTTTCCGGGGTTTATCTCTGCTACCTCGAAAACTGTAAGAGTTAGCCGCAAATTTACATTTTACTGGTATAACTAAAATTTGGACAGGCCTGTAATATTGTGCGTCTAGGTATTCCTCCTATATGTTATTGGCTCAATCTACCGATAGGCTTGGTGTCGTATGCCATCCTCGATCAGTGTTAAATGAGTTAGATTCAAAACAGGTTAAATTTGCGGTGTGTTTGCCGCATAGCGCGCCCAGTCATGTAAGTTTTATTTATTGTTAAATTTTTTATAATATTTAAGTTTATGCAATTTACATGCATGTGCGCTAGTATTATTGTTTATAGTAATACGTGTACTTCAACCTTGTAAAAAAAATAACAATATTTTATTGAATTTTAGGTTTCGTAAAGGATTAACACCAGCCGAGTTAGAAAAGCTTATACATATATGATTTAATAAAATGTTTAAGCATGGTATATTTGTGTTATTTTATTATATAAAATATATTTTCTTCGTCATTTTTAAGCTAGAAACGTGCAAAACCAAATGCGGTGTAAATGCCGCGGCGCGCCTGCTCTTGTAATTCTAAAAAGCGCGCCCTCCGGAGGGTTAAATAAAAAATATTTCATATAAAATTTTATTTTTTTATGATCTATTTACTAACATAGACAAAATTTTGTTCAATCACTATCTTTGTTAGTTTTTCTTCGATTCTAATACAGAATGGCCTCTTTCTCAAAAACAGTTGAAGATCGGATTCATGTTGATTATGCTTTTTACCTTTCGTCACCTTCAGGTAAGGAAGGTATTGTCTTTGGTCAAAAAATTCGGTGGTGAGTTTTTAATGAATAAGCACGTTTTAGGGTCCCTACAATACGAATTTACTATTTTTAAGATGATGTCTGTATATATATATATATATATATATATATATATATATATATATATATATATGTGTGTGTGTGTGTGTGTGTATGTATGTCCGTGTGTGACAATTTTTTCTCCGACGATAACTCCAATACTACTATTCTAAAAATTATAATTCTTTCGTATTCCTCTTCTGTACATCCATATGATTAGATTTTGGTTATAATTGATCCACTGGAAGTACCCTTATTTGGAGTTTTTAACAGTTTTTCTTAAAAAAACGCAGTTAAATATTGTTTTTTGACATTTTGTTATTATACATATTAAAGAAAATATTCTTCTCTATACAGTTTGATTATACATTTTCTTTCATATTCAATAGATGTAGATTTAAAGCATTATAAAGAAATTAATTTTCAAAAATTAGTCAGCTTTGCTATTTATCATGGAAACCGCTGATGCTGATATATTAAAAAAAATCTAATTGACAGATGTCAGTTGCAAGTGCAAAACCAAATATGGAAAGTGTAGGATCACAAAATTGGTATGTCATAGTGCTCCTCGCAAGTGACATGCAGAAAAAGACCAAAGAGAAGATGGAAGGACTGTATCGCAGAAGACTGAAAGGAATGCCTGTGTCAAGAAGATGTGTTGGACAGGAATGAGTGGAAGAAAAGAGGAAACAGCTACCTCTAATAAAATAGGGGAAGCTGAAGAATAAGAAGAAGTGTCAAGTGCATTTTACTTAGTGTATGTTTATGTTATAATTTTATTGGATTTATAGAATAGAAATAGTATGTGTTCATGTTTGATTTTACATGATATTATATAGAATCTGTTCCAAGGACCTTTTGGTATGGGACTTGTACAAAATACATCGAATTGACGGAAGGTTTTGTGCTCGCCACAACAGATTTTTTTTACTCATTTTGGACAGTATTACACGCCCTCATAATTCGTTACACTTATTTTTTAACAGCCTGTATATTATGGTGTGCATCTATCCAGACTCAAATCTATTTTATGTACCGTATGTCTTCTATTTGTCTACTTTCTGTCCATCCAGTATGTATGGTCACTAAATGATAAATATATTAAAAGAATCGACTCCTCTACCCAATACTTCTCCAGAACCTCTTACCACACCTCCGTTTCTTCTCTGCCTGGACTCGTCCGGAAGGAGCACTCCGTTTACCCGGAACCTTCCGCTATAACTCACTCCTGCGACTACGGAGTAACTCTTGCTACCGGAGGTGTGCTCGTGCACAAAGCGCTCGTGTGCGTCACGGTCCTGCCATAACTCCGAGCAGGAAGGCAAGTACAATACAGGGCCGGCAGGACAATGTGACAATGTGATAGCCATCACTCTGATTACCAGGGGTTAATGATGGAATCATAATGTCAAGTGTCAAGGTTACGAATATAAACACAACAGTTTAATTTTGTTATACCTAATCCGTGTTAAATTTGTATATTTCTAAATCATTCCACCAATGTGGAGTTGCACGATTTTTTGATTTGCTTTAATCGAAAGAATAAGAAAAAATATTTTACTCTTATTTTTTATTTTCTTTCATATTATTCTTTATTAAAGAGAAAATCGTCTTTGTAAATATAATATTTAAATTTCCACCGCTCTTTTCGCCTGATGACGTCAGCAAGTCACTAATCAATGAGGGAGTGGCTTATATTTGCCGCCGACAGAATTTAAACGAGTGAAGTCGTGCCAACTGTCATCTATATATGTATACATATGGAAATCTATATTAGTGATTTTTATATTTTATAAAGAGTCAAACATGAATGCAGAAAAGCGTTTTGTGTTAGTGTGCCCAAATAGAAGTAATATTATTCAAAATATTGAATATATTTTGTCTTTCCATTTCTGTTATTGGCTAGTATTACTTAGACGACACAAGCATAGCAATTTGGAGCCAATTCAATACATATACTTTTAAATTGCTACTACGTTTAATATATACAGAAATTTTAACAGAAAAATTATATTTAATAATGAACTTGAGCGATAATCGACTGAAGAATGGATGAGGGTTCCCGAAGGAAAAATTAATCGGACAAGCAGTCTGCAGTGAAATTATTTATTTCAAGTCAACGTTTTGACTAATACGTTAGTCTTCTTCAGGGCACTATAAATTATACAAAACTGTACAAAAGAGGTACTGAACGAAAAACAAAAAACATGAAATGTAGTATAAAAATAATGTACAAATTAGACATTTCTGTAAGTATTTGTACATTATTTTTATACTACATTTCATGTTTTCTGTTTTTCGTTCTGTACCTCTACTGTACATTTTTGTATTATTTATAGTGTCCTGAAGAAGACTAACGTATTAGGCTGTGTCCGATGTCGCATTTTGGCATTTGGTATTTAGGATTTAGGTCTTCTTCACATAAATACAACTCCGAATGGCACACTAGTGATATCCATTGGTTTGTATGGCAACACTTTTGAACAACAAAAATTTAATTATACAATTCGATTCAATTTGATGCTTGAGAGTAATGTTAATATTATATTTCATAAAATAGAAGCTAAGAAGCTATTATTTGACAGCAAATTTGACGTTTTGCACAAATTATAGCAACGAACATGATTTGTAATTAGTGCGCGTCAAGTTCAAGGCATAGTGTGCTCCTGCAAAACCCTAAAATCTAAATCCTAAAATCCTAAATAATCACTAGATTTAGGGCATATAAATTTAGGATTTAGATATTAGGGTGATAAAAGTGCAACATCGGACACAGCCTTAGTCGAATCATTGACTTGAAATAAATAATTTCACTGAAGACTGCTTTTCCGAATAATTTTTCCTTCGGGAACCCTCATATATTTAATAATGCTTATTAGAATTTCAGAAAAAAAATCTGATGTGGCCAGCACAAGACCTCTTGCTACTTCCGTATTGGGCTATATATGTACATAATTTATTTAATATTTTTGGTATACACAAAAAATTCTAATTACATCTATTATTCATATATTTTTATATTTTTTAATTCTTTCTATAAATAAGTTTCCTCCTACTCTTCTAAATGTTCGAAATGCTTCAAATTAATTGACGAGATTGGTCGAATATCTGATGGGTATATACAATAATTTAAATATTTAATTTAATTAAATAAGATAAGAAATATTAAATGTACTTTCCAGAAAAAGCCTTCAGTAATGTATCTTGGGTTTTTGACACTGACATTTTTTCTGTCAATTAAAAACATTTGAATTTTTCATTGGAGTTGTTTGGGCTGTGAGATTTATTACAATGTATTATTTTGTGTATACATAATTCTCTATCTCTAAATCTATAGAAGATATAACAAAGATGTTAAATGTATCGGATAGAAAATTTTATATTCTTTACTCTTTGTAATAAGGTAAATTTCCAAAAAATAATATATAGAAGATTTTTTTTAAAGAAACTACTACTTCCGGTTGTCCAATTGTTACCAAAACCTTTTCAGCTCTTTCCATTAATGTTAGATTAAGGAAAGGAATACGTAGTTAAATTGGTCTTTAGACTTATAGAATTTGAGAAACCGTTCCTAAAATATTCAGACACACACACACAACATACACACATATCCACCACACACACACACACACACACACACACACACACACACATACAGGCATCACTGAATAAATGTTAAAATCGGATTCTAGTGACCTTAAAACGTGCTTATTCACTAACATCTGGATATGCGATTTTTAGCATTAATCCAATACCTCTCTTAGTGAGAGGTAAAAATTATATTTAATATTACTACAGGACGTACTTATACAAAGGTGCCTCACTCATATTTTAAATCTTTTAACCAAGAGTGGCTGCTCTTTCATTTTAATAATAATAATAATAATAATAATAATATTTATTTATCAAAGACCATGTACATGATATAGATATTGTCAGAAAAAGAAAACAATAGAGTATTACACTGTTTTACATGTTTAAATATTCATCTATAGAATAGAAACAATTTATGATAAGAAATTCTTTAAGTTCCTTTTTAAACATTATAAAGTTGTTCAATGTTTTTATTCTTTGTGGAAGTTTATTATATAAAACTGCTCCTGCGTAATATACATTTTTTTCGAATAATGCTAATCTATGTTTCTCTAATATTAATTTACTTTTATTTCTGGTATCAAAAGAGTGAATATCATAACCTTTTTGGAAATTATTGTAATATTTTTTAACAAATAAAAGCAAATTATATATATGCGTACTAGTGAAAGTAAGTAATTTTAATTTTACAAAAGCATTTCTACAACTATCGCACCACTTCAAACCAGCCATATAACGAACTGCTCGTTTTTGTAATAAAAACACTCTATTCACATCTTTAGACAAACCCCAGAAAATTACACCGTAAGACATAACTGAGTGAAATTTTGCATGGTAAAATATTTTAATTGTGTTTGAGGTATTAATCTGTGTTAAACGGCGTATTGCATAACATAAACTTGTGAGTTTATTACAAACATACGCTATGTGATATTCACCGTTCATTTTTTCATCAATATGAAAACCTAATATTTTTGTTGACTTTACTTGTTCTAAAGATTTTCCATTGTATCTGACTAAAGCACATTCATTATTGTCTGGCCTAGTGATGAAACGTATAACATTTGACTTTTTACAGTTTAAGACAAGTTTATTTTCTTGAAACCAATATTTTAAATTATCAAGGTTTTTATTACATAACTGTATTGTGGTTGAAAAAGATGATGAATAACTAAGTAGTGACAGATCATCAGCATATGCAATAAAAGTTCCATTATCAATGCAGCCTTTAATATCGTTTACGTGGATCAAAAATAATAATGGACCCAGAATTGATCCCTGTGGTACTCCGGTGTTAACATTACATATTTCAGAATGTTCTGCATTTATAACAACAACTTGCTTCCTATTTTGTAAATAACTTGTAAGCCACTGTAAGCATACACCTCGTAGTCCATAATTTTCACATTTATTCAAAAGTAATTTATGATCTACACAATCGAAAGCTTTAGTTAAGTCAAGAAATGTGCCTATAACTGCTTGACTCTTATCTACTTGCGAATAAATAATTTTAGTATATTCGGCTAAAGCCGATATGCAATCTGAACCTTTTTGGAAACCATGTTGTTCCTTTATAAATATATTATATTTATGTAGAAATGAATATATTTTTTTGTACATTATTTTTTCAAAAATTTTATGAAATGGAGATACCAGTGCTAAAGGTCTATAATTTGAAATACATTTTGTATCTGAATTTTTATGTAATGGTAACACTTTTGTTGTCTTTAACATTTCAGGAAAACAGCCTGCGTTTAAACTAGTATTTATAATATGCAATAGTGGTTCCAAAATATAAAACATTATGTATTTTATCATATTATTAGAGAAGTTATCCAGACTTTCAGAATTTGTATTATTTAAAGATGAAATAATATTAATGAGTTCGAATTCGTCTAAAGAACATAAGAAAATTGAATTCATATTAGTGTTATCACGTAAAATGATATTTTTTTCATTAGATCTTGGTAAAGATGATATCAAGTTATGTGTTAATGTACAAAAATATTCATTAAATATATTTGCAATAGTTTTTTCATCTTTAATTAATTCATCACCTATATTTATTTCGTATTTTACAGATTTATTGTTATAATTTATGCTATCATTTATTACTTGCCATACAGTTTTTGATATGTTATTAGAATTATTAATTAATGTATCGTTGTATTGTTTTTTTGCTTGCAATACTCTCATTTGATGAGCACGTTTATATGAGTTATATACTTCTTTGCTTAGTAAATCCTTAGTATACAGTGTAAAATAATATTTTAAATTTTGAGACGATATTATTACATCATTAGATAACCATTTTTTCTTTTGATTATTTTGATTAGAACGAAATTTATATTCAATATTTGGAAAAGCAATATTAAAATAGTAAGTGAGTGTTTCCATAAAAACGGAAAACATAGAATTTACATAATTTTGACTATAAATTTCGTTCCAAGTTTCTTTACTTAACAAATAACAAAAGTATTGTTTATTGGATTCAGAAAATGTTCTCTTTTTCTTAGAAGCTGTATTTTCCTCCTGAATGCATTGTCGTAAAATGATGGTTTGTGCCGAGTGATCAGATAATCCGTTGTGATGTATCTGGCCGTCAATATTATGAATGTCTGTAAAAAAATTATCTATACACGACCCTCCACTGTTTGTAAGTCTAGTAGGTTCATTAAATACTGGCTTTAAACCGAAAACACTGCAGCAGTCTAAAAATGTATTACAATTATTGTTATTATCCAGTATATCGATATTGAAATCACCACATATTATTAATTTTGTATTGTTATTACTACCAATTGTTTCAAGTAATTGTTCAAATTTATTGAGAAATATTTTAATATCACCATCAGGTGATCTATATAATACTACAATAAAGTAGTTTACGGTTTCAGTAATTAGTTTTATGCCCGCACATTCAAAGTTTAAGTCTTCGAAGTCTATATTATTTATATTCAATTTAGACACTTGTATTCCTTGTTTTATAAAAATAAGTACACCACCATGAGCGAAGTTAGTTCTAAAGTACGCATCTGCTAATACAAAGTCTTTTATGATGTAATTATTAATCTCTGTTTCTGCCAACCAGTGCTCTGATATACACAAAATATCAACATCCTGAAGTTTAGCGAACACCTCAATAGAGTCTATTTTATTTCGAATACTACCTACGTTTTGATGCATAATTATAAAATCAGATTTTTTGATTTGACATGAGTTCTTCGTTATTACTGGATTTTGCTTCTTTAACGATTTTTGTTTGTTGACGAAAAAACTGAAAAGGCCTGAAAATGATTCCTTTTGGCCAAAATTCAGCATTCATAACCTTATCTTTGATGATTGTATTTACAGATACTTTAAACGCTTTATTTGTACCTTTAGTATTTAGTTCCTCACAGAAAAATGAATCTTTTTCGTTACCCTCTTTGCTCTGTAAGTACGAAACAATATCTTTACTTTCAACAGTTTTATTTACATTGCCTATATATAGCCAAAATTTTCTGTCTGCAGCTGTAAAATTTGTAGTTTCATTTGTATTCGTACCAAATTGTTTTCTCTTTCTTCGTGGAATCCATTCCTGAAAACCATCTTTCTGTTCTTTAACAGAATTCTCTTTATTTTCACCCATGATATTGTTTTCATTATTTGACACCTTAATCGACATATCATCTTTTTGTTTATATTTTTTAGGCAGTGTTGCCAATGTACTGTCTTTTAACAAAGTTTCCTTATAACTACTAACTTGTTTTACGTTGTTATTAGCAGTTTTGCCTCTCCTACTATTGTCAACATTGGCCTCTTCCAATATTTCATTTGACCTTGATTCAGTCAGTGCGTTTTCTGAACATTCAAGTTTATTTTTTATTTCAGCAATCTCTTCGTGCAAACTTACGTTATTCTTTTCAATCAGTTCAATATGTTTTTTTAATAATTCGTTCTGAATTCGCAGTAATTTGTTGCTTTCAATAGACTCCCGTAGAAGTTGCTGTAATAGCAGGGTTGTATCTACGTTTTCTTGTCCATCAGCTGGAATTACAGGACAAGAATGACGTTTTAAACATCCTGGGTGAAATTGTAGAGCTCCACAGGACTCACATATCACTGGTTTAGCCACTTTTACCGAGCAAACTAAACACTTTAAATCACTATCAAGATCAACAGATTTTAATTTATCCGCCATCTTTACTGAGAGAATAATATAATTTTTTCTCAGCCGTTCGTGAACTGTAAGTCTCAACGTGGCGTGGAAGAGTTATCTATGCCCTAAGGCACGGCGCTCATTATGCAGGTGACGCTTTGTTCAGTGACGTCGGTGTCCCGACATCCCTAAGGACCGGACCTGAATTCCCTAGGACTCTTCCAACAGGAACAGGATTGAGGATGAATGAACGACAAAAGCGGAGAATGTTAAGGTTAAGCTAAGTGTTTTTACAGAAAGAAAATGAGGAATTGTGATTTGATTTAGTTAGTGGTAAAACTGAGAGTTTTCTTTTATTATTGTAGCAAGGATTTTGAATTTGATATTGTTATCACATCATTTCAGTTATCAGTGTAATAATTTCAAGATTAATACATTATTACGATACATGGCGAAACTGTTCTAAATTTATGTCCGATGTTGCACTTTTATCAAAAGTAATATCACAAGACCTTCTGATTTTATCGATATATTTTTATTTTGCACGAATTTTTTTTGCTAAAAAGCAAACTGCATGGTAAATCCCGACTCCGAAGGAGGAGGGGTTTTACCTCATGCCAGTTAGCTTGAGTGATTTTGCTTAAAAGCAAAAAAAAATGAGTGCTTAAAAATAAAAGTTTATCTGAGAAAATCTGAGAGGTCGTGTGGTATTTGGTGCGATAAATTACAAAGACAAAGCAAAATGAAACTTAACACATTAATTGTCACACTGACAGTTATAAACCATAACAACTGTTTATTTACTTAGTAGCGGAAAATTATCGGAGTATCGGGGTTTTATCGAGATAACGGGGTTTTATCAGTATAATACTGTTCCCATTGGTTGAATTTTCAAGTGTTTTGCATCATGATTGGTTAAAAACTAGTCGTTGGAATTTATCACCCTAATATCTAAATTCTAAATTTATATGCCCTGAATAACGTCATTATTTAGGATATTAGGAGTTAGATTTTAGTTCCCTTATTTGAAGTTCTTATCAATATGAAATAATATCTTATTCTCTATAATATATAGTCTATACGGTTTGATTATACATTTTCCTTCATATTCAGTAGATATAGAGTTATAGAATTAGAAAGAGATAAACTTTTAAAAATCAATCAGCTTTGCTAAAATCATGGAAACAGCTGATATATATCCAAAAAAATTCTAATTAACAGATGTCAGTGTCAAGTGGAATACCAAAGATGGAAAGTATAGGATCAGAAAGTGGTATAAGTGACAGAGTGTCCCTTGCAAGTGACTTGCAGTTGCAGCCTCGCCTCAAGAAGATTGAAGGACTGTGTAGCAGAAGATTTGAGAGAGGAAGAACTGTGTGAAGAAGATGCGTTAGACAGGAATGAGTAGAAAAGAAGAGTAAGAACTAGCGACCCCTAATAATATAGGGAAAAGCTCAAGAAGAAGTGTCAAGGGTAATTTACATAACTTACATTCGTGGTATAATTTTATTGAATTTATAGAATCTTTTCAAAGGAACCTTCGGTATAGTGTGTTCGTGTTACAAATTTACAGGATATATAGAATATATTTCAATGAACTTTTGGTATGGGATTTGTACAAAATACATAGAATTGACGGAAGGTTTTGTACTGGCCACAACAGATTTTTTGAAATAAAATATTAACATTTAATCTAAAGCAATAAATTAAATCTAATTGTATAATTAATTCTTGTTATTCTAAAGTGTTGCCCTATATGGGTGTCATTACAGTGCCATTCGAAGCTGTATTTATCTGAAGAAGATCTAAATTCTAAATGCCAAAATGCGACATCGGACACAGCCTAAGATTGAGTGGACGGATGATAAACCTAGTCAGTGCCTCTTAGAGGCTTCAGTACCCAACACTGATGAGCTCTAATAAGAGCGAAACGCGTCTGTGGTTCTGGTTGAGTAGGCCAGTCTCTGATAAATGACCGAGAGGTTGATTCAGAGATTGTAATCTTGTGAAATGTGTCAAGTATAATTTTTTAAATTTAAAGATTTTTATTTTATCGTTGTCCACAAATAATATTAAAAAATTAAGAAAAACCAGTTCGCAAAACATTCTTCCTTTGAAGAGTGAAGAAATATGTTAGCAGAAGATGAAAGCTGCACCATTTGGATTATGAATCATGATTATTTTACTCCTTCCTAATGTAACGGCAGTAAAAAGTAAAAGATTCTTTTTTACTACATTTCATTTCATCTGCAGAAATTAAGTTAGTTTTTTAATATTAAACGGCTGAAGGAGAAACGTCGTTTATCTTTGAAGAAAGACATAAAAGATATATTTTAACGCAGTCCATTAATTTTTAACAAAAACATTTGGATAAGAAACAGAACTAAGAAACTGTTCCGGCAGTGGACAAATGAGCACTGATAAAAATATTACTGGGCCTATTATAAAGAAAAATCTCTCTCTTGCTTAGCTAATCAGAGAAAAAATACGAACAGAACTGTTCCATTCAAGACGAACAAGAGATTTGCCAAATACACCTGAGTGTTATTATGTGAACAATAATTTAGCAAATTTATCATCGAACTATTTAAATAAGCATTTTAACTTTTTAGTCCTGAAGATATTATAAGTGTATATTGAAAAATCGAGTTAACACATAATCTACACCACAGTCGGGAAATTTAAACATTTAAATGAACTCAATTATTAAATTCGGTACATCATATATATCTTTTTTAATTTCTTGTCAGTGTGCTTATAAATAAATGATTTGATGCCGTCGCCCTATCTGTAGGTGAGTAGAAAAGTACATAAAGTGAAGAGCAAGCTAGCAAAGAGGCTGAGAGCAGCATAACTTATTCCGGTGCTGAAAGTGACTATTCATTAAACGCAAATCCCCCAAGAGGTTTACGAGCGAAAGCGCACCACCTTCAGGCCTACCAACTCACCTAACTATATGACAGTAACCCTGCGTAAACTTTCCTAAGTAGATGTATTGCCTACCCGAGTGAAAAACTACCGATAAGAGACGAACTATCAGTAGAGAAATATATAACATATACTCCTATTTCTAACAATAATTATACATGCATTCGTGTCTTGATAAATCATTCATTTCGTATAGTTTGCAAGTTAATCTATAGATATCCACCTCCTAATAACTTTATTTGGCAAATAATTTCTATGGTAATATTTGCTGATACAGTTGTGTACATATTCGCCAAATAAAGTTGTTAAGAGGTGAATATCTCAGCTAACTCTTATATATCTTCTGTTTAAATTACAAATTAGTTTAGATTATTTTATCTGTAAAAAAAAAAAACCGGATAGCTTCATTACCATTTCGGCTTTAATGCCTCTATTCTGTACACTTCTATAAGCTTTGTAAGCACTGTAACCTTATTAAATGTTCGACTGTAGTAAAAGTGCTATTCCGTACATTCGTAAATTCGCTGTAGTTGCTACAAAACTGTACGAAATTTCTGTAATTTTACAGTGAAAATATCGCCCAATCTCTCAACAATTTCATGTACGCGTGTTAAATTTGTTGTCAGTTTCATATTCTAACGCATTGTTATAATATAACTAACATGTATAGTAATATAATAAAATTATTTATTTATTTATTTATTTAATATTGGAAGAAGAACATGGAATGAATGAACAACGAATATTGAGAGACAAATAAACCATTTGAAATGACATATATTCATTTTTCCAAATGTTTCCGACTAACCAAAAACTTGGTTCTCGAATTATTTGGTAATACCGAAGTTCATGCCACTAGAACTAGACGAACTAGATAACAGGAATTCCATTTCATTTAAGGATAATAAATATTATTTTTACAATAACTGAGAAAATTATATATGTTTACTCATAATTTCAGATATTAGTAGCTCTATATTTATTCAGTAATAGTTCATATAACAAGCAGTTGGAGAATACAATTAAAAAATAAATTAAATATTCTGATCTTTCGTCATATTATGAGACTGTTTCCTTTTATTCTTTACATTTTCTTTATTGCAAAGAAACAAACTCTTGAGGTTACATTACATAAATTATCTACATAAGTCAAATTTATACATATTTAATAAACATTCATAATATAAAATTATACTTATATTTACCGTATTATTATTATTATTATTATTATTATTATTATTATTATTATTATTTATTTTAATATATCGTCATAATTACCGATGTCTACATGTGTTGTAGATACTGGCACACCCAGAAATGGGTAAAATATGCCGTGATGATATATTTATTTATTTATTTTATACTTATATTTGCAATGAACTCTGCATTATGCGCCTTTTTGCTTTTTTTAAGTCTTAAAATGAGATACTCCACCACTTCAGAACTTAAAACGTCAAATTTAAGAAAGAAATATGAAACTAGCTGCACTGTAAATACAAGTTACATAGTTAAACATTATAGAAGCAAGTACAGAATAGTTGTTACTGTAGCTCCATAGGAGGACGATTTACAGACCTCTGTAATTTACAGAGCTTGTAAAGATACAATGTTTCAGAGCTTTTGTACAGAATAGAGACATAAATTCTAAATAGTCATTTATGCAACAAGGTGTAAACACAAGCTTAATGACATAAGCTCAATTATTTCGAAAATTATTGACCGAATGTCATAAACCTTGTTTACACTTGAGTTGCATACAAAATTTTTTATACGACAAATAATATTCCTGAAGCAAATTAAAAATTTGATAGATAACAATTTGAACACACCAAATACTGAGTTCACATTTGATAGGTAACAGATCTGAAGTTGAATACTATAGTACTCAGTCAGTATTACCAACATGAATGTAAAGAAAAAATAAATTTAGATAAGACAACTTAAATGCCATACGTGTATTGATGGTGATAGCTTTGTAATGTATAAACTAAATAAAATAGGAAAATCGTTTACTTTATTCACTGCTACACACAGAAAAAACGAACCTTCTGAATTGTAGTTAAATTAACTAAATAAATCTGTGATTTTCAGCCTTCTAATATGTTTTCATTAAATTATCTAAGTTGATTTAGTTAAATTTTCTAAATTTGTAATAACAAATTATAGTAAAATTAAATATAAAATTAGATTAAATAACTACATTTAGTATTGAATTAAAAATAAATAAAGAAATTAACTAAATATATATTTAAATTTTCTATTTACTTACCTAATTCATTAGATAACTCACCGATAATTGAAGGACAAAAATAATGAAGCCAAAATATAGTAAAATTAAATAAAATAAATAATTAAAATAACTATTTACATATTTAAATTAACGATTTTTAACAAAATATTTATTATCTATTTCGGGTTAGTTAAAATGCTAAATTAAGATTTGTAAATTATACTAAATTATTAGACATATTGCCTAATAAAATAATATATAATTAAAATTAGACAAAATTTCAAATCTTTTTTTTCTGTGCACATCAAGGTATAAAAATATAATCAATCTTCTTTTTTGTTAAAAGATCTGGAATTAAATTTACATTTGATGTAGATATTTGTCAGTGTATATTATGTAGAGAACAATATTTCCCCAACATAATATTCTTGCTATTCACGTCTCCGTTGGAAACAAAACGCCGGACGAAACTTCCGAAACAGTCGGGACACCTGACGAACCTACTAAACGATTCGTCTATCGTCTTTGTTGCACGAAACATGAGATGAGAAGTCGTGGGGTTTTATATTCGCCCAGTGTTTCAGTGTATTTTGATCCTTACATGCGCTACTTGCGGTCTGCCGCTCCAAGCTTGGATCGCAAAAGCTCGCCCGGAAGATATCAGTATGCCGGCCGGGTAGCACAGAGTGAAAGCTTGCTATGGACTTGAACATTAGTTGCGACTTGCAGCGTTTCATTCGTGTAGAATTGAAAGTAAACTAAAGATACTAAACGTGAAAGGATGTGAGAAGGACTATAATCGTTTCAGACACATTATTTTCTAGAAGCAACGAACTAAACTTCAGTGTTACTGGACATACAATGGAAATTTCTTCTTCTTTATCTGAACTTGGTAAATCGGAGAACAAGATTATTTTATGTTCATTTATTTTATTTTTTTTATATAAAAATTGTGAACCAGCAAAGCAATATTGGATTTAGATATGTGACAAAAATGCTAAGAAAAGTGACAGACAGATGATGTACGGGAATAATAAAAAACAAACAAAAGGAGTATTGAATAATATACAGTTGCGTCAAAAGTTTTGCGCCACACATATTTTATTTCTTTTAAAAGAATATTTATTTTTGTAATACATTTATATAGTACATAACTGTTAGGAATTACCGTTACTAATTACCTTGTAATTAGTATATTTAACATATTTTAAAATTTATATTCAATGTATTTTATATGCTTAAAACCAAATTGATCGTGTTCATAAATATTGCGCCACGTTGTAGCTAGCAGGTATATATGATATTTTATTGAAATTTTTCATCAGATTCCGAAATTAAATTAAATTTAGACCGTTGTCTAATAAAATGATAAAACACACCCACTTTCAGTTATGAGAATCTGTAATAAAACTTTCTCGACAGGGAAAGGGTTCTCGCGAGATAGCTGGCTTGTTAAAGATTGATAAGAGCACAGTAATTAGAATTATTACCAAATATGAATAGCCAAAATCATCAGGTGACAAGAAAAATGCGCTAGCCCCCGTAAACCAACAAAGCGAACAGATAAAATAATTAAACTAAAATCTATAGCAGATCCAAGAAAACTTCTTTGGATATTGCAAAAGAAGTTCGAATAGAAAACCTTATCAATGTCAGCCGAAGTAGTGTGTCTCGAAGGCCTTAAGGTGAAGAGAATATTGGTCATGGACATGTCAGTATTTAAAAAAACTTTTAATTAGTAGAAGAAATAAAAAGTCGAGACTAAATGTTATAAAACATATCAACATTGGAATGAAGGCGACTAGTGAAAAGTATTATTTTCGAATGTAGATTTTTTTTTAAAATGATGGTACGAAGTATTTTCAGTGACCAATAATTCTAGATACCAAATCCCTACAGTTAGGTATGACAGAGGAAATATGATTTTACGTTGTGCATGTTCTTAGAACGGTGAAGGTCTATTAGTCCAGATTAAAAGTACCTACTATGGATGCCGTAATGTAAAGACATGTTTTAACAAAGCATATACTACATTACGCAAGAAAGAATATGCCACGGGGATGGGTTTTTCAACAGGATAACGAACCTAAACATTCTACAAAACTAGTAAAGGAGATTTAAAAAAAGTACGAATACTTGGCTGGCCATGCCAACCTCCGGGTTTAAATCTAATAGAGAATACATATGGCAAGACTTAAAAATACGCATGGGTAAAGAAAAACACTTCAGCGAGGGTAAATTATGGAACTATTTGGAAAATGAATAGCAAAATTTACCTCAAGATTCTATTACAAATTTAATCAAATCAACGATGAGCTACAGTGATTGCTTCAAGAAGAATGTCGACGAAGTTTTAAATATAGAATACAAAATCGCAAGTCCGAAGAGATTGTACCATTTTTTACCTCTCGCTAAGAGAGGTATTGGATTCATGCTAAAATTCGCATATCCAGATTTTAGTGAATAAGCACGATTTAAGATGCCTAGAATCCGATTATAACATTTTTAAAATGATGTCTGTGTGTGTGTGTGTGTGTGTGTGTGTGTGTGTGTGTGTGTGTGGATGTGTGTATGTGTTTATGCCTGGTTGTTGGACGGACGATTCCTCAAGAACTATTTAAGATCTGCTTAACTATGAATTCCTCAATCTGCCATTCCTGGGAAGAGCTGAAGAGGTTTTGGTAACAAATGGAAAACCGGAAGTAGTAGCTTAGAAAAATTCTTATAAATTTAATTTTTTGGAAATTTTTGTTATTACAATTATTGAAAAACATAATATTCTCCATCTAATACACTTAAAATTCTTATTATATCTTATATAGATTTAGAGATAAAGACATTATAGATTAATCTTCAAAATTTTTAGTGACATTCTGATAGCTTTTTCTGGGATGTACATTTAATCTTTCTTATTGTGTTATTAATTAAATATTTGAAATTATAAGTAAAATGCATATATCCATCAGAAATACCGCCAATCTGGTTTATGAATTGGAAGAATCTCTGACATTTAAAAAATTCCTCATACAACGAAATATATATATATATATATATATATATATATATATATATATATAATTAGAATTATATGTGTGCAGAAGACATGTGAAATACAATAAAAAACAATATTTGGGTAATGTTCTGTATTTTTTTGTTATAAAATGACGATTCGATAGCGAAGTGCAATACAATAGCCTAATACGGAAATGGCGAGAGGTCTTGTGCTGGCCACAACAGATTTTTTTTATTACTTTTATAGTATGCATATATCTGGCGCAATACTTTTGAATAATTTGAAAATATTTAATGCACAAATACACATGTTTATAAAAATAACTGTTTCATTTCTTTATCACTTTTATAATAATTAATTGAAAGATAGCTGTGGTCTAGTAGCTATACTCACCGTCAAATCAATATCGACTGATGATCAATTTTATCCTTTCTCCCCACCTTGCTCCTTGCCCTGCGGTGTTGCCGCTTGTTCATAACTTAGCATTTTTAACAACTGACGGCAAGTCAAATCAATATAGCTGGGTCTGAGTGGTTCGGAGGTCATTATAAACCGCAGGTCCGATTTTCAAAATGCAGATCCATGTATTTATTTCTTTTTGTCATATTTTACTTAAAAAATACATGTCGCCTTTATCAAATATTCTCAAGAAGAGAAGTTTGTAATATTTATTATACCAGAGAGACTATTAAAAACAAGAACAAGGTTGAAAAGTTAATAAAATATATAATAAAGTTAAAACTCATGGTAAAAATTGAGGTTACCGTTACATTTTTCATCTAAGATTTCACTGTTTGGTGGGAAGTGATATCGTTTAAATTTTAAGCTTCTTTAAAATTAAGATCAAAGAAACACTTCATTTTGAAGAGTGTTTTATATGAAAGACTTTTTTAGAAGACAAATTAATATGAAGCATTTTTCTTTTTACAAACTCACTAACGATTTAAATTACACATTGAAAACTGTACATGAATAAAAATTAATTAAAAAATGACTCTGGTTTCCATATAGCAAAAGGAGAAAATAAATTAGTAATACATTAAATGCGGTGAATTTTGAAATGTATTTCATGTACGAGTAGAACGGAAAAGTATTTTTTCCAAACGTTCCATCAACCAACGGAAGCAGTTTCATTGGCTAATCAAATAACCAAAAATGGCGATGAGCTATCAGAGCGAATCGCAGAGCAGACGAAAAACAAAACATCAACATAATCCGATAGAAATAATGGCCGATTGCACGCTCCATAAAATTTCAAAAGCATTAATAAATATCTTGAAATTGCACATTTTAATTAGAGCTTCAACACAACAACAATCGAATGAAACAAATAATAAACGCGCGAGAGAATCGCAATAGACGGGGAGATTTCCATAAATATCAAATAATAATATTATATAATCGGGCAACTATGGTACTTTAGTCATCTTCAACAAATGGCCCATATATGCTTCTACATAAATCTGTACCTATTCTGTATACAATTTTTAAGTTTCTGGGTTTTGAAAAGATTTTGGTGAAAAATTCATGGACTTTAACGAGACTTGAACCCAGGATCTTCCTATGTCTAACAGGATGCTCCACCAACTGAGATTTACAAGTTTCTTGAAATTAATGAATTATCAAAGACAGTTGGACTCTAATTAATAAAAAAGTGGAAGTGGACAGTTCTGGGAATATCAGCAATAAACAAATAAATAAATTACATAGTCTATCTAGGAGTTTCTAGGGCCAATTATTTCATAATTTTATAGAATCATTCAGATTCTCTACCATTCTATATTTAAAATATTCTGAGTGTATGCTCACAAATCTAGGGACCCGGGATCGATCCAGTGACATAAAAATGACTCCTGTGGTTCTCTCTCTACGACAGTAATATGTGTACGAATATACCATCATTATTACCGATATCTGTTTAAAGAGCAGATTGGCAATGGGTAATATGCCGTGATATTATCTGTAGACAAAATATCACAATAGATAACTGTTAATAATGTTGTCTAGAAAATGAATGATTTGCAAAAATAATTATTCACTTCTACAGTTTACAGTTGTGGGGCCTGTTTACCTTGCGTCACCTTTAGATAAGGACGGTACTGTTTTTGGTCAAAAAATTCGGTGGTGAGTTTTTAATGAATGATCACGTTTTCGGGTCCTTAAAATAGGATTTTACTACTTTTACGATGATGTCAGTACGTGTGTCTGAGTGTGTGCCTGTGTATCTCTGTATGTTTGTGTGTGACAAAAATTTCTCCTACGATAACTTCAATACTACAATTCTAAAAATTATAATGTTTTCGTACTATTCTTCTTTAGATCCATATGAAGAGCTGATTACATTTTGGCTATAACTGGTCATCCGGAAGTTCCCTTATTTAAAGTTCTAACAGTTTTTCTTGAAAAAAATGCAGTTAAATATAATTTTTTGACATTTTATGTGATTATCAATATGAAAGAATATCTTATTGTCTATACAGTTTAATTATATATTTTCTTTCATTTCTTTTCAGTAGATATAGAGTTAAAGAATTATAAAGAGATTAACTTTTTTTTATAATTTTATTGGATTTATAGATTCTTTTCTAAGGAAATTTCGGTATGGATGTTGTGGAAAATAGTATATGTTCATGTTACATTTTTACTGGATATTCCACGGAACTTTTGGTATCGGATTTGTACAAAATACATAAAATTGACGGAAAGTAATGCGCTGGACTCCGATTTTTTGAAAACATATTAATTTTGTTTCGAAAATGTTCTCTAGTTAATTCCATATTTTCATCTCCCAAAGAATCTAACGATTGGTTAACGATATGATCATGTTACAATATTTTTTGTCAATTAAAATTTACTATGGTTCTCATAAAATGGTAATCGTAACTCTTCTGCGACATACAAATATGATACTATACTCGTACATCTAGCTCTCTAGTCATTGTTGAATCGGCTTTCCCATAGGGATATCTTGTTGAGGAAGTAGTCACCAGTCCTATCCCTTCTCTAGGTAACGACAGCCGACATGTCTCTCAGGTTATTATTATTCGTGGTACGCGGTGGGAATTGCATAAATACAACGGTATAATTGGTAAAGTAACGAATTAAGCAAATAGTTAGCAAGCTGTTTAACATTCAGACAGCAGTCGCGTCAGCCTCGCATGATTGAGTTAATATTCGGGTTTAGTTGAGAGAGAATGAGATCGAACATGAAGTGGACATACGGAGCATAAGGTTGGCGACAGATGTGGATGTGGACACTTTATACTTTGTTAACTGTTTGCTATTCTGCCACTATGTCTGCAGATGTACCTATTACATAGGTATACGTTGGTTCTACAAAGTACGAGCCTAACTTCATAATAGTTATAATTATTAAACCTACACGAATGGTGAGAAATTTCTGCAGAATTCTTTCGACTAGATATAGACTTAAAACTTTCAAAAAGGTGTGGGCCAAATGACGGGTGATTATAATTCGACCGGCATTTAAAGGGTCATCATCTAGTCTAGATTGGCGTAATTTGAAAATCAACTTCGTAAAAATCCAAATTCTACCTTTCAAGACATATGAGATAATACTTTAACGGCTCATTCACAGCTACGAAAATAAGAAATATAATTAAGATTTATGATTGGTGTTCACAGCTTAGAGAATAAAATGTAAATTAACAAGCAATTATAACAACTTAATACCTTTTAAAGCACTGTACGCAATCATATAAGCGAACCTTCGTCTTAAGACAGCTTTTTGAAATTATATTTAAATTGAAATCCTTTTGCCAGAACGTAAATTGACAGTTCAAATGACAGTTGTTACGTATGTGCTTATTTTTTGTGTAAAATATTTTATTCACAATCATTATAGTAATATACCGGTTCCTAATCTTTTAAATGGCACAAATATGATCCCTGTGGTGCACTCTCCACACCAGCTATGAGTGCCCGTGAGGTGAAGCTTGGTAAGCGTCCGTACGGTAAAATATATCGTCATCATTACCGATGTCTACATGTGTTGTAGATACTGTCACACTCAGTAATGGGTAATATGCCGTGATGATATATTTATTTATTTTATTTTAACCTTTTGGAGGTTGGGAAATACGTCACTCCTAACTTTAATGACAATCTCTTGGGTTGGAAATAACAGATTACACTTCTATCTCTTGAATTGGAAATGCTTATGTAGAGATTGTAGTGATGCCGCGAGATCTCGCACTTTCGAGATCTCGAATTTCTCGAATTTTCGAGACGAGATTAATCTTATTCTCGTCTCGATATTTCGAGACGAGACGAGAGTAATGCCCTCGAGATTTGCTCGAGACGAGAGTAGAAATTCGAGATCTCGAATGTACCTACTATTTTTTGTATTACATAAATATTTCTAATTAAAATAAATAAAACAACAAAATAGTTGTCGGTATAAATAAATATTTTATTTGCCTTTTCATTTACATTCATATTTATTTATTAATTTTAAATTTATTGCGTTTTAGTAAAAAGAAAATGCGCAAGTGACATCTATGGTATAATCTTCACCCGCACTATACGAATATATAATCATAATTACCAATATTAGCGTACAAAGCAGATTGCTACACCCAACTACGGGTAATAAAGCCATGATATTTTAGAGTATTTTTTACTTACCATTCAAACACCAGATTTAGTAAAATAATGTTTTAATCAATGGTACCCGTTTATTAAATTCATGTAGCTTGTAATGTTTATTTATTTACTATTTCTAACTATAAATTCGAGAAATTCGAGACTCTCGAGTCGAGACCGAGAGAAAGTAAGAAAAAATATGACGAGACGAGAGGAAGAGAAATCTCGTCTAGAAAATTCGAGACGAGACGAGAGTGAATTGTTTCTCGCCATATCTCGTCTCGCGCATCACTAAGATCCTTATAATAAAGTAGGCTAAAACAAATTTTAAGAGAGCTGTCAATAATATTAATAAAATTAAGGTTATAACTCATTGATTTATTTTGAAAATTATTGATTTAAAATGAAGATGATTGTGAATAAATTAGTATACATAACTTAAGTCTCTTTTGTTTTGTTGACATAAATTCTGTCAGATCAATTTGTATTTTTATTTTTAAATATTTTTTTATATACAATTATTTTACAAATGTATTATTTGTTTTGTACTAAAACAAGACTTATTACGTTAGAAATGTGTATTTACAATATATAATCCCCCCGGGTCACAGCAGAAGCGTATTCGTCGCGACCCTTGGAATTCTGCTACCACCAGGCTGTACTTGTTGCCTTCACAAGAATTTGCCGATAAGCATAGGAAATAATGGCTACAACATCTAGAAGCTAAAGCAAAGTGAGATATACCATGTACCTATATAAGTAAGTCATATCATTACTCTTATGTACCTTATGTCTGTTACGAGTACAATGTATGGCTTGGACATGAAATAAATAAATAAATAAACCTCGATGGGAGTTTCATCACAGCCTCGCGCTTTATCTCACCTCGAGGATTCGCCTCTCGGTAATATACATAAGCCCGTGGCTGTAATGAAACATCTCCCACCTCGGATGCAATATACTATAACATTTGCAAATTCTTGTGTTTACGTCTTATGTTTAATTTTATTTTCGAGAACTGTGGACACTTTCATAAAAATCTATTGTTTATTTTTACCTCTCGCTAAGAGAGGTATTGGATTCATGCTAAAATTCACATATCCAGATTTTATTGAATAAGCACGATTTAAGGTCCCTACAATCCGATTATAACATTTTTAAAATGATGTCTGTGTGTGTGTGTGTGTGGATGTGTGTATGTGTGTGTGTGTGTGTGTGTGTGTGTGTGTGTGTGTATGTATGTATGTATGTCTGGATGTTGTAGTCACGATTCCTCAAAAACTATAAGACTTAAAAAATATTTAACTGCAGTTTCCTCAATCTGACATTCCTGGGAAGAGCTGAAAAGGTTTTGGTAACAATTGAACAACCGGAAGTAGTAGTTTCTTAGAAAAAATCTTCTAAATATAATTTTTTGGGAGTTTTTTTTATTAAATATTGAAGAACATAAAATTCTCCATCTAATACACTTAAAAATTTTATTATATCTTGTATAGATTTAGAGATAAAGACTATATAATTTATAGAGTATACTAATCGCAGAGGCCAAGGCACTAAGGAAACCAGTTGACAAATTCCAATGTTTATAACATGACACATGTCATTGTCAAATATCAACAGTTTCAGTGACATTCTGATAGCTTTTTCTGGGAAGTATATTTAACTTTTCTTATTGTTTTATTAATTAAATATTTGAAATTATAGGTAAAATTGTGGTAAAATGCATATATCTATCAGAAATACTGCCAATCTGGTTAATGAATTGGAACAATATTTGACATTTAGAAACATCCTCATACAATGAAAAATAGATATAATTTGAATTATATGTGTGCAGAAGACATGCTAAATATAGTAAGAAACAATATTTGGGTAATGTTCTATAAGATTTTGTTATAAAACGACGGTTCGAAAGCGAAGTGTAATACAATACTTATATAGCCTAATATGGAAATGGCGAGAGGTCTTGTGCTGGCCACAACAGATTTTTTTATTTTTATTTTTACGGACAATTTTATTTTTATTTTCGAAGCTGTAAATGTGGCGTAACAGAAGAATATGCAGAAATTGTGGATACAATATTTAATAGAATTAAAATTGTTATTACTAATAAAGATGAAGTAATTCAATATTAAATGGCGGAGTGGGAGCTTTTAAAAAGTGAGAGGAAAGCATGGTGACTTGTGTTATTATTGAAGACAACTACTATAAAGATATACATATAAAGTAAATTCTCAAAATATATGTTATTCCCAATAATACATAATACATGCTAAGAACACTATATAGGTGTGTATATTTATAGAACTGAAGAATTATTACACTCACAAAATGAAATATACTCATATATGGAGTATACTGGTAGGATTATTTGTTCAGAGAGCTAAATCCATATAAAATATTGGTACCTTAGATTATGTGCGATATATATGTAATAGTTGAGAATGTTGTCATTATGCATGATTATTAATTTTAATATTCTCATATCATAGGGAACGAAACTTTGTTTGTATATTAATAGACTAGAGTGTATCCCCCCTTTATTTGCGAAATCATCTCGTTGGTCAGGTTACAAGTTAGCAGACAAATCGAAATTCGCATTCCCTTCTTGATTAAACGTTGATTGGTTGTAGTATTGTGTTTTCGAACTTGGTGAATTCGGAATCCAATGGAACATCCACACCACATAGATAAACTTAATATCAGTAGCGTAGAAGTTTCCAGAATTTGGGCACAAATTTAAATAACAGGAAAAGTAGTAATTATAACGTTTAACTCAAGTATGAAGAATATACCTATTAAACTATGCTCGAATACCGCTGAAAGGTACACACGCGTAAAAAGTTCAAAATTAAAATAAATTATGTATTTAGATACTTTTTATTATTCTGATTTCAAATGTTGACACAGGTCGCCATCTTTTTTCGTTCCCATGATATTTGCATTTAAAGTCAAAGTCAAAAATACTTTTTGGGTAAACATCAAAATGGGTGGAAATACGGATTTGGTGACATCACAATTCGATTCTTTCAGATTATGACCAATTTTAGTTATTTTGTTCTGAAAATTGCATACACATAGAATCGAATGGAGATATTTGCAAGTCACTATTTCCGCGCATTTTAGGGTTATAATAAAAAGTGAGTGATTTTCGGATCCAACTTTGAACACAAATATCTCGGAAAAGGATAAATATATCAACCTGCGGTTTCAAAATCAGCGCGTTGAGAAAAAATCTAATAGTTTAAAAATTGGATTTTTAGCCAAAAATGAGTGTCTGTTTAGGACTGTAACTAAAAAATGGCTAGTGATACCAACTTGGGAAAATCATCAATCGATTCTACGAATATAACTACATACTTATATAAATTTTCCGAGTTATTAAGCAAGTAAAACATGGTGCTAACATTATGTATACAGAGTGTTTCATGTAACAGTACAAGGCTTTAGTGAATTCTAGATACCGAAACGAGTAATAAATCCCAATAAACATTGGTGCCATAATGCTTCCTAACAGAGATACCGGGGAATTCATAAAAACAAGAATATAGTAACCTAGCTTTATTTATTTTTTTATTGGGTCATAAATACTTAATTATAAAAAGAATTTTAGAGCAAGTGTTCAAAATGTAAAACATTGCATTCAATAAAAAAATAAGTCTATATTATTTAAAAATATAATGATTAAATTATTATATTGAACAAGAAGGAATGTGATGGATGATATCAGGAATCAGATGGTTTTAAATAAAAAACTCCAAATGTCTTGACTCACACTGTTCAATTTAATAATAGTTAAACAACCGGTTTCGATCATTTTTCAGGTACCGCAAATTTGCAGTGGTGCATCGTCCTTATTCGCACATTTTTCATCAGCAATCAGATTTTAATTTTTGACTGTTTACTTTCTTTTTATGTAAAAAAAAAATATGTAAAAAATTGTTCACTTTTACATCTCTTGCCGAATGTTCTATAATGTCATAATTTTTCATACCGGTATCTTGAAAATGATCATTTAAATGATCAAAACCGGTCGGTAAACTATTATTAAATTGAAAAGTGTGAGTTAAGACATGTGAAGTTTTTTAATTAAAACCATCTCATTCCTGATTAAAATAATACATTTGTATTAAATACAGAATGCTTTGCAATACTGTTTTTTGAATTAGAGATATTTTAATAATATTAAATGACAGGTATAATAATTAAATATCGGTTTGAAATAAACAAAAGGGTATACAAGGATATAAGAGAACTGCAGTGTGTTCAGAGAAAAAAAAAACTAATTCGGAGTAGGCTATGAAAACAGAAACGTATGTCTGATCATTATTCAATTCAAAAGTCCAGTTGTCAAAATTGATCGTGAAATGTAATAAGGAGAAAAGATAATAATGAAAGATAGAGAATATTGCCATTCACCATTTTCTAATTTATTTCTTTTTCTAAAATAAGAATTCAAGAAGAAAAGCTTCGATTTCTATCGATAACATTTTTGACAATGTTGACATTTAATTAAATACTTTCAAATTGACATATTGTTTTTGTTCATAGCCTACTCCTATTTTTGAACACTGTATTTTCTGCTATTTCAGTATTATGCTTCTTTAAGATAAATCCTTGGCATCTCTGTTAGGAAGCTTTGTAACACAGACATGAAACATACTGTATTTGCACTATTTCGAACTGTACATTGTCCCCTGGACGCACGTGCCATTTGTGTTTAATTCTTTACTTTTGACACAGCTTCTTAATTTTGCTAATTCTGTATCGTACGCCCCTGCTTGATAGTCTTTGAATGTGAAACCAATATTACCGCGGAAGATGAGTAAAGTTGTGTATAATAGCAACAATATCCTGACAGTTACTCTTATTAGTAATCACCAAATTAGCAGCTTTGAAACTAGAGAAATTGTCGCGGGTTCCATTGTCGAGTTCATATCAGAGAGGGGAATATTTTTGAAACCACTGAAATGCCAACGAAAGCTCTTCAACAATAACGACCTAGTTTGCTAATTAGAAATAGTTAGTCAAATTGAAGGAAACTTTTTCAATAACAATGTTGTAAACAAGTTATGAAAAAAGAACAAGATTCTATTCATTTTTCATGTTGAGTACTTTATTAACTAAACGGTAAATAACTGAGAAATAATTTTAAACAAGGAGTAAAGTATGAACAATATTAGAGTTGCAGTAGAACTTTTAATGAGAAAAAACATAAAAATTGTTGATTTAGTAGCAATTTTTTTCCATTTTAAAATTTCATGTGAGAAATGTTTATGGTCCTTTCAAAATATTTTTTCAGAAATGGGTGATGATATATTATTTCTAAGAGATAAATTTTATATATATTTTTAAAATATCTTGTTTTCATATCAGTATCGTGAATAACTCAAATGTGATTAACACAGTTCTTTATCCATTAGGTTTACTTCAAGTGTTGAGTATCGTTTACATTTACCAGACCAAGTAAAAGACGTTTTCAGATAACAATACCGTCACAGTATGTTACGTTTCATTTAATATGTTTCTTAATATCCGTCAAAAATTACTTGGCACCCTACTATCATAATTCATGCACAAAGAACGACTCATTTCCTTCTCCACTGTTTAAAAGCTAGCAACTGCATACCACAATGGGGTATTCCACTCAATTTTTTACCTTCCGTCACCTTTAGGTAAGGGAGGTATTGTCTTTGGTCAAAAAATTCGGTGGTGAGTTTCTAATGAATAAGTACGTTTTAAGATCTCTAGAATACGATTTTACTAATTTTACATTTATGTCTGTATGTGTGTGTGTCCGTGTGTCCGTGTGTGTGTGTGTATGTGTGTGTGTGACAAATTTTCTCCGACTCTAAAACTACAATTCTAAAAATTATGATTCTTTCGTATTCCTCTTCTTTACAACCATATGAAGAGCTGATTAGATTTTGGTTATAATTGGTCAACCGGAAGTACCCTTATTTGAAGTTCTTAACAGTTTTTCTGGCAAAAACGTAGTTAAATCATTAATATAAAAGAAAATCTTATTCTCTATACGATTTGATTATATATTTTCCTTCATATTCAATAGATATAGAGTTATAGAGAGATTAAGAAAGGTTAACTTTCAAAAATCAGTCAGCTTTGTAAAAATTATGGAAACAGCAGATATATTAAAAAATTTCTAATTGACAGATGTCAGTGTCAAGTGCAAAACCAAAGTAGAATGTATAGGATCAGAAAGTAACAAAAGTGACAGAGTGTCCCTCACAAGTGACTTACAGTTTCAATGCCAGGAGTACGATGAAGGCAAAAGAGAAGATGGAAGGACCGTATAGCAGAAGATTTGAGAGAGGAATAACTGTGTGAAGAAGATGCGTTGGATAGGAATGAGGAAATGTCAAGTGCAATTTACATAATGGTCGTCCGTGTTATAATTTTATTGGATTTGCAGAATCTTTTCAAAGGAACTTGCAATATGGAATTTGTAAAAAATTGTGTGTTCGTGTTATAATTTTACAGGATATATAAAATCTTTTCAAGAAACTTTTGGTATAGGATTTGTACAAAATACATCGAATTAACGGAAGGTTTTGTGCTGGCCACAACAGATTTTTTTTTATTATTTTAAACAAAACTTCATTCAGTTTTCATTTCATTTCATAGAATTAAAAAATCTTAATAGTATTTTATTTTCGAGAAATCAGTGTAACGTCATATTCCCCTTATACTTGTCTTTCGCACACACACTGCTCTGAGTACGCTACGAGAGAAAGATAACAATTGTATGACGTCAATTTCCCCTGTTAGCAAATGTGAAATATCTCGTAAAGTAATTATTTAAAAAATATGTTTTCATTGTTTTAACTATTATTTATTGAGCCACACTTTAAGTTAAATTGATTTTTTTATTTTTTTGTTACGATTAAATACCCCATTATACTACACCGTCTTAGCATAATGGCAGCCACATACCTCATCGCTCATACAGATAGAACGACGATCGCCAACATTTCATCTTGTATTTCATATTTCTCTTGTGAATTACTGCAACTAGTATGTATGAAACTATCTCTTGTCGTTATAGGGAATATCCAAAATTAATCCAAACATGAGCTAGTTTAATTAGATAATGCAAAACATTAGTTCCATTCCGAAATCCCACATTCACGTCATGATCTTGTCCGTAAGTGAAAACCCTTCTTAATAGAAACTGGCTGGTGATCAGGCTTTGCTTGCTAACCTAACCTCTTGGGCCTGTACGTATACTGACCCTTCTCTTCCTGCCGTGTTTGTTTTATACCCGGGTCTGATTTCAGCCGATATTTGCGTTCCGAACACGCGTTCTACATAAACAAAGTACAGGATGATTGAACTGTCCACTTATTCTTATGCGACAAACGTGAGCTTCGGTATAGATACAGAGACACTGTATTTACAAGCCAACTTTTCTTATTTACTCCCAGCTTCTTGAATTTCATTTCGTTTTATCTTGTTGTTTGCATTTATGTATGAGTGCGGATGTTTTATGAAAGACTTATTACCGTTTTCCTGACGTAAATTCTGCAATATTAATACAGGACTCGCTTTGCTACACTTTTCCGAACTCTGTCACTCTACATATTGCTCTTATAATATTAATACTTTTATAAATAATGTTTTCAAGTAATGACATGATATTTAAGGATTCGCATATATAAATAGAACTTATAATAACTATGAACGTTTCATCACGACCCTTTTCACTCATTACTGACTTTGTCAATCTATTTACTAGATACAAATTTACGGATTCTAATACGTACTAGTAAAGAACAAATGAGAGAAAAGAGATACAAATCGCGGGTGACAGACAATATAAATTCAAAATTAAAACAATAATAATTATTTTCGTAAGCCACTGATTGATCATTAATATGACTCATCATCTATTCCGTTAATAATATACTATGTCTCTCGAATTGAAATTTGTCACTAAACCCTATGTTCAGTCTAGTTAGATTTGAGTACGTGACGTTTGTTTGACGGAGCTAATGAACTTCATGGACTCATGGACATATTGTTTATTTTTTGAACGAACGACCAATAATGTGTATTGCGTGCTGTGAAAATGACCAGGCCAATTCTATATTGACATTTTGTCATATATGGACATGATTATGTTAGGACCAATTCCTAGAACACTTTAGTCCTTTATAATAAGTTACAAGTTTTAAATTGCTGTTTTTACCTTCCATGATCTTTGGGTAAGGAAGGTATTGTTTTTGATAAAAAATTCGCTGGTGAGTTTTTAATGAATAAGCACGTTTCAGGGTCTCATGAATACGATTTTACAAGTTTTACGATGATGTCCGATGTGTTTGTACCTGTGTCTGTGTGACAAAATTTTTTCCGACGATAACTCCAACACTGGAATTCTAAAAATTATAATTTTTTCGTTTTCCTCTTCTTTAAATCCATATGAAGAGCTGATTAGATTTTGGTTTTAATTGGTCAACTGGAAGTATCCGTATTTGAAGTTTTTAACAGTTTTTCTTGAAAAACGTAGTTAAATATAACTTTTTGTCATAAAATGTTATTATACGAATGAAAGAATATCTTGTCTATACAGTCTCATCAGATTTTTACCTCTCGCTGAGAGGTATTGGAATCATGCTAAAAATCACATATCCAGATTTTAATGAATAAGCACGTTTCAATGTCACTAGAATCCGATTTTAACATTTTTACAATGATGTGTGTGTGTGTAGATGTGTGTGTAGATGTGTGTGTGTGTGTGTGTGTGTGTGTGTGTGTGTGTGTGTGCGCGTATGGCTGGATGTTGGAGGGACGATTCCTCAAAAACTGTAAGACATAAGACCTGTTTAACTATGAATTCCTCAATCTGACATTCCTGGAAAGAGCTGAAAAGGTTTTGGTAACAATTGAACAACCGGAAGTAGTAGTTTTTTTAAAAAAAATCTTCTAAATATTATTTTTTGAAAATTTTTTATATTACTAATTTTGAAGAACAAAATTCTATATCTGATACATTTAAATTTTTTATTATATCTTCTATAAATTTAGAGATAAAGACGCTATAATATATAGAATATCGGGATATAATAAGTCGAGTAGGTGAAACTACACTAAGGAAACCAGTTGACAAATTCAAATGTCTATAACATAGTTTGTATATGACAGATATCAATGTCAGTGTCAAAAATCAACAGTTTTAGTGACATTCTGATAGCCTTTTCTGGAAAGTACATTTAGTCTTTCTTATTGTTTTATTAATTAAATATTTGAAATTATAGGTAAAATAATAATAATAATAATAATAATAATAATAATAAATCTTTATTTAACATAAATAGTTACTACAATATCAGAGAATAACTTAACTAAAACATGATCTATATATAATTTTTCACATGTGTAATATAGTTCTTTTTAAATAACGGTAAGCTATTTACACGCTTAATACTTTCATCTAATGAGTTATAAATTTCAAATCCATTGTTATACAATGAATTTTGTGTACAAGTTTTTGATGCGAATCTTATGTTAAAATCATTCTTATTTCTTAAATTGTATTTCATTATTTCATGTTTAAATGTGCATCCTTTATTTAAATAACTTGGTAATAAGTTATTGATAATCTTATAAATAAATACTAATGCCAAGTAATAAATTCTTTGTTTAACATTTAACCAATGTAGTGCATCTAGCATGTTATCTATACTAGTGTATTTATTTACTATCAAAATACAACGCATAGCTCTATTTTGTAATCGTTGTAATCTCTGTAGTTGGTTTTTATTACAAAGAAATAATATTGTTGCGCAAAAATCTGTATGTGGAGATATGATGGTTTTATAAATATTAACTGCTTGTATATAATTAAGTTTATTTCTAATTCTTTGTAAAAAATTAACTTTCTTGGCTATTTTTTTACAAACATAATCTACGTGTTCATAAAATTTTAATTTATTATCTATTATTATTCCTAGATATTTGATATTGGTAACTCTTTCTAAAATATTATTTGACAATTATAATATAGGATCATAGTTTGACCTGTCATTTATAATCATATATTTTGTTTTGGTTACATTTATTATTAATTTATTTACATTCAACCATTCATGTACACTGTCTATATCATTTTGAGCTTTATTTAGTTCTTCTGGAATAGATGTTACCGGTAGATATAATAAGGTATCATCTGCAAATAATTTAATTTTACAATGTTTTATAACTTTACTAATGTCATTTATGTACAAAATGAAAAGAAAATGCATATGTCCATCAGAAATACCGCCAATAATGAATTGGAAGAATCTCTGACATTTAGAAACTTCCTCATACAATGAAAAATAGATATAATTAGAATTATATGTGTGCAGAAGACATGTTAAATACAATAAAAAACAATATTTGTGTAAAGTTCCGTAACATTTTGTTATAAAACGACGGTTCGATAGCAAAGTGGAATACAATACTTATATAGCCTAATATGAAAATGGCGAGAGGTCTTGTGCTGGCCACAACAGATTTTTTTATTGTGTTAAAAGTAAAGGGTTGCTGTAGAAAATAAATCTGGACTAGAAGACGACCCACAGTTTTTTAGTTTTAAGTCTATATTAAAGTAATCGAAAGATATTTGGTGGTTTCAACTATTTTTAGTTTTATTCCATTTGTTTATTTCTTTATTATTGATCTCTTTTAAAGAGCAATAAATAATAATTAATACCAATGATACAGGTTGGTTAATTAGCAGTCGATTTTAATTTGAAATATCCCAAATCCAATGTGGAATAGAACTGGCAGGTTAATATGTTGTGTAATTATCTGTAGCATACAGAAATCTATTTTAATTACTAAATAGTGTTTATGTAGAAATTTGAATATTCCACGTCCACATCTACCTGTCTGGTGGCGATTTTGATCAGGCTCGGCTAGGCCGATTGAATTTGCCAACTAGAGTTGAAATTGGCTCCATTATTTATGTTGTTTGGTAAACAAATAGTCCATACAAATCAATGTTACGATCCTGAGCCTAGTTCACAATGGGAAACGTATTCATCATTCATGTGAATTTATAAAACAAATGGCTGTGTGGCAGTGTTTTGTGCTTTCTCCGCCATTGCTGCGATTCTCAAACAAAGGGAAAAGCTGACTGCAATAAAATACTCATTACTAATAGCGTTTTCCATTTATATATTTAGTGCGAAATTTTTTACACTGAGTGCACTCGTTTTCCATTTACATAATCAGTGAGTAGCTGAGTTTTACCTGTTCCATTTATACTTTTCGAGTGAATTGAATCTTACTGAGTGCGGATTTTCTTGCACTTAATACGATTGTCAGTTTTTGCCAGTGCTGTCTGCCAAATTCATATATTTTAAGTTGTAAAAAGTGTCTGTGTAAAGTACAATGAATGTAAAAAATTAAGTTTGTAGCCGTGGTGTATTGCTGGCTGTGTGTTATCTTAATATTTGTACTACCTTTTTTTTTTTTACAAAATAATGACTAATTGCTGCTTTTGAAATATGTAAATCACATTGATTTCCAATAAATTTCAATCTCGTTACTCTTCCGTCATTATTAGCAGGAAGCCTAAAAGTTACTGTTTGTTTAATGTATTATTTGCAAAAAAATCCGTGTTACCTACTTACACATGAAACGAAATATCCGTACTGATATATTCCGAGATATATTCACAAACTACACGCAAAAAATAACGTTAAGTTACAGTCAAATGACAAGTAGTGACATATAACATAACAAAACACTGCTCACAATACACCATGACTTCCAGCCCCCCGCCTACATATCTATTATGTGTCATAACATTTTAGGAAACAATTTAAATAGAATTGTAGTGGTAGCACGCACTTTAGAATTCTATCATAGAAAGCAGGCGAATACGATTTTACTTTTACGAATCTTGGTAGCATGCACTTTAGAATTCTATATTCGTTTTTTGATTGGGAAATTATTGGATTTTATATTATTAAAATAAAAAATATTATGACAGTTGTATATAATAAATGTATAAATTATATATAAATTGGCTTTAAATAGAATTGTGACAAAATAATGACGTTACTTTGACACTTTCGCCTCGAGTCGTACGCTTGCAGGCGAATATTTTGATACACGCTTCGTGGCGAAAAGCAAAAACAAATGCCTCTTTTGATAGAATTCTAAAGTGCGTGCTACCACTACTGCATGGAAAATATATTGAATTTGTTTATTACTGTAGTAAGAAATTAAATATGTTAAGGTAGTTTATCCGTTGATGGTCACAGTCCAAAATGTGACTTAAATAAATATATAATAGTCGTAGAATTTACGGCGTTCTCCGGTAGATGGCTCTATATCTGATTAGGTTCCTTTAATCCGTCTTTCTTGTAAGAGATGTATATCTTACGCCGTGCCCAGTTGGTGAATTGTCCCTGCAAAGAGACGACAGTTACACCACACTGATGAGCTCCAACATGAGCGAAACGCGTCTGTGGTTACTAGTTGGGCACGGCCGGCATCTGAAAAATGACCGAGAGGTTGATACAGATGCTGAAATCTTGTGAAACATGGCGAGTGTTTTTGTAATTCTTTATTAGACATTGTTTCACCTAGAGTTCGCTATTGTACTTTTGTCGTAGAATTTGGATGTAAATTAGAAATCATAAGTAATCGAATTGAACGTTGACACTGGAATACATTACGTATATTGAGGTTAGCAGTAGATTCACAACTGATATGAAAATATTAATATGACAACATACCAACACATTTTTGAAAAACAAATATGTTATTCTTTGATGTTTGAGATATTTATTAAGTAAATAAAAACTATAAAACACCACAATATTTGTTGAGAAATCGCACGTAAAAAAGTTGCATTCTCAAGAAAAATGATATTTTTGACGCTATTTCAGCGTGAGATTTAATTCACGCACAATAAGAAAAGGAATTACTAATTTATTTCACTCGATATATGGTAAAGTATATAAGAAAAATAAAGTGCAACATAAAATCGTAGAAAATTAAACCTTTTATATAAAAACTAATGGTGACATATCACTCGGTTGGATTTTTCATTTCGATACTACTGAAGTCAAACACAGAACTTATAATAAAAAAAATAATTTTAAAAAAGGTAAACTATATAGTCCGGGACACGAAAGATGACGTATGGAAAATAAGTTGGCACAAATCACTGTCTAATATATGCGCTCTGTTTTAATCCACACGAATACAATTAAATTACTTTCCGCATACCTAATATAACATATAACAGTTCCTCATATAAGTTTTAAAGCTACGAAGCCTTTCTTATATTGGCAGTTGATCTGTGCAATTGGTGTTCGTATCAGATCCTGTCTTGTTTACACTCGGATCATAAGCGAATACAAATGAGTTAGAAGCACGAAGTTAATCTAATAATTATTATTTGACGGCGTCTATGGAATATCACGTAATGAACATTTCTTTCTTTTACCCCTCAGGTCAAGATTGGTGTCCCGCACTATACATTTGGTTTTCATTATTTGAAACTAGAAATTATTTTATTAATTTTTAAAGTATCTAACAATACAATTTTTAATGGGTTGATAGAGATATCACGGATGAACTACCATATACATATTTTATTTAGAGCAAAACATTGTAATTAAAGGATTAATAAAAAGAGAAATGTGGAAGATTTTTCAGTTTTTTGGCTGTGTCAACTGAATTAATGGAACAAATTTAGTAAAAACTGCGAAACTATGCAATTATGTCTGTTGAATCGAACTGCAAAGTCGTCAGACTTGTATCACTATCCATTTTAGGGTCACAACCCGTAAATGGAATAAAGTTCTAAACATAGAAATCTCGAGGATTTACAGAAAATTTAAATATTTGTAAGTACGTTACTCCATAACCATAATATTTGCAACGAGTACAGCTAGTATATTTATTTTTTATTTCATTATTACTGATATCTGTGCACAAAGCAGATTGAAATACTTAGCAATAGATAATATGTCATCAGGGGCGGATTAACAGTTTTGCCGCCCGTAGACACCCAGAAAATTGCCGCCTTTTCATAATTTTAAAATATATTTCTAACAGAAAAATAACGCAATTTTCAAATATTAACCAAAGATAATATAGATATTTCAATATCAGAAATGTTAAAATATATCTTTTGTAATGTTTAAACTTTTCGCATGTTTTACTTTTGTTAAAATATAATAGGTAATTTTAAGGCTAAAGTCTGGAATATTCAACCCTCAAGAATTTTATTTTGATTGTTATATATAGTTGCAAAAGCATTATAAACACGAAATTTCACAAAAATTATGCCGCGGAAAGCAATATATATAGTGATTTTGGCATTTTTTCTGAAAAAAAGTATGGCTAAATTCCTATAAAATGAATATAACCATCCGAATTACGTCAAATTGTGTTCTGTGATTTAGGTTATCGTTACATTAAAGAATTTATTGAAAATTTTAAAGCGAAAAAGTCACATTTTTCACAAACACAGCCTAAAAACTAATAATCATTCAAGCCGACAATAGATAACATATTTATTTACATTACATTATACGCCAAATTGAGTTTTGTGCGTTAGGTTTCCGTTATATTAAAGTATTTTTTGAAAATTTGCAAGCGAAGTCATAATTTTCACAAATTAGCCTTTAGAATAGGTAAAGGCTGACTTTATATTTGCAAAAAACATAAATCCATGTTTCCGCGCTTTAATTTTGCATTTCTCTGTTTATTTTAGCTAAAAGAAGACAACAAAATGGAATTTCAAGTGGTTATTCTACAAACCAGGCAATTTTAATAAATGTATTATAATTATCGATAGCATAATAATAAAATCTGAAACATGAGTTCAATTATTTGGACATTTGTTGAAAATAGAGCGCATATTCCATTACTTAAGTACAATAGAAAAACAGATAATAATTACAAATTGACCCAAGTAATAATAATATACCTACAAAAAAGCTTTACTATGTATGAATTTGTTTCAGAGATCATCGATATAAATGTTTTCGTTTCGTCTTTTGATCGGTAATTTTTTTATGAAATTATACATTTCTGATTTAAAAAAATTGCCGCCCCCGAAAATTTGCCGCCGTAGGCACGTGCCTACTGTGCCTATGCGTAAATCCGTCACTGTATGTCATGGTGATATATTTATTTTTTTTTCGTAAATATTATTGCGAAATCCCCTATTGGCGGTCGCTGGTCATTTCAGAGTCCACATTCGTTGTCCAAACGGCCGTTGTTTTATGAGGGCGCTGTATTATGATGAGCGGAGAGGGGAAGTCCCGCGTAGCCAGGCAACCGGAAGTCGTCGTCATGGTAACGCCCACCAAAAAACACAGGCAACAAAGGAGCTGGATTAATAGTCTTTCTGATAATACTTTACCGGTGTTTCAAATGCTGGACCAAGTGTCGTGCACCTTGTGCTAGGCTTCGTAGTCCGTGGTCAATGCGTGACGTTGTCGAGGGATGCTGATGGCAAGGAGGACGACGGGTGAAGAGGGATGGTGTTTACAGGAACGTCAACGAGGAAAAGGGGGAGAGGGTAATAAAATCAGAAGGGTAGCAGAGGATGAAAACTTCAATGTCACTTCCCACACCCCCATGTTACGGAGTTCATTTTTGTTATTTGATGAACATGAAATTTATATAAAGTTAAGCCCCGAATTTAAATATTATTAGCTGGAGGGAATCAAATACCATAGCAACGGAAAGTTTCACAAATGAAGCTGATAAACCAGACATATAAATGCTTAAATTGGTTTAATATTAATTTTACAGTCGGATTGTATGGGATATTTTCTACAGAATTGGGCAGAAAGGACGGACATTTTTTAAAACATCACAAAATTAATAGTTTTTGCTTAAGAAAAATGTATTGACAGATTTGAGTTCGTAATGTCATGGCATTTGACAAAATCAAGTGTGGAAAACAACATCTTGCCTGTGGTGTCCATTATCACTAATGCATTTTTGGAGGCGTTCTACTCGGAGCGCTATATCGAGATGATACACAATTTCTTTTTACCTGAATTACAAAGAAACCGTGTTTCTATCCGACGTGTGTGACTTCAGCAGGATGGGGTGACAGCCCACACAGCCAGAGTAGCAATAGACGTTATTCGCTCTCTCTTTCCCGATCACCTCATTTCCAGGTTTGGTGACATTCATTGGTTTTCTTGGTCCCCTGAATTATCCATAGGTATGCGATTATTTCTTGTGGGGTTACCTTAAGATATGTACATACGCACACAAACCCCGCACATTGGAAGAACTGAAAGAAGCTATTCGCGTAGAAGTCGCCCAAATTGACAGAGTGATGTTGGCAAGAGTGTTTGTAAACTTCGTAGAACGCCCCCGAAATGCAATAATGATAACAGACATCACATGCAAGATGTTGTTTTCTACACTTGATTTTGTCAAATGCTATATCATTACGAACTCAAATCTGTCAATAATTTTTCTTAAGCAAAAAGTATCAATTTCGTGACTTTTAAAAAAAGTCTAACCTAACCCTGTACAACCGTAATTGTCATTAACGGTACTGACGACATTACGCAATATTGGTAGCCGCGCCCAAACTTGTTTTTGGTAAATTCCAATATATTTTAATAATACATTGCTTTTATGAAAATTTTACACTTACATATATCCGATACAGACAACGAATGTTAATAATAATTTAACTCGAATTCTTAATTTAACATTTTGTATGTCAATTTCAATTACATTAATGGTCAATATAAACGTAATTACAATTGTAACTATCATTAAGTTACGATAATCATTTGACACCGTGATCGTAAGTATTCGGCAATAAACGCCACACTGATACTGCCAAAACCTCGTCTGAATTTAAATTGAAATTGTAACCTCGATAATGTTACAAATTAACAATGTTTTAAATTTGATGGTTTTATAAAACCAAAAAATTTGTTGCATATATTACAATTAAATTTAAATTCAACAAAAAAGGTTATGTATTAGCAATAATTTGCGTCTCCGATTTCGAGGTAGTAAACATGTGTAGTCCATAAAAAATTTAAAAATATCTCCTTATTAAGTGTTAATCCCTCAAAAATCAAGGTAAATATTCAACAATGTCAATTTTATAGTTTTGGCACAATTCATTTTCAATTAATCAATACAATAATAAAATTTTAAATAAACATCCCCTTTTTCGGTTTCTAGTATGGAGGTGAAGTTGGCTCTAGCGGTTGGAATCTTGTATGCAAACATATTCTAAAAATATGACTTTTGGGTCAATGTGTATACAATATAACAACATAAGGTAAGAATTTTTTTTTTTTCTAAAATGTATATAACTTTCAAACTTATAGTGTTATTTATTGTAGCAAACATTTTTAATTAAATTTTTTTTTAATCTGCTGATAATGAGGGACTTGAGTCCCTCGAAACGACCAAATTTTTAATAAAAAGTGTTTTTTATTGAACCTTGAGAAGGCGAAAACAAATAACTCCTCTCCACATATTCATCATCCAAGGTACCAAACAAAAGGAAAATAAAGTGAAAGAAAACACGAAAATTGTAAAATTAAAGACAGTCTGCGCATGCGCAACAAATTATACTTGTATATTATCTGTCAGATATGTCAATAATTAAGAATTAAGTTAAATTACTAATTAAACTAATGATCATTAATAATTGTCGTCTGTCTCGGTTATTACCTATCCGCACGGATCCAGAAAATTGGAAGTTGTGCCTACCAATGTATTGCACAGAAATATCTTTTACTTATAATTCCTTCTGTAAAATGTGTGCCAATTTGTCACCTCTCAACAGTGTCCAAGTGAGCGTAGGTCGCAGCCAGTCCGAAACAAGTGACAGCAACATCTCCGGGTTTAACACCAAACATCGATTACCACGGCTGTTGTCTTCTTCTGCTGCTGGCGTTTACGACTGTTCCGGGACAAGTATTTTATACAATTCGCAGCCTGTAATTTATCCCGGATTGCTACTTGCTCTTCACGATTGTCCGCGTCACACACTAACCAACAGAACGGCGCTGCAAGTGCAAATAATTGGCAGCAAGGAAAACTCCGTGTATTTAAAATGAAGACGAGGACTCCGTGGAAGTAGTGTTCATTAAAATAAAATGACAGAAACAAATCTGAGGTTACATGGATTCCCTGTTGAATTTAGCTATTATTTTATTTTTACCTTCCGCTACCATAGGCAAAGGAGGTATAGCGATCTTGAAAAAAATAGCATATACAGGGTGGTTGATTTTTCATTGTCCAGCTTATATCTTCTGAAATATTAAAGATACAAGAAAAAGTTATATAGAAAAGTTATTTGATACAACCTGGTCTATAATTTAGCATAAACAATTTTTTTCCAAGGCCTACCAATTTCCAGAAAAATATTTAATTTTGATTTTTAAATAGAACACCCTGTATATTTTTACGGAATAATTTTAAATAAATTTCTCTTTACAATGATTTGTAACAAGTAAGGGATTACCTTTAAATTATATCTAATAAAGCAAATAAAAATACGACAAAAGTATTGCTACTTGATATTTAAATAAAAGTATTAATAATTTTGTAAATCATCAATGCTAGTAATTCTATTACTTGCTTTATTAGACATAATTTTATTCAAAGGAAAACCCCTACGTAGCCAATGTTCATGTGTGACAGACGTTACAGGTATAAACAATAGAATATCATAACCTATTTTTATCATATTTCTATTTGCTTTATAGGACATAATTTAAAGGTAAATCCTTACTTGTTACACATCATTGTAAAGAGAAATTTATTAAGAATCTTATTCTGTCAAAATATACAGGATGTTCTATTTAAAAAATTAAAGTTAAACATTTTTTCAAAAAATTGGTATGCCTTGGAAAAAAAATTGTTTACGCTAAATTATAGATCAAGTTGTATTAAACAACTTTTGTGTATAACTTTTTTTTGTATCTTTAATATTTCAGAAGATATAAGCTGGACAATAAAAAATCAACCACCCTGTATAGATTTTAGTGAATAAGCACGGTTTGATGTCCTCAGAATTCGATTTTTAACATTTTTACTATGATGTCTGTAGATATGTATGTATTTATGTGTGTGTATGTGTGTGTGTGTGTGTTTGTGTGTGTGTGTGTGTGTGTGTGTGTGTGCGTAGATCGTGTGGACACGATAACTCAAATACTATAAATCAGAAAATTTTGAAATTTTGTATACCCATTCTATACTAATGTGGGAAGAGCTCATTAGTTTTTAGTGTATATCGGATAACCGGAAGTATCATTAAGCTTTTAACAGTTTTTCTTGTAAATAATTCATTGAATATAATTTTAGTACAATCTTCAATTCTACGATCATCTTCTTTACTATGAGTCAAACAAAAACGTAATATTTTAATAACAATTTTGACATATTTAAAGAAATATCACTGTCAGGACGCAATTACATTAAAATTAATAATGAAACCGCGTTAAGAAGATTGTATTGAGTCTAATGATATTAAGGCTAGTAAAAATAATATATTTTCCATCATACATAAATATAAGATGTACAGGACGATCCGATATAAATTTGATATATTTCCAGCACTAAAAATCAAACAGCTGTGAATAAGCACGTGTTAACAAAGTGTCAAATATATAACTACACATTAACGAAATGTATCATGTAAATCAATAGATATATACAAAGGAACTTAATACATTTTGTAGGATTAGTAAATATGTAGGTATGTATTTAAATTAATAAAAATTAAAAAGCGGGTAGTATTGTGTTGACCACATCAAATATTTTACTCTTGATTTATCCACTTTATTAAATACTGTGTGACGATCGTTTCGTTCTTCAGACAACTTACTTACAATACAATGAGTGAAAACATGGTATTTATAAGTTTTAATAAAGGTGAATCTGTTACATCTAGTTGTTAATTGGTAAAGTTCTTTTTCTACGGGGTACCGTGGCCGCATGCCTGAGTGTCTGGTCGCGAACCCGGGGGAACCGGATTCGATCCCGTCAGACGCCAAATATCTCCAATTTTAAAAGTGATCCCTGTGGTGCACTCTCCACACCAACTATGAGTGCCCGTGAGGTGACGCCTGGTAAACGCCCACACGGTAAAAATATATCGTCATCATTACCGATGTCTACATGTGTTGTAGATACTGGCACACCCAGAAATGGGTAATATGCCGTGATGATATATTTATTTATTTATTCTATTTTCAAAATTTTTCAAGCATTAGTCCCTTCTGGCCTATGTGAAGAATTTTGAATTCCCTATTGAAGTTATGGCTAGATGTAATGCAAAACCCTTATTGAAAGTCTGTTTATTGATGACATTTAATTGTTCTTTCATTTGAGCCTTGAAGGATCTGTAGTGTTGACCAATCACAGTCTTTGTATTGAATTTTGTTTCCAGAAGGGACTAAACAGGGTGTTTCATGTAACAGTACAAGGTTTCGGAGCATGAATTCTAGATACCAACACGACAAATAATTTCCAGTATACATTGGTGATATAACGCTTCCAACAGCGATACCGGGGATTTATCTTAAGAGAAGCATAATATTGAAATAGCAGAGAATAGTTCGCTTATATATGTATACCTTTTTGTTTATTTCATTTGACACAATTTAAACCTAAATAATTACATATTTCATCCATTTCAACTCGATATTTAATTGTGACATCTGCCATTTAATATTATTACATTTCTAATTGCAAAAATAATATTGCAGTCTTCTGTATTTAATAAAAATGTAATATTTTAATCATTCGCCATTGTATTTTTAAATAATATATAAGGTACTTATTGAATTATTTTCCATTTTTATAGTTCTCAAAACAGTCGATCATCATTTAAGATTTATTTTCATTTACCTAGTTTAGTTTCTCTTCCATAATCTTGAAATTTCCCAGATCGAAATATTTTAAATTCTCTCATTAGTTTTATTTACCGCTATTCCTGTCTTAATTTAATCGCAATGAAAAGCTGTTATAGGTATTTACAGGATGGTCGTATTTCAGTTGTGTTGTACTTGTACATAAACAAGAGGAAAAAATGGAAAAGTGGTGGGAAAAAACGGTGTTAGGCAATTTTCACTCAGGTAGAAGATTAGGGTAAGCCGGTTGCTGTGTGGGAATCTGGCGTATCATAGCTGCGCAGCCGTTGATATTTATGCCCCTGTAAAGCCACCCCTGCAAATACACGAGGATTTCCACCCACGCGCTAAGCACGTCACCCTACGCACACAAATGAATAATAATAATAAACAAATCAAGATAGATGACAGCGAGATATTATACAGAAATATAAATGTTACAAAGGCAAAGATATTGCCGAGGATATTACTGAATTAAAAAAAAAAAATTGTGCTAATGAAATTCTGTAACTTTGTAATCCAATCTATGTTACCCGCAGTGGCGTACCCAGAGAGGGGGCGTTGGGGGCGATCGCCCCCCCTAGACCTACATATTTTTTTATGTACACACATACACATAATTAGCGGAACACCAAAAAAGCTTTGTATTTAAAAAAGTATGTACCTACTCTCTGTATTTCATAATTGTGTTGGAAATTCTTGATCTACAAGAAATAAAAAATAGCAATATGAAACCCAAATATAGCCATTTAATAAAGATTGATTGTCATTTATGGGGGTCTTAAATATTGCTTTTTCTTTAGTTTTATTAAACATGGGTGTTCAATTCGTATTCACTATAGATCAAGGATTAATAATCATATCTGCTTTTGTCTTCTGTAGTATTTAAAGTAAAAACAATTAACAATTCCTAATAGTACAGTGTCGCTAGAAAGGAGTTTTTCGACACTTCATCGATTAAAGACATATTTACGAAATAAAATGGACGAAGAAAGTTTGGAAAAGTAATAGAATGTTTCGCAAAAGATCCAACCGTAAATTAGACTTCGTAATATAATCTCTTGTCATCTTTATGTAATATAATAATATACAGGGTGTTAAAAAATAAGTGTTAACAAATTACGGGGACAGATAGTACTAACTAAAATGAGTAAAAAAAGTTTAATCATCGTGGGTCTGATTTTCAACTATTTCTGAAGAGGCCATTTTGTATTAGAATAGAAGAAAAACTGACAAAGATAATGATTGAACAAAATTTTGTCATTTAATATGAAACATTTTTTTCACTTTCTAATAGTTACGAAGTTATTCGAAAATTAAATATTGGCCAACATTTATCTGAGTACAATTATTCGATTTTTTATTGAAAAACATAAATACATTTAAGATGACCTCTGAAAGGTAAACAAAAAGTTTAATTTAATCAAAGTCTTAACTCTTACAGTTTTCGAGATAGCAGAGGTAACCTCGAAAAAACTCATTCTTCACTGCCTTATATCTCGGAAACTATTGAAGATCGGACCCATGTTGATTAAGCTTTTTATACTCATGTTGGTCAGTACTATATGCCCGCATAATTTGTTACGCTTATTTTTTAACAACCTGTTCAATAATATTTTTTTGTTCATGTTCTTATTCAAAATATCTAATTTTCTTGTTTAACGTTTCTTACATTTTTAATGTTAACCTTCCTACCTAATTATATCTTAAAATATTTTTGTATTATAATATATAAATATGAGAAAATAAGTACATGAAATTATTTAGTCGCCCCCCCTAGACCAAAATCCTGGGAACGCCACTGGTTACCCGAGTTAGTATGTGTCTGGTGCGTGACACCAATCTTGACCTGAGCGGTAAGGGAAAGAAATCCGCATATCGTGATATTCCACAGACTCCGTCAAATAATATATATTACAGTAACTTTGTGCTTCTAACTCATTTGTGCACGCTTATGATCAATGTGTAAACAAGATAGGAATTGAAACGAACAGCAATTGCACAGATCAACTGCCAATATCAGAGAGTCTCCATAGCTTTAAATCTTATTTCGGCAGCTGTTACATGTTATATTAGGTATGCGGAAAGTAAATTAATTGTATTTCGTGTGGATTTAAATGGAGCGCATATATTAGACAGTGATTTGTGCTAACATAGTTTTTACAGTCCACCTTTCGTGTCCCGGACTATACTTACATGCAGTATTGACAACTGACACCAAGCTTCATGACACGACATAGAACTTGTATAGTGAAATATCTGTTGTTCCCAGAACAAGACCTCTCGCCATTTCCATTTTATGTTATATAAGTATTGTATTTTTGTCGTTTTGTAACAAAAAAAATTACAGAACTTTACCCAAATATTGTTTTTTATTGTATTTAACATGTCTTCTGCACACATACAATTCTAATTACCTATATCTATTATTCATTGTATGAAGTTCCTAAATGTTAGATATTCTTCCAATTCAATAACAAAATTGGTATTTCTAAAGGATATATGCAAGTTATCTATAATTTTAAATATTTAATTAATAAAACCATAAGAAAGATTAAATGTACTTCCCGGAAAAAGCTTTCAAAATGTAACTAAAACTTTTGAATTTTAACACTGACATCTGTCATTTACAAATTATGTTATAAACATTTGAATTTGTCAACTAGTTTCTTCAGTGTAGTTTAGCCTACTCGACTTATTGCATCCCGTTATTCTATATATTACAGCGTTTTTATCTCTAAATTTATAGAAGATATAATAAAAATTTAAAATGTATTATATGTAGAATTTTATGTTCTTCAATATTAGTAATATCAAAAATTTTCAAAAAATAATATTTAGAAGATTATTTTATTTAGAAACTACTACTTTCGGTTGTCCAATTGTTACCAAAACCTTTTCAGCTCTTCCCAGGAATGTCAGATTGAGGAATTCATAGTTAAACAGGTCTCAAGTTTTATAGTTTTTGAGGAATCGTCCCTCCAATATCTAGACATACACACACACATACACACACACATACACACATACACACATCTACACACACACACACACATACACACACACACACACACACACATTATTGTAAAAATGTTAAAATCGGATTCTTGACCTTGAAATGTGCTTTTTCATTAAAATCTAGATATGTAATTTTTAGCATGATTTCAAAACCTTTTTTTAGTGAGAGGTAAAAATGTATGTAAGTAAAGGTAAAAGTAAAATTTATTAGGTAGTTATTGCAACTTCTAAAATGAAAGAACGTAAACGTTAACTTTATGTAGAAAACACTTTATTTTAGAAATAAAGGACTTTCAGTTTCAATGTTTACCGCATTTAATTAGTGTATTTACGCTAACGTTAACGCTAAAAGCAACACAAACAAGGTTACATCCACACTTTTCACCGAAACATAACCTCAAAAGATACAGAACGTGTGACGTTAAACGCTCGCTATTCCATTGCACATAACGTGTCGCTTTATTCATGTAATGTGAACCTTATTAGTACGCATGCGCACTCGGACTGCCACGTGACTTTAAAGTACACGTTATTTTTGCGCTGCAATAACTCTCTATTATTGTTTATTGTACCGTCGTACATCACGAAGAGGACTATCGGCTTTCACAATTATCCTAATTTTGGTGACAATATTATAGTTATCACTAGTATTTTGAATTAAAATATCAATAAAATATGTAAAATAAAGTTTTTAATGCATGAACTTCGTGGATGACAATCTTAATTTCATCAGAAGATGCACCAGTTTGGAAACATCGCAAATATATGAAATAAAAGGTCTTGCTTCTCCCTCCCTTATTTTCTCGCCTAATTAAAAAATGCAGATAGTCACATCTTTAGTAATGTTTAGTTTATTAACGTACATACTGCAAAACATCTTGAGGTCGGATTTGCTTGTAGAAATCTAAACTTAACAGCAATTATTCTAAATTACTCTTAAATATTACGCTTTATTTTTTTGTCAATGCTGAATTTATTAAAATACCTTCTATAAAAGATTCATTCTTTGGCTTTTTTTGTAATAATTTAACACAAATGGGTTACATTTGCAAAATTTTACAACATGCCGGCAGAAGTAATACCAATGACAGTTAAGAATACTAAATCAAACGCACGTGTAGCTGGCGACGGTACTGCCACCAATGGTCGTGTCATTTGTTAATAGGCATAGGGGAATATGGAAGTTCGACGTTTCACTACCAACGTAGATATAATGTCGCGGGTCTAGCTTCTAGAATAACAAGGTTGTAAATGCAAGTTTCTGTAAAATGAGATTTTTGTATGGCTTTGTGTGTGTGTGTGTGTGTGTGTGTGTGTGTGTGTGTGTGTGTGTGTGTGTGTGTGTGTGTGTGTGTGTGTGTGTGTGTGTAGTAGCAGTTTCTTAAAAAAAATCTTCTAAATGTTATTTTTTGGAAATTTATATTATTAAAATATTGAAGAATATAAAATTCTCTAACCAATATATTGAACTTTTATTATATATTCTATAGATTTGGAGATAGAGAATTATAAATATATTAAATAATCTATTGTATAATGAATCAAACAGCCCATGGAAATTAGTTGAAAAATTAAAATGTTTGTAAATGACATACATGTCAGTGCCAAAATCCAGTGACTTTACTGAAGGCTTTTCCTAGGCAGTACATGTAATATTTCTTATTTGTCATTAATTAAATACCGAAATTATAGATATAGCTGCCGCACGTTAAATTAACCCTGCCCATTAATGCGGAAAACCTAAAATTCGTACTTGGACAAGTTGAGATGTAATAATAATAACTTTGATATGCTATTGTATAAAAAGAAAGGTGATTCAAAGTACGTACAGAGTATTAGTGTCAACTAAACATGTGCTAGCTATACATATATTTCATTATATACCTTTCAGAAATAGCGCCAATCTTGTTAATGGATTGGAAAAAATTCGAACATTTAGAAGAGTAGGAGGAAACTTGTTCATAGAATGAATTCAAAAATAAAGAATAGATTTAATTAGAATTTTTTGTGTGTACCAGAAATGTTAAATACAATGCTTATATAGCCTAATATGAAAATAGCGAGAGGTATTTTTTTCCAAAATTGAATCATGTAGATTTTTTGTAATAATATAAAAGAATAAATTGAGTTTTTTTTTTAAATATGCCTATTTTTGTAATTTATTTTTCGGTAACTAAGCATACTATTGTAATTTTTCTTTCATATTCTTATAATAAAATAAAATTCATTATTATTAGTTAATAAATATTAATTCGATAATAATAGATGTGTTCAAATAATAGCGAGTTAAAATTTCAAATCAGTTTCCTCGCCATATTACGTTTTTGCAATTACAAGTTTGTTACTCTAGACTTGCGACGTATAAAAATATTCACAAAAAAAATTCTGGAGAATTGGAGTGGTACGGTGAGTAAACGTTTTTCGTTAATATACCCAATCAAAGATAGTGTTGATTGTAACAAAATCCATAATAAAAGCCTGCGTGTATTGATAATTATATCGGTATTTGCATTGCCAGGTTAGCTACAATCTTACGGTCGAAGCAGTTTTGTTCTGCAGAATTTGCTTAGAGAATCCGAAGTTCTAACAAGGTAATGTGTAACAAAACGAGCGAAGTGAGCAATAAACATTACCGGGCGAACGTAACGCAGTAACGAATCTCATAATAAAACGAGTTAGTGCTCCGAGAACATATCTCACGGTTTAGGATGAAATGTGCCCCACTTGAACAAATCCAAAACGCTTCGTGTCGCCATAAATACAACCCATAGTAAAAACTAAGTAGAAATACAAAACGGCCCGACAAAGGAACTCGTACTATTCGTCTTGAACGAATAATATTTTTAATCAATGTAAACTGAATCTCTTATTGTGATTGGCTGTCTACTTTTAGAGTCTTATGACAGAGACACGCTTGGAAGATAAAAGAAGTAAACTTTCCTTTTGTTTGTTCGACACAGAGCACACTTCATATTTTCGGAGATATGTCAAAACATCGGACGAATGTTTACCATGGCATGGAATCTGCTGAAAATGATTCATTCTTTCCTTCTATAAAATAATAGGATTACTCTAGTGGTATAACTCATCATAGATGGCACATATAGGAGAGATCTATCAATGTTAGGTGATACTTTTTTCATTTCTTATAATGCTCTCTGAAATATATGATGTTGCTAGAAATTTATTTGTAAGAGGAAAGTTCACAAAAATATAGTAATAATATTTTACATTACAAGCAAGGTAAAACTGTTTTTACAGCTGAAAGGAGGAAATGACTGGCGAGCCGATTAGGCGAGCCTGTCACCTCCTTGAGGCAGTAAAACATTTACTTGGCGTGTATTGTATATTTTATTTGTTACTCACTTGTAAATAAAATTTAAAATTATAACCAAAATCTGTCACTTGCAATTGTTGTGTCAAAAACTGGCTTCGCTTATATGATTTCGCAGAAGCCTTTGGCAGGTTTTATTGTTAATAGTTTAAAAAATTCCTAAACCTTAACTAAAAACCCTAAAACTATATACGTATTTCGGCAACTAAGTTGCCATCATCAGTAAACTTACGTCTAAGAACATATCAGTTTTGGATTACTCACCATGTCAATCATATCAGAGATCCAAAAACAAATCTGAAACAGAGCAGATTTAGATTACTCAGTATGTCAACCATACCAGAGGTCTAAAACTCTTCAACAGTTTAGGACTGTTCAACAGTTTTATAAACACAAATTCTAATAAGAATAAAATCAAAAGGAATACCAAATCGTTCAAAAACAAGAAACACAAATTATTGTTTTTTATTTCATGGCACTCTGATAATTGCCTTAAATTTTGTATTTTCTTTTACTTCTAACTCGTACACAAGATACAATTGAATAACAATCTTATACTTAGTCGATGCAGTTTTTCATTCTGAACATTTTTCATTGCGCTTTTGTTCTAATTGATAGATAATGAGATATCGTCAAATCAAAATTTTTGCATTGCATTTCCTATGTTCTGAAAAAAAAAGTAGACACCCGGTATGCATTTCTTTAGATAGTTATGGAAGAAATGGTAACAAATTTTTAACATTTAATAGTTTTCTTCTTAATCTTTGCATAAATATTTAATTGGATATAACTATGAAATATTCGTTTGTCACATCTGCGTTTTAAAATTCTCCGTCTATTTAATGAAAGAGACTTGGAGCAGAATGGTGCACAGCGTCATCTGCATCAATCCTTTTTAAAAAATTGAAACTTTCTTGATTTTATATAGGATTATATTTGCATGAATTCATTCATCTAATAATTTTAGTTCGTTCTCTTTTTCAACCAGCGTTAATTAATTACAGAGATTGAAGAGATTAAAATTGCTCGCATTGGAAAACCAGAGAATCATTTTCTCCTAAAAATTCTCATGAAGAGATAGAAATTATTTAAACACTCTTATAAATTAATGGAACCTATTTGTCAGCGATACGAGGTGTTGTAAAAATAGATAATAATAAGTTTGTTAATTTATTTACTTATTTTATTTCTTAATAATATGCACAATATCGATAATAGAGAAAATTGTAGTATTACAAGCAAAATATTGAAATTAGCTAATGTCCAGGTGCACCAACAAGACCCTTGTGAATGAATTATTATACCTTGTTGTCAAAATATCGGTTTACGTTTATTTGTTTGAGATTACATTGCCATGCAATATAGTCAATTTAAGGAACGCTTAAAATTTAAGTTACGTTGGTGCAACCGAACATTAGGCTGTCAAACACGAGTTCTTCAATTTTGTTGTATGTTGCATATTTGGTGTAAATCCAGCTTTACTTTTACACCATCCGTTTGTCTTTGTCAACTGTTGGCGAATTCATATGCAGAGATGGTTCCACCTGATAAAACAAATAGCATTCGTACAATATTTGTGTTCCGAAAAATGAATTTCATATTTCGACATGATGCAAATAAATAGAATGGCCGCGTAGCATTCTGAATGTAATTTTGAATTAATATTTATATGTGCATCGTGTCTCATTCATTTTACATTTGTAAATTTATGTTTGTAATCCCTGTGTTCACATAAACATGTAAAATTTTGAATTTGCGACAAATATTTATTTCGTTCATTTGCTTGCATTGTCCGACGTCACTAAATCACTTCTATTTGCTATTCCTCCAAATGATTTATAAACTTAAATTAACATGTTCATATTTAACCGAATTTAATATATGTATAAATAGGACATGTCAGCTATTTAAATAATTTTCAATTAATTTTCCTATAACACTCCACCGAAATTAATTAACAGGATTTTTATTTTCAGTTTCCAATACTCGTAAACCAAATTATAATAATAAAATACAGAGTAATATTCTATATTACTTATAATTGAATGTCATCATAATTACTTAGAAGCATAATCACCTTGTTAGAGCCATGGCCTCAATATCATATTTATTTCATACATGATTGTACTAGAGTAGTTAGTATCTTTTATCAGTAGCCCAGGCTTATCCATATTGTAAAAATTGCACCTCAATTTTCCGATGCAATATTTTTGGATTTATTTAGAGATAAAGATACCGGTCTTAAATAATGTATTTTATTTTTAATAAAGAATTAGAAAACACTCGCCATGTTTCACAAGATTTCAGCATCTGAATCAACCTTTCGATCATCATCAGATGCCGGCCGGTAATGATTATTTTGGTCCCATAAACTAATTATTAAATTTATACAATTTTGTATTAATAGTAATATGAACAAAAAGATAAATATTTGTCGTTTTATCTGTCAATTCAATTGTGTCTCTTGCACTTATATCATTGTGCGAGAAAGAAAACTTTCAAGTCACTTGAAAAGAAAAACTCCACGTGTAATGTACGCTTAACAAATTCTGATAGATAAAATGTCAAATACTTTATTATCTTTTTGTTCAAAAATGTCATAGCTAAATAGAGACAGATATCACTAAAAATATGTTAATTTCACCGAGAAATCTCGGAGCAGTGTTCGAGAATCGAGATCTCGGCAAATATATCTCGTCTCGTAAAATATTTTTTACATTTTTGTCACGTACTCGAGATTTCTCGTCTCGACGAGACGAGAATCGAGAAATATCTCGTCTCGACAGAATCACTACCGGCCGTGCCCAGCTAGAGTTCGCTATTGTACTTTTGTTTTCCAATAGCCGCCAGTTCTTTACGGCGACTCTTCGATAGATGGCTCTATATGTGGTTAGTTACCTTTTAAGCCATCTATCTTATATGAGATTTATATATTTCTCGTTGTGCCCAGTTGGTGGATTGTCTGTGCAAAGAGGCGGCAGTTACACCACACTGATAAGCTGCAATAACAGCGAAACTCGTCTGTGGTTACTAGCTGGGCACGGTCGGCATCTGATGATGACTGAAAGGTTGATTCAGATGTTGAAATTTTGTGAAACATGGCGAGTGTTTTTTAATTTTTTATTAGACATTGTCTTACCGAGAGTTCGCTATTGTATTTTTATTTTATTTTAAATTCATTTCAGACATAAAATGTGTTTGTTTATTTAGAAATATACGAGTATATCTAACAAGAATAAAGCATTCTGTTAGATATTGTATAATATATTTTCTGGGTATTTTATTATAGCCAATGTTGTGGCGTTATATAAAACTGAATATAGAGCAAAGATTTCCAAGCATTAAAAGCAGAAAAAGTTGTGTTGCTTTATGTCACTCTACGAGCACTTAGGATTACTGCTTCGGATGCATTTTATTCGATTTGTAAAATATTCAGATCACGGAATACACTTGTGAGTTGTCTTAAATCTTCTTTCTCTGATGATTTGCTTTTAAAATAGAACTTTACCAACCAGGATGACATGTTTTAACTTTAGATATTAATTTCGGAGTTTATAATTGAGGAGCCTTTATCAGACACAACCATAGCACAAATTTAGTAAATTTGAGTTACATAAAACTACATCTACTTATCAGGATGCCTAACTCTTAAAAAAGATCTTGGACACAAATTATTACGTTGTATAGTTTCAGTGCTTTTACAAACACAAGAGATTCAGCAATAACAACCTTGTATTGGTTGGTTTTGAAGGAAACGTGTTGGCTAATTTTCTGTTATTTAAACCCGAACTTGAATGGGGTCCTCCACCACAAAAGAAAATAATAAAATGTACAATTTGTACTAAAAGTACTACTTAATGAATAATGATTAAGATTAAAAAAAAAAATAAACACTTAATTGCTTTACGAGATATTTGTAATTCCTTGTCAGTGTCACTGTGACGTCACACTATTGGTATCTTTCTCTCGCAGCCTACTATAGAGTGTGGGCAGAGCGAGAGACAGGAGGGTCGCCATTACGTCATATTGACATTAAAAATTAAATGGAGTTAAACTAAAAACAGTTAACACTTTTTAATGTTACGAATTGTTTCAAAATTAAAAGAAATTTCATTTAAAATAATAATAATAATAATAAAAATAGAGTGGAGGACCCCATTACAAAAATCTTTAACGATAAGGTAGGTGGAATATATTGCTTATACTCTGATGTGTAAACTTGGTACTTTATACACTGCAAACAGTGTGTAACGTAAAGAATTTTCGTATTTTATTTACTTGAAACATTATAGTGCCATCAATATATGTGTGGCATTTATTGTGTCTTACCTAAATTTAGTTTTTTTGTACTTTCATGTTGGTAATACTGACTGAGTATTGCAGAATTCAACTTTAGATCTGTTATTTGTCAAATGTGCGACTTTTGGTCAATAATTTTCGTCACTCGGCAAGCCTCGTCACGAAATATTTGACCTCATGTCGTAACGCTTGTATTTACATTCTTGTTGCAGAAATAACTATTTTGGTTATCTCAGATTCATAATAATGGGCAAAGGTTGTTTTTGACTGAAACTCCTCAATTATATTTGAAGTATATGTTTTAGAAAAGAATTAATAAAATTGTAACCACTTAGTATGAAGTGCCATCTCGAATTAACCCTTTCTGATCACAATTCAAAGCACCATCTTGCTTGTCGTGTGAAGTGCAGCCCGAGGCCCTCCTCAGATCAAAGATGGCTAGGAATTTGTCAACTTTTCTCTTCACTTGTTCTGGATCTGCATAACATTATCATGTGTTCTCCGTCCGAGTGCCCTCGGGCCCTTTGTGATCATCCGCGATCCCTCTTGCCCTTATTCGTCAAAACTTATCTCTTGCGTGAAATCTTGTTTGGGTTTGTTGAAATGTAGCGAGCGTTGCGTTGTTCTTTCAAACATTCGACATGCGCAGCTCAAGAATTGGGATTCGTTTGTTTGAAGTCGACGCTGACTTGATCTGGATATGGGTAGATACGGATACTGACTGACAGCTGGAAATTTTTTCTGATATGTTTTGCATTTATTCGTACTTGGACATTGACAGTAGCATATTGTTTCGTAGGGGATTGTAGTTATTTTTAAAATTTTTATTTGAATGTCTTGCAAAATTTTTGTGTTATCTCAAATAAAATCAATACATCAACAAAATCCAGGGAATATAGATAACAATATAAGTACAGGGTGTTAAAAAATAAGTGTCACAAATTATGAGGGCATATAGTAGTGACCAAAATTAGTAAAAAAAGCTTAATCAACATGGGTCCGATCTTCAATAGTTTCCGAGATATAAGGCAGTGAAAAATGAGTTTTTTCGGGGTTTACCTCTGCTATCTCGCAAACTATAAGAGTTACGATTTTGATTAAATGAGACTTTTTGTTTACCTTTCAAAGGTCATCTTAGATGTGTTTTTGTTTTTCAAAAAAAAAAAAAAAATCGAATAATTCTACTAAGACAAATGTAGTAGAGATCTTGGCCAATATTAGAAATTCAAAAAAATGTTTCCTATAAAATTTTATTGTTTTTTTATGGTCTATTTACTAACATAGATAAAATTTTGCTCAGTCACTATCTTTGTTTGTTTTTCTTCGATTCTAATACAAAATGGCTTCTTTCTCAAAAATTTGTGACACTTATTTTTTAACATTCTGTATATATAAGATGAGCGGGTCGTCAAAATAATACCGGCAAATCATTCATTAACTGCCGGCATCAGAATATGTACTTTTGGGAAAGAGTTTATGCACTTATTTTTAATTTATTTCATATAATATCAATATATTAATTACTTCTTTTCTTATAGTGACTTAAAACTGTTACCCAGACGAGACCTATTGATACTTTTTAGACATTACTTACAAGTTACAAGCAATGTATGAGACAATATGTAGGAGCTGAAAATGAAAACAATTTAGAAGGATTTTTCAAAAATTTCGCAATCTTAAGAAAACGGCACACTAGCTCTATATTAAATATATATCTTAAAGCTTAAGCTGTGTTAATTGTTGTAGTAATAATCAGATTCAATACATTTTCCTTAAACCACAGTATCGTCCATTAATTTTTTCCGAAAACTTATGTGACACTTGTCACTTGTTATTAGATTTAAGTACCCGAATATTAAAGTATTCCATGTTTTAATTGGGTCGACCGCCGCAGACGCTTTGTTATTCATTTTCTTTTCCAAGAAATACAAATTAATTCCCATGCAATATGGATAAAAATATTTTAATAATAAAATTTATTGAAAAGCTTTTCAATATAAATATGGAGTAAAACCAATTATTGTGCTGTATATTTTCAATGTAATTGTAGATCAAAGTGAAAAATTATATGTTGTTGTACGGTGGCCTATTTTAACAGCATTTGCCAGAATGGTTTTAATAAAATACCGATGTAATATAACACCGGCTCTTCAGAGCATGTACTCCTGTTTGAATTTCTGCCAGCTAAACGAAACGTGAAACACACTTGTTTATTGCTATTTTATTAAAATTTAGTTACAGTTTTACATTTGCTCACGTTCAGGAAAATATGACGAGATTTATGACGAACAACTGTCCTGAATTAACAAATTCATTATTGTGGCATTATTCTAATCAAAATATTTCTTTTATTGCATCCAAGATTAAGACACCAAACATAAAATGTAATTTTTTAAATTATTCTATTTAGTTTTTTGCTTATAATATAATTTAAATAAATTCAGTTTAGAGTCATTTTTAATGAATGACGTGTGACACTTGTAAGAACTCTGTATATGTGTGATGTTTCCCTGTCGTATGTATGTAAATAACGTCATATGTTTCATAAGTTTCTCTTGTATTCTGATTAATTTGAAATTTAATGTCAAATTCTATATATGGCTTTTGGTTTCGGTTTTCCTGTGAAATGAAATGAGGCAGATAGATGAAAACAAACTTTACCAGGGTTGTAATGACTCCGAAATTTTATTTAACTTTCTTCATATTTACACGAAGGGTATTAATAAATACAAAAAGATGCAAGAAGACAAAAAAAAAAACAAGAGAATTAAATGGAATAAAACAAGAAAGCGTTAGCTTTACAACTTACGAATATATAGGAAGATGAAAAAATAGATCTAGAAATAACAAGAAGGCATATACTTAGTATTTATTATACTGTAAAGATAAACCCTACGATATTGGGTAAAATAATTATATTCTTCTAGAGGGTTGGAGTAAGGAGGGTGGAGGGCTTTTATTCGTCCAAGGGTGTAAACTTCTTTCGGTGTGAGGTATCTACAACATTAGATATATGTACTACTACAATCAAATGAAAAAATCTAAAATTATTTATACCTCTTGCTAAGAGAGGTATTGGATTTATGCTAAAAATCGCATATCCAGATTTTAGTGAATAAGCACGTTGTAAGATCACTAGAATCCGTTTTTAACATTTTTACAAGGATCTCTCTCTCTCTCTCTCTCTCTCTCTGTGTGTGTGTGTGTGTGTGTGTGTGTGTGTGTGTGTGTGTGTGTGTGTGTATTTCTCAAATTCTATAAGACTAAAGACCAATTTAACTACGTATTCCTTAATCTGACATTAATGGGAAGAGCTGAAAAGATTTTGTTAACAACAACCGCAAGTAGTAGTTTCGTGAAAAATTCTTCTAAATATTATTTTTTAAGTACGCATGAGAAATACCGTCCATCTCGTCGATGAATTTAAAGAATCTCGAACATTTAGAAGAGTAGGAGGAAACTTATTTATAGAATGAATTAAAAAATATAAAAATATATTAATAATAGATGTAATTAGAATTTTTGCGTGTGTGAACCAGAAATGTTAAATATAATATGAAAGTACTTATACAGCCTAATATGGAAATGGCGAGAGGTTTTGTGCTGGCCAAAACATAATTTTTAAGTACATTTAAAGCTTGTTGTTATGTAAAAATATTACGTGGGCAGGTGGCCAGGCCACAAAACAATACAGCGATGCTTTGCATTACTAACTATTTGGTTATATGATTTTTACTTCCTTGTACGAAGTAAAGGAAGTATTGTAATCGCAAAATATTTTGGTTGCCAGATTTCCACGGAAATATGTATTTTGACCATCCCTGAATCCATTTTGGCTAATTTCGTCGTGACGTCTGTACGTAGGTATGTACGTATCTCGCATAACTGAAAAACGACAAGCCGTAGAAAGTTGAAATTTTATATTTAGGACTGTTATAATATCTAGTTGTGCACTACCCTTTTTGGTCATTACATAACTTCCGGAAGTGGTACTTTACTTGAAGCTTATTATAGATTTTAATAAAAAACTATATTAAAATATATTCCAAAACTTTTCAAATTTGGAATATAAGACTTCTGTATCAATGAAAATAAAATAAGAAATTTTGGTTAAAATGGTCTAACCGGAAGTGATACTTTATTTGAAGCTGCTATCAGTTTTTCTTAAAAAAGGTGTTGTTTTAATTTTAGAAATAAATGCTTCAAATAAAAGTTTTAAAGAATTGAATTGTGCGTCTAACACATCAAGTATTACTAAATTAGCTTGTATAAGCAAGATTTGTAAATTTAAAAATTATGTACTTTTTGGTTTTTGTAATTAAGTTTGTTATGATTAGGACAAAAAATAAAAAAAAAATAAAGAATTTAATATCAATGTCAAATAATATCAAATACGTGCAATTTTATGATTGGGTCTGTTATAAAACATATTGTAATTATTAACAAAATATGTACAAGGAAGTTATGTGGCGTACACATCAGATTTTTTTTTTTAAATGTCAAGCTTCAAGCTTCTAGGCAATTTCTGAAGAAATTCCTCAAGCAATTGTAATAAAAGTTGCTGAAGCTTTTGCGGAACTGATATCATTTTTTTTAAATAAGAGTATTAGTTATATTTTCAATTGTATTTTTGATGGAAAAAATGAAAAATGGCAAAGAACAGAATGAAGTAGAAGGAATACAGTAATAAATATAACCTTAAGAAAAGGAAATTGGACATCCGACCATTAATAATTATTTAATGATATATTTTTTTATAAGAATTTCTGCCAGTCCTCTCCTGGATGGATATTGCTGATATAACCCAATAAAATTCTGCCCCCGTAATTAGGAAATGAGTTTGTCATGTAATACTCGTTTCAGAGCAGTTAAAACGTCGGAGATTATTGTGAAGACGCAATGCGCGGCAAAGTTCTGTTTACCACTTACTACTTCCCTGTCACGCAAACAACTATCATCCCTCGATATCCGAATAAAACTTCCCGAATCTGTTTTCTCCTCATAATGTATTGTTTTTGGCTGGTTGACCCAAATTCCACCTTGTTTTCAAGACCAGGGATATAACTCAAAACTTGCCTTATTTGTTCGGAAGTTTAGAATTTTTTATCGTAACATTTTAATATTTCATCCCTTAAACTAATTCGGTTTATTCATTTCTCTTGAGGGATTTATTTTCCTTGTTGACGGATTTCGAAATAGACGTGGGATGTGGTGAGCTAATGATGTTTACCTCCACAGGTTAGCATAACAGATATTTCAAAATATATCTTTGGAGGATTGAACTTTTTTGCATAGAAAATGTAAAATGTTGTTGTTGACGTGATAAAAATTAAACAAGTATCGGCACGACTTATATATTTACAGATTTGGAAAATAAGAATGATTAATCTCTTTTACCCTGTTTGGATTGAAGCTTGAAAAATTGGAAAATAAAGCGAGCCTGTGATTTTGAAAAGTTTGAAGAAAGAATTTTGCAAATTATACCTTAAGAAAAATTACATATGCCCTTCTTTTTACCTCCCGCTATCCTTGGTAAGGGAGGTATAGGGATTGTGCTAAAAATCATATATCGAGATTTTAGTAAATGACCATGTTTTAATGTCCCTAGAATCCAATTTTAACATTTTCACGATGATGTCTGTATGTATGTATCTGTGTATGTGTGTATGTGTGTATGTGTATGGATTTTGTCTTCGCTCTAACTCAAATACTGTCATTCAGAAAATTCTGAAACCTTGTATTTCTATCCTATTCTAATATGAAAAGCAGTAGATTTTGGTGTAAATCGGATAACCGGAAATGGCACTTTACCTGAAGCTTATAATGGTTTTTAAAGATTATTGAATTTTCTACAGGAATACATTAATACGTTTTCTATATATTTTACAGATAAATTTAAACATATTTTTTTTTTTTTATTAGTCCCGAAGCCTAAGATAAACACAATTCCTTTGTTACATAGTTCATATTTCAAATGAATGTACCTGACAATAAATGTCACTGTCAAAAAACTAATCACTTCAAATTAATAATAGTGGCATTTTAAAAAGAAAATAGTAAATAAAGCAATAGTTTTCTGCAATGGAACAGTTTGCAGCGTTAGTAAATACGTAAGTATGTATTTAAATTAATAAAAATTAAATAGCGGGAGGTTTTGTGTTGGTCACATCAGATTTTTTGTTATTATTTTTATATAGTTATTGTTGACGGCTTTAACCGCTAATCCCTTCTGTTACTGCAACATGTAAGATCCTATTGTACAATGGTCCTATCTTAGTTTTCTGGAAGCATTCCCAGAATTTAATGAATTCCAGGAGTTAGTTTCCCGATAGTATTTCAGAAGACAATGACAAGTAAAAATATCTGTCATAGTTATAAGGTCCATTTTTGCAAATAGCTCTTCGACTATTGTCGAGGATCAAATGAATATCTTCTAATGACTTAGGGCCAATTTTACCATCTCTGGTTAAAATTTTAACTACCCGTTAAATAAACAAATTGCTTCCCATTTAGAGAGGTTTTCACCAACGACAGTTACACAATTTATTCTCTAACAAACTTCTAAATTGAATATTTCATTTTCACCAACAGCAGTTAATTTTATCAACCCCGTAAATCAAAAATATTATAATAATTTAGTTTTTGACGTTTTGCCATATCCGAGCTTGTAAGTTCGTCGTCATCTTCTTCATCAAAGGAAATTCTTCCTAAATATCCACAAATGTTGAGAGAGAGGGAAAAATAATCCTTTTATTAATTTATGATGATACTGACTTCAGATTGCGCTTGATATTGACATTGCGACAAAATAATTAATATTAATCAAAACGTAAATGATGGATTATTGAACAATGCAGAAGTTCCGCAAATAGAAATAACTATAGACGAAAATACAACTGTAAGAAATGCTGTTATTTTAACAATATGTTTTATATTTAAATTAAAAGGTCATATTTTTTAGAAAGTTTTATTTTGTTAAAAGAGTTTTCTTTTTACTTTCTATTATGTTTAAATACCTCTCCGTATTACTTTTTAAATTTTTTCATCATTCGTTTAATCCTTATATATTTCGCTCTTTTTGTTGTTCTTTTTCTCATCCCTTTTTGTCTATTTCAATATTTTGTTAGAATGAATTGACTGACAATGTCAATGAGAGATGAAATATTTACCAAGAATAGATAACTAAAACAATATATTTTCAATATTCATGGTAAATTGATCAAAGATAAAATACAAAAATTATCAGTAGGTCCATCTATCAATAAGTAGCACATTTAAAATATATTAAAATTTGATAGCTGATAGCTAATGGGTACTAAAATAATTTGTTGAAATTAAAGTTAATTTATTCTACTGTTTTAATTTATTGTTTTGTTAGGTAACTGTCGTTGGTGAAAACAACCTTCCTTTATTTAACTGGTAGTTAAAATTTTAACCAGAGATATTAAGATTGAGCCTTAGGCATTTTGATCTTCTTTTTATGGCTTTCTAAGATTGCACAAGAAGATTCATGCCCGTCAAACGCTAATATAAATATACTATAATTTTGGCATTATAACGTAAGTTTCAAACATAAATATCTCTTTTATTTTCAATTATTTATAAATATGTATATGTTAAAATGCTTTAAAAAGCTTTCAAATAATAGAATTTTAATGGTATGCCATTTAAAAAAATATTAATTTTTGTTACTACTAAACACTATTCCATCTAGTGAACAAAAAATCTGATGTAGCCAGCACATGACCTCCCGCCAATTCCATGTTTAAAATAGCAATGAACTTTAAATAAAGTTTCACTTCCGATTGATCGTTTGTAAACAAAATCTACTTTGTTGTTCCAATAAATAGTAAAGTTTGTAATACGAAATTTTGGAATATATTTTATTATGTTTTTCCTGAAAAATCTGTTAGAGCTACATCCGGTTTATAACATATAGTCAAAATCTAATATGTTGTTTCAAATTATATAAGAGTATTAAATACACCAACTGTGCGAAGTTTTGGATCTTTAATATATTTTAAGGAAAAATCCACACACACATATTATTGTCAAAATTATCACCAACTTCTTTATGCTCTAAAACGCAATCTGTGTAAATTCTTCGCCGTACATTATCCATTTCGTAAATGTGTAGTTGCAAACTATTATTTGATACTTTGAAATCACTTTCTTATTGAGAGCTGTTTGATATATAATGCTGCAAACATCAAACTTAAATCGAATTATCCTGTATATCTAATATTTATGTATGATGGAAAATATATTATTTTTACAAACCTTAATTTCATTAGAATCATATTTAAATTACTAAATTCTTCTTAACACGGTTTCATTATTAATTTTAATGAAAATTGCTTCGTGACAGTGACATTTGTTTAAATATGTCAAATTTGTTATTAAAGTATTGTTTTTGTTTGACGCAGAGGCAAAGTGATGTACAAAAATAAATTATTTTATAATATATAATATAAATTTATTTCAAGTTATTTACTAAATGCTATTATCGTAGAATTGAAGATTGTGCCATTATATTCAATTTGTATTGGTAAAAGCTGCTAAAAAATTATATTCAAAGATTTCTTTTACAAGAAAAACAGTTAAAAGCTTGTATATAAGATACTTCCGGTTATCCGATATGCACTAAAATCTAATGAGCACTTCCCACATTAGTATAGAATGGGTATACACAAATTTAAAATTTTTCTGATTGATAGTATTTGAGTAACCGTGTCCACAAGATCCATACACACTCACAGACACATACACAGACACACATATATACCTACAGACATCATTGTAAAAATGTTAAAATCGGATTCTGGGGACATCAAAACCTGCTTATTCACTGAAATCTCTATATCCGATATCACGATCCTTATAATTCCCTTACCTAGGGTAGCGGGAGGTAAAAAGTGCCTCTAGTCCTATGAAAAGTTTTCTTAAAAAAATGTGAAGTGTTTTTAATTAAACGATATCTTCTGTTCTACTCGTATTTATAATTCATTGGTAGAGTTTTTGGTATTGATTCAGTAAAATTATGATCCCCATTGTGTACTTATAAGAACTTGGCTATACTTTCTACAACAATAGAAAATAAATTTAAAGTATTTTGACAGAAACCGGCTACTAGCTGGTAAACCCATTAGCCAATACGTTAGATGGAATCAAAGAAATATCGCTGACACACAGCTAACCGTTCCAATAAAATTCCAGCAGTGGTTTCCGTTTGTAAAACGAATGTGCGTTTTGTAGAAGTCTTAATGCCGAATGCCTGACGTCCGCCATGTTGGGAAAGCATGGCCTTCTTGGCCTGGTTATTACTTTCGACGTTTAACAATAAAAGAAAGGAAGTCTGTTTTATTTCGGCTTGAGTAACAGCCAGAAACTCAGATTATGAGAAAAACGAAATGACAGAGTAAAAAGTTCTTCAATGGGGAAAAGTTATTGACTGTAATATCTAAAATAATGCAAAGACCGAATAACACGATATATTGTTTATGTAGAACTTAACGCACATAATTCAAATATTTATTAGCTCCTTTCAAGACGAAACTTTATTTCCTTGTTGTTTAGGACCATAATAGTTCGGTCGGTTTACATTTTCAGCAAATAAATGATAAAAGCTGTGCAAATGGTAAGAGATTTCTGCAAATTTCTTTCGAGTAGTTTAATTATATACAGCCTTCGGCTGTAATGAAACATCTCCCGCCTCGGATGTAATATAGTATGGAAGTTAAAATTTTTATTGTAGATTGTAAGATTGGCCTTAAAGAAACAAAGATTTCAAGACTTTTTTTAAGTAATTTATAGGATTCAGTATATTGATTACTTTTTCTCTTTTTCAGGTAGGTACAATTCCCAGATTATTGCTTCGATGACCGGTAAGATAAACTGAATTAACTTTCAATACATAAATTATATATTTAAGTTCAAAACAAGTTCATTAATTATATAAAATAATTACCGTAGTCCTTAATAATGAATGTTGCCTTTCATCAACTTTCATAGCATATTTTTAGAATAATCCTTATATACTGTATGAGATTACTTTCCGACTCATATTATTTGAAGCACGAGTATATTATTTTAAATTAACAAAACTGGGAGAAAATTTAATTTCCAGGAATATTTCATCAGACGCATGTGCCAGTTTACTAGGAAATACTTTGAAAGGATTTTTATTAAATATGAGGCTTTTTATTTTTGTTAAAATTTAATAGAAATAAAATATTGTACTCGCTAGTTTTAAAATAAAGTAACCTAAATTATTTTATTTTTATGCAAATGCAAATTAACCGAAAATTTCCAGGAATCAATTTGATGTTTAAAATTTTCTATTGTCAAAAAATTAAATTACAAATAAATTTTATCTCTTTACTTTCAATACAGCTTGTTATATGAAGCACAGCGATTGCAGAATCATGATAGCTACAAAAAATTCTAGTTGTTTACATATAAAAAATTCTGCTCTTTTCTAAAGCTTGCTATTGGTGGTGGTCTTGTTACGAATTCCCGGTCAGATCTCGACCGACATGACAAATCGTGTGGCACTAATGCCAGGGAAGTCGCCCTCAAACCTCAATACTTTTTATGCCACAAAACCACAGCCAACTTTGACGAAAGTTGCACTAAAGAGGCATTAATACACATCGTATATGCTCTCCACTTCTGAAGGAATAGCAAAACAATCATATACCATGAAATATATACTTATATATAGGGTGATTTACAACTTCGTGCACAAACTTTAAGGGCATTTAGTACTAACTAAAAAAGCTTAATCAACATGTGTCCGTTCTTCAATAGTTTTCGAGATATAAGGCCGTAAAAATATGTTTTTACAGGATTTACCTCTACTATCTCGGAAACTTTGATTTACGACTTCGATTCAATGAGACATTTTGTTTACCTTTAAGAGGTCGTCTAGAAGTGTTTGTTAAAAGAAAGCAAATAATTTTACTAACTAAAATGTTGTGGCGACTTGAGAAAAATGTTCCATATTAAATTTTATTGTTTTTTTATAGTTTATTTACTGACACGGACAAAATTTTGTTCCATCTTTGTCATTTTTTTCATTTCTAATACAAAATGACCTCTTTCTCGGAAACAGGAAGTTTTTACTTATTTTATTCAGTAATATATAAAGATTATGCACAAAAGCATTCTGTATATTAACAAAGTTAATATTAAATTCTCTCATTTCGTTCAATTATACACACAGTTCCCAGTCATGTTAATATTGAATACCAGTTATAATGTTTAATACATACGCAGTAGTCAAACCAAATAATAAAACATATTGTTAATACAGAATTTATATTAAAAATAGAGATGCATAAATATTCATTATGACTGCATAGCGGCATGTTTGTTATTTAAATTATTTCGCGCAAATATTTTATTTAAATTCTTGACATAATTCAAATATCTGCACCTGTGCATTTGCTTTTCAGCATTAAAATTATGAATTGAATACAAATAAACAACTGGGAAGAGCTGATTTATGAAGCTGCATAGCATTCTCTCTTGAGGAGTGTACATTATTTTTTCCATGACTGGGAGGAGAAAATAATTATTTATGTATCAAGTCACTGAAGTTTTATTTTTTATCACGAATGTGGAATTTATTTGCCGAGGCCATTAGGGCCGAGGAAAATAAACCATATGAGTGATAAAAAGGAACTTCATTGCCGAGGTGCATATTAAATTTTATTTAAAATCGAAAAATTGTGAAATTGAAAGGAATAATTATTTTTATAGGTTATGTTTAAATAACTGTCAATCTGACATTCAATGTTGCTAACAGCGGACATCATTGAAATTATCGTAAAAAATACTCATAATTATGCGTTTTATCTCGAATTTATTCATCGAAATTATTTATTTCATCTTTCTTGTACATATTTTTGTCATTCATCACGTCGTACACCTGCCCAAATTATCTTAAATGTGCGACAATTATCATACGGTTGGCAATACTGCAGTTGCATGAAGTCGTTCTATAATGGATTACTTTAGTGCCGATTTCTGAGCTTTTAATGACAAAATAAACGTTATTTTTACAAGAATACGAATTTCGAAATTTTAACGTGTCATATTTACAGTCGATGTCATGAAATAAAACCAGTTTGTTAAGGAAGAGTATTTCACGTACATTAGATATTAGATTACATATTTATTAACTATAATACATTGATACAATGTTTCAGTTCGTCAAAATTTATAAATAAAAACTTTACACACAATTATATGTAAAATAAGTTATTACATTGTTGAAAAATCTGATAGTAGATATTCATCAGTAGAATAAAAGCTATTATTTATGAAATACGTTTTTACTTTAACTTTAAAAAAATTCAGAATTAGTTTTTTGAAATTGTCTGGTAAGGCATTGTAAAAGTCAATATTTAATAAATTTTTAATAGGATTCGTGATTATCTAATAAAACAGGGGCGTTGCTTCTCTGCAATCTTCTACTCTTGGTTGGAGCGGTTCACGTATTACCAGTGGCGTGCAGTCCATATGTGCAAGGTGTGTACTGCACACCCTGCGAATAAATTCAAAATTTATTGCATTAAAATACAAATTATTTAATTGATTTGATCTTAATATACTCGGATGATATACAAAATATAAAAATATTAATACAATTATGGGACAATAACGAACAGTAGCGTGTTTGGTTGCCTATCAGCGAATGTGTGAATTGCCGAGCAAGTGCAGGTCTCCGCACTGCACTCGGTGCGCATATTTTTACACAGGGAGGGTATAGGAACAGTGTATTTGCGCAGACAAGGATAAAATATTAGAAATACGAAATACGTATCGCCCCATTAAAATTACTTTTGGTAGTATTCACAAGCATAAACAAGTTCAGACAAACAATTAATTATTAATTTTAGGTATTTGGTATATAATTTATATATTATTTTTTTTAACTTATATTTGTATTTATCAAAATTTATAGAATGAAAATTGCAAGTGAAATACTAATTGCGGATTTACTGAAGAAACAATTTTCTAGAAGGGACATAGTATAAAAAAATAAGATAATTCTGAATTGTTAACCTAAGATTCTGCCTACACAATACTTTTTAAAAAAAAAACTGCACACCCACCACAGAAACGCACCGCACGCCACTGCGTATTACGTATAACAAGACAAAGTAAAATATTTCTAATTATAGTGCCACTTTTCTTATATCCTGTTAACTCTTAAATTCCTCAAATCGGTTTTCTTTCATATCATAGAGGGTAGTAGCTTTTGAATCTTGGAGGGTAGTAGCTTTTGAATCTTGGTAAAAGACAATATATTTTTTTGCCAATTTTTTTAAATTTTCAACAATTACAATTTATTCGGGATCCTCTTTATTCATTTCTAAAGAATAGCAAGAAATAGTTGATTATTTATAGTTTGTACAGAATTCTACCGTTATGGCTATGTCTTAACTAAGCCTGTGTACGACCAGGCACAGCTGGAGGTAGCACTACCTGGCGCTTAGGGTCGGACTGCAAAACAATTAAATTTGCAAATCTCTGTATGCATTTTGTATTCGAAAATTGATATTTAATGGATTCGTAAAATCAAATTACGTCTTTGACCATTGTTACAAATTAATAAAAAATAAAAAAAAAAACGCAGTTAAATATTAATTTTTGAGATTTATGTAAATATGGAAGAACATTTAATTATCTGTACGGTTTCTTACACATTTTCCTTCATATTGAATAAATATAGTTAAGGAATTATAAATAGATTAACTTTCATAAATCAGCCAGCTTTGCAAAATCATGGAAACAGCAAAAATTTTCAAATATTCTAATTGACAGAATCAGTGTCAAGTGCAATTTACATTGTAAATGTTCGTGTTATAATGTTATTGAATATATAGAAATTTTTTCTAGGAATTTTCGCTATGGAATTTGAAGAAAGTAATTACGTTTGTGTTAAAATTTTACTGGATGTATAGAATTTTTTACTGTTTCTTGTACCATTTATATTTCACCATAAGCGTAATTTTTGTACGAGAAAAGGTAATTGGCAATAATAGATTTTTCCCGAATTTGAACGTTGGTTTATCACTTAGTTTACATAGTTCTGAATTCTCTTTTGACGATAAATACATAAAGTTAGTTAAAAATTACGTATTTTGTAAAAAAAAAAAAAAAATGAAAGATAAGCGATTGGTATCGTTAAATAATTACATGACCAAATTAATAATCTACGTTGCTAGTCTAAATCCCTGAAATCAGTGAATTTATGGTGTTATTGGGAGTTCTTTATAGGCCCATCGCGTTCTGAAACGTCGTTATGAATGTTCCAGGGTTTCGTTAATCAAATATAACTGGATAACGAGTAACTGCACTGTTATCAAATGAGCTTTTCGATCGTTACGTGTAATTTCGTTGAAACCGATTTAGTGGTCTGTTTAAACATGTAATACAACAGAGCGAATTGTGTCTTTGATATACACATTCAATCGTTCCCATTTCACCAAATGATGTTGATCTGTATATTGATTCCATGATTATGTGCACATTCACGTGAGGTTGTATATAATGAAATCAACGAGTAGAACATTACCCGACGTACTACACTCCTCGGGGATATTTTGTTCAATAGAAATTCTCCAAACTTTCGAGTAGGACATGTTCATAGTCCAACACAGCGAAGCAGCACTAGAAGCACAATTATTTTCTGTGAGATTAATTTTAGCAACGGTTTACTTGTACATTTTTTTCTTAAGTCTGATTCTTGTCAACTAGAAGGCAGTTAAATTCTTATTATAAAGCTAATTATCAACGAAAGCTATATAGTGTTTAAGAATAGTGAAAGCGACCACAATGAGTCAAAATTTACTGTTGGCCTCTTGTAGAAACTATAGGCCTCCAAAATTACCCAATCGGACATTAGGTCGGTATGTAGTTTGTAATCATGGATGCAAGTGACTTAACAGAAGCAATGAATAGCTACTGTCAGTGTTACAAGTTTGATGTGTTTACAATGCATCTTATCTATGGTGAAATTGGAGACAACAACAGAGCTGTAGTGAGGTTGTACCAAGAAAGGTTTCCAAATCGTCACGTTTCTCATCGCAAAGTGTTTTCAAATTTTGATTGACATCTGCCGTCAGTTTTTTCGCAAACAAACAGTTGCACCGCTTATATTTATAATTGTTAAGGTTAAAATGACAATATCGTATTAAATGTCAATGAATTGTTAAATATTACTGTCAAAATATCGATACGCACTTTTTTTTGTTAACCTGTAGTTAAGAAATTAATTATATGCTGTGCAATTGGTCATCATTACAACAGAACAGATTATGATAAAATCTGATCTCTCATGGTTATTTTTAAATTTCCCTGGCCTGTAGTTCTGCATCAGATCGTAATTGAAAAAGATAACTGCAGATTACTACAGAATGGGATTTCTTTTGATTCTGTTTTACCAAACACCTGTATATCATTACCCTTTGCCTAGCAAATGTCAATAAATATAACAATTCTCTTCCAAAAGTAACATCCGATCTACTCCTGCACAGAAAAAAAAACTTACATATATATATATATACCGAGAGTTTATTTTATCAGTAAACATAGGGTATTATCATTGCCATAGTTACGGTATGAATGTTTGACAGCAATGTATTGAAGCGTTTATTTTATGAGCAAACATAGGCGTTTAACATGGGAAGCAGTTTTTGGTAAATACAAAGGTCTGGCAATAAATCAAGCCATGCTATTGAACATGATAATAGTACATTACATCTTGTACATTATTTAATATTAATTACTTTAATAATATTGTAAAAATTACAATAAATTGTAAAAATTGTCAAATAAATAATTGTTTCACTTTTTTATTATGCAATATCAAAAAATTTGTAAATGTCTCGGTGGTGCAGTGGTTATAACAGTTGCGTTTAAAATTTTTGGTTGGGGTTAGATTCCCCGTTGGGATAATAATTTTTTTTTTTCATAAAAATTGTTGAACTTAAAAATCAGTTTATGTTTCCATTTAAAAATAATAATAACATTGTAATAAATAAAGAGAAAAAATAATTGAGAATAATTAATTACAATAATCAAAATATTGTTGTAATAACAATGCATTGTATTTTTTATTTAGATAAATACAGTAAAAAAATAATATCTACACATATTTATTATATTTCAATTATTTTTATTAACATCAAAGGAAATACAATGCATTGTTATTGTATCAATATTTTTATTATTGTAATCAATTATTCTCAATTATTTTCTCTTAATTTATTAAAATATTATTATTTTTAAATGATTGTAATATGAAAATATAAACTGATTTATTTTTCAGCCTACTAATATGTTTCATCAATAGTTATTTTTTATACAAGACGATAAAATTGTATTTTATCGACGAGCGGAAAGATAATTTAATTTTATCGTCGTGTGTAGAATTCTATTTTTTTCTATAGCGGAGTTTAAAGAGCAAAAATTAGAAAAGCCGATTATAAATGAAATTATTTAAGAACAATCTCAGTACCTTGCGTGGTAGTTATAGAATTTGTTTGAAAACAATTTCATTTTATTCATGTTTATACAATTGAAGTTATATGTAATATGAATAGTCAAAATGTATAATGTGTTTTTATTTAAATAAAAATTAAAGTTCTTTATCTACCCTTGCTGTTAATGTATTATTTTATCTACTCTTACGGTTAAAATGTCACTTAGTCAACTATGTCGAGTTGAACAAAGCACACTTTAAAATCTGCTATAGAAAAAAATATCGAAGTTGATTTAGTTAAATTTTCTAAATTTGTAATAACAAATTATAGAAAAATTAAATACAAAATTAGATAAAATGACTACATTTATATCGTAATAAGTATTGAACTAAATATAAATAAAGAAGGACTTCTTTTTTCTCAGGGTTATCGCTCAAACGCAGCTGTAGACACGTGTTTCGCTCTTATTAGAGCTCATCAGTACAGCATAGCTAGTTAATAGGTGGACATTAATTAGAGGTAATAATCGAAAAAAAAAACAACACAGTGTAACAGCACTAGTAAGCAGCCAAATACACCCATGTTGCCTCGGTCAGCATCTCCACACACTTGTGGATCAACACAACGTCGCAGCGGCGGTGATTTATAACCACCCACCAGACCCGTTACTTGGACCCCCAAAAGTAAATACTAAAAAATATAATATTTCTCGAGCGCAAAATTTGTAAGGACTTCTTTTTTCTCAGGGTTATCGCTCAAACGCAGCTGTAGACACGTGTTTCGCTCTTATTAGAGCTCATCAGTACAGCATAGCTAGTTAATAGGTGGACATTAACTAGAGGTAATAATCGAAAAAAAACAACACAGTGTAACAGCACTAGTAAGCGTTATTATTACCTCTAGTTAATGTCCACCTATTAACTAGCTATGCTGTACTGATGAACTCTAATAAGAGCGAAACACGTGTCTACAGCTGCGTTTGAGCGATAACCCTGAGAAAAAAGAAGTCCTTACAAATTTTGCGCTCGAGAAATATTATATTTTTTAGTATAAATAAAGAACTTAACTATATATGTATTTAAATTTTCTATTTAATTTACCGATTTCATTAGGCAAATTACTGAAAATTGTGGGACAAAAATAATGAAGTCAAAATATAGTAAAATTAAATAAAATAAGTAAGTAAAGTAATCATTTGTATATTTAAATTAACGGTTTTTTACAAAATATTTATTATCTATTTCGGATTAGTTAAAATGCTAAAGTAAGATTGTAAATTATACTAAATTATTAGACATATTGCATAATAAAATAATATCTAAATATAATTAGATAAAATTTCAATTCTTTTTTTTTTCTGTGTGATGATACTATTGGCAGTCTCTTTATCGGTTCGAATCAAGTTTCCGAATTAATGAATTTATGTATAAAAATATAAAGCGATGAATCAACAAGAAGTAACATTGTCAATCCGTCACCATGACACCAGCAGCGAATAGATATTGATGACATTTCAAAAGAAACAAATTTAATAAAGAAAAGGCGAACTGTGCATTTAGAATTGTCACAGCCAACTCTGCGATAGCGGGGAGGCAAAACAGCATTCATTTTGCATTGTCGAATCTGATGTTTTGTCATTAATTACATTTGACACTTGTATTGTTCCGAGGTTTTGTTGTTTTTTAACTCTCTTTTTCGCATGCGGATAAAAATTGGTCCGCATTTTTTGTCAAGTTTTGCCAAGCGGGATAAAAGTTTTGCATTCGCAAAAAAATTCAATACATGTTTTTCAGAATGAATGGTAGTGTGACAATGGAGTGGGGTCTTTCAAATCGTTTACTTAAGCGTGACGTATTATTTGCTATTTTACTTCACATATAATTATATTTAAAATTGAAATCTGTAACACACATATTTATACAGACTGTTAAAATACAAATGAAGAGCTCTTGGCAAAAACATCTATTATCCAAATATTGTAAATATGTGTTACATGCACCGACATGTACTTTCAAGGATGTCAAACAGTTTGGTAGAACTGTTTTTCGCAAAAAGTATCTTAGTCACAAGTGTTTACGTTTTAAAGTTTGAGCGTTTCTACAAGAACGTCTTATAAAAATGACTAATTGTTATGTAATTGCTCAATGTTTATTTATCTATTATTACCTTCCGTCACCTTTAGGTAAGAAAGGTATAGTCCTCAGACCAAATATAAATTAGACGCCGCATTCCCTACACTGAGCAATGGTTTGTTGTGAAGTCATTCCTTCCAGGGTGAGGGGTTAGGTGGGGATAGGAGGGAACGAGGCGTTTGTTTTGTATAGCGTGTTGCTTGCTTAGTTTGTTATTATTTTACGTGCAAGGGTGATTTTGTAAGGTTAGTTGCGGTAAAATATAAATATTTGATAACGTCATTGTAAATATAATTTTTCTTTTTCAAATCACTTAATACGTTACAAAATGACAGCTGTTGTCACTTTGAGGTCACTTTCAAACTATTGCAAATGCAACCCGCATTTCATGAACGCCGCTAGCTAGCTCGGCACGCCCATTTAAGTTCGTGCTTCACAACAAATGGTTGTATGCGGTGTCTAATTTATATTTGGTCTGAGGTATAGTCTTTGGTCAAACCAAAAAAATCGGTGGTGAGTTTTTAATAAATAAACACCTTGTAGGGTCCCTAGAATGCGGTTTTACTAGTTTTATGATGTCTGTATGTGTTTCTGTGCGTGTGTGTCAGTGTGTGTGTGTCCTTGTGTGTGTCCATGTGTGTGTCCATGTGTGACAAATTTTTCTCCGACGATAACTCTAGTACTACAATTCTAAAAATTATAATTCTTTCGTATTCCTCTTCTTTACATCCATATGAAGAGTTGATTAAATTTTGGTTATAATTAGTTAACCGAAAGTTTCCTTATTTGAAGTTCTTAACAGTTTTTCTTAAAGAAACGCAGTTAAATATCATTTTTTGACATTTTATGTGATTATCATTATTAAAGAATTTATTATTCACTTTACGGTTTGATTATACATTTGCTTCCATATTCTATATAAACAGAGTTAAAGAATTATAAAGAGATAAACTTACAAAAATCAACGAGATTTGCTATAATTATGAAAACAGCTGAAATATTCAAATATTTCTAATTGACAGATGTCAGTGTTAAGTGCAATTTACAAAGTGTATATTTGTGTTACAATTTTACTGGATATATAGAATCTTTTTCAAGGAACTTTTGTTATTGGATTTGTACAAAATACATCGAATTGACGGAAGGTCTTCTGCTCTTCTGCTGGCCACAACAAATTTTTTAACATCCAGTAAATACTTTTCTTATATTAAAATATAATCCTGAGTTAATTAAAATGCAGAAATCTAGAGAAGTAAGGAACCCAGAAAGTTGTTTCTTCGATTATCTCATATTCAAAATAATGGACTAAGGTTGTTTTTGCTAAGAGCTCCCCAAATGTAGGTAATATATAATTTATAAACATATTATTTCATTTAAAATCAGACACTTTTCAAGAGAATATTTTATAAATCCCAGAGGGGGGGGGGGGGTAGTAATTCACCTGTATTATTATTTAATAATATGTCTTCCTGATGATTTTTTTCTCTCCACATAAACTGTCTCCAAGAACATGAACCATTATGGATATAAGTTTGGTTAACCATAAAATACATGCGAGGCTTCTTGGACAGTTGGCACTGTTAAAAAAATATCCGTAGAAGTGCAATTTTAAACCAAATATAAAAAATCTGTTATGGCCAGCACAAACCCTTCCGTCAATTCGATGTATTTTGTACAAATCTCATACCAAAAGTTCCTTGAAAAAGATTCTATATATCCTGTAAAATTGTAACACGAACACACTATTTTTTACAAATAATGCCATACCTAAAGTACAACTGGAAAGATTCTAAAATGCAATAAAATTATAACACGAATGTACATATATTATGTAAATTACACTTGCTGTTTGTTACTCTTCTCTTCTACTCATTCCTGTCCAACGCATCTTCTTGACACAGTTCTTCCTCTCTCAAATCTTCTGCTGTACAGTCCTTCCATCTTCTGTTTGGCCTTTCTCGTACTCCCGACATTATAAGTTCCTAGCTTGAGGTGAGTCCACAACTGCAAGCCACTTGCGAGGGACACTATGTCACTTATATCACTTTCAGATCATATACTTTCCATTTTGGTTTTGCACTTGACACTGACATCTGTCAATTAGAATTTTTTGAATATATCTGCTGTTTTCATAATTTTAGGAAAGCTGACTGATATTTGAAAGTTAATCTCACTTAATTTCTCTATAAGTCTGTCTATTGAATGTGAAGGAAAAGGTATAATTAAACCGTATAGAAAATAAAATATTCTTTCATAATGATAATCACAAAATGTCGAAAAATGATATATAACTGCGTTTTTTTCAAGAAAAACTGTTAAAAACTTCAAATAAGGGTACTCCCGGTTGATTAATTATAACCAAAATCTAATCAGCTCTTCGTATGGTTGTAAGGAAGATGAATACGAAAGAATCATAATTTTTAGAATTGTAGTTTTGGAGTTATTGTCGGAGAAAAATTTGTCACACACACACACACACACCCACACACACACACACACACACACGGACACACACACACACACACACATACAGACATCATCGTAAAACCAGTAAAATCGTATTGTAGAGACCTTAAATCGTGCTTATTCATTTAAAACTCACCATCGAATTTTTTTACCAAAGATAATACCTTCCTTACCTAAAGGTGACGGAAGGTAAAAAATGTAAATAGAGTAATTAAATTAAGTGTCAACTAAACCTTTGAATTAATAATTAAACAACTAAAGTCTGTTTAAAATCCAAGCAACTTTTTAGCAAATCCCATATTGTCAAAATTTATTATCAAATTACCGGTAAAACTTCAACGAAGTATTCTTTCCAAATTTAAAACTGCTATTCGATGCTGCGTTAGAAAATTCATTATGTTTTTTGCATGTTATTTCAGACGAAATTAGAAACTGTGTCAGTGTTAAAAAAGTGACAGCAATACGCGCACTGACAGTGTTTGTCCTATAATTATATCGTCCAATTTATTTCAAACAACTGGAAGCAAAAACTCTAAGATATTTCTCTTACAGGGATGTCACATTCTTCTCGGGACTGGGATATCTTTGTCCAACAATAATGCGGGAATATTTGGCAAGAGAAGTTAGTTCACGTCCGGACACAATGATATTTATCTGCACTATGCATTAGATTTCAACATATGATTCACCCGTATTTCGGAATTTTACTTAAATAATTTAATAATAAAGAAAAAGTTAAGAACTTATTTTCAGTATCATAAACATTATAATACGAGTATATTCAACATGTCATATAAAAGAATGTCAATGCTAAAATTGAATGGATGATTGATACTGTGGTTTTAAGAAAGAATATTATATATGCCTATTACTTCAGACTTGCCCCGTGAGTCTTTGTCGAGTTTTAAAATTTATTTTGCGTACTTTTTGAGAAATCCTACGCCTCAATTGTTTTCATTTTGGGACTCCTACACCTTTCGTACACCTTTATTTACAAGTAACGCCTAAAAATGTACAATAGATCTCGTCTAGGTACGCTAGAAGGATTGTTTTTAACCTCCAAGCTTGAAGCTGGGTTAGACCAAAATCTCTTACAGGTTCAACGTACTATTTAGTCTGCTTCCGAAATGGCACCACAGCACCACACACCATTATTTTACTTTGCTTTTACTTTAAATTCTATATTGAAACTTTTAAGAAAGATATACGCTAGTCTGTATGATCCAAGAAATGAAAACAATTAAGGAGGAGGATTTTTCAAAAGGTACGCAAAATAAATTTTGAAACTCGCAGAAAACTCTTGGGGCGTCAGAAATAATCTTTGTCGTTTCGAAAAAACGGACCACTACCTTTATATTAAATATGTTAAATGTTATAGTAATAAGCAGATTTAATATGCTTCAAATTTATCTGTGACATATGTTATATCAAGTCATAATGGTTTTAAAAATGATAATGCAGTACTACTTATATTTACGACTAAATAATTTATCATCTTTATATCGTTGTTCCTTATGGATTGTAGAAAAAAAAAAATTAAGAATTCATGAGTACTATTATGAATTTACTAATAGTAATGCTGAATTTGTGGATCGGTTTTAAAATGTAAATAAATAAATGTCATCACTGCATATTTAGCTTACGATATTGTTATCGGTATTACCACGTATTCCCACCGTAGATATTATATTTTACACTTATATTTTATATAGAACTTTTTTCTTGTCGTAAACCGCACGTCATTATCTGTCGAACTAACAAATAACAAATACCGTGTCTTCTGTCTCTCTCCTACATCTATTTGCATCATTTACTAAAATGAAGGCGTTTGTCTAATCAATGTATCTCTTTCTAACTAATGAAGTAAAAAGTAAAAGTAAAAAGAGGTAGAGTAATACACGTCATCAATATGACGAATAGAAGCAGCTGTTTTCAAATTATTACCAATCAGATTATTTTATGATGCATGTGTGACGTCAAAAACTTCCCCCACTACTACTGATTTGTTTCATACAACAATCAGTGATGAAGAAAAATGAACTATAGCTAGTCTGTGGTGTATTCCATACCGATGAAGTGTTAAACTTAGTCGAACACCACCTAATGGAAAAATTTCCTTGGTGAATATCTTGGCGACTTTTGTCACCCCTGTTTTGGGAATAATAATGGGACGCGGCATTTTGCCAACAGCGAATAGAAAAAACTCCGATGGCCGTCAAGCAGTAGTGGATTCGTCATCTGCATCGTAAAAAAAGAAACGAAACGAAAACGGAAAGGCCGTCCGTGAAACTCGGCTTGTGCGATTCGCTAATTACTTCGTATTTCGTTGTTTGCAAAAGAAAAAAACCACAAATGTTGCCACTGACTACGCTCAAGCTTCCTGCACTGGTGCATTTTTGTGACGACCGCATATTTTAATATAAACACACTGACCGTATTTTTTAATTGCCACGGGAATATTTCCCTGTATTTATAGTTTGTTTCTGGTGTAAATTATTTCGTAGAATCAGAAAATGAAATGGATCTGTTTCAACTCATTTCTAAAATTTATAATTGCTGGTTTTAATGTCCCCAAAAAATAAATTACTTGTTTCGGGCATTGTAATAATAGTTAAATGACATTTTTATTAGGTAACTTATTTCAGGAATATAATAAATTTGATATATGGAAAATTACACCTATAAAATGAAACACGAGACTTGGCTCGGACCGAAAACAAAATCAGATCGGAGAGTTTTACGTAGGGACATATTTGCCAAAGAATTTCAACATATACAAACAAGACAAGAATTAATTAACTCTAAAAAATTCTTAACATATCCTATATTATTTTAAATGCTGCCTTATCATAAGGACAGCATTATAGTCCTCATTTTGAATACTCTAAATACTTTCATTATAGGCCTTAATTTATAATGAATATATGAGTATATTAACGAGATACTTGTGTACAATCAAATCAAAAACAATAAATCTGATTTTTTTGGTTAATGTTTCTTGTTTAATACTAAATAATTGATATTACGCACAACTGCTTTAAAATTGTTTATTTACATCTCAGTTACCAGGGCGGTAAGTTGAACATTACGGCCGCCGGGCTATTTTCCAGTTTTACCCTTATTTAATTATATGAATTTTGGAATTATATATTTAATTGCCTATGTATAACATAACGACAAAATAAGGTTAACCTGGCCGTGTAATATTTTTACATAACAATAAGCTTTGCATCTATTTAAAAAATAATTTGCGTAATTTTTTAGCGGTATTTGAACATTGCTATGAATTATATAAAAATAAACAATTTGAATGAAAATATAAACTAAAATATTTTGCGGGAATACCAAAATTATTAATATAATACATTGTTTCATATAAAATAAGGTGCTTGATATTTAAAATAACTTAAAAAAAAATGAGTTAAATAATTTTAAATTTATTATTATAATTTTTATTGTTTGTCAACATATAGTTATTTAAGTATTGTCAATAAGTGCTTCTTACCTGTTGAGGCTGATTTCCAATACATCCGATACCGGTAGAAGAACACTTACTGACCTCAATGCTTATTCCGTTTTTTGCGCAATCGACGCACAAAATTAAAAAAATAAGATTTTAAAATTATTTTGACATATTACAAATTTTTGTTGTCATTTTTAAAGTAAGTTTTAATCGTTGTTTTTATTTACTTAGTGTTTACTTCCTGATCTGCAAGTGTTTTTTGCATATATTTAAAAAATAATTTAAAACTATTTCATTTGACTGCAGGAGTGCGTAAAACGTTGTACATACCTCAAGCCAAAAGAAGTTTACACCCTTGGACGAATAAAAGCCCTCTGGTGCGCGTCGGGCTTCAAATTTCGTCTAAACGCGTAATCCTTTTCTACCGGCTCTCTATACGTACTTTTACGCACTACTGAATTAAAATTGTTTGTGTACATCTTAGTTGCCCTTGCGGAAACTCAAAGAATACATCCTGCGGGCGGTAAAGTAGAGCAACAGCCCGATGACTGGTAAACAAAACGTCAAAAATACAATTGGAAATATAATCAACACTCTTAAAAAATATCAGTCCGGCTAAAGTTTCACTAGCTTTTATTATAATTACTTGACGAATTTCTTCAGAAATTGCCTCCGTTCACTTTCATTGATATACACCACTTCACGATTAGTAATATCACGGCATATTACCCATTACTGGGTGTGCAATCCGCTTTATAAGCAGATATAGATAATGATGATATAGTCGTAAGTGAATCGCAAGGATCACTTCATGTCATTTAAAAATCGAAATAATTTTGGCGTCGGTCGGAATTGAACCCGGGTCTCTAGATTCGCAACCAGACACTGAGAAACACGGCCACGAGACCCTTGTAACATATACAACTATTATTTCTTAAATTTTTGTAACCCAACTATTTTTTTTTTATTTTGTGGAGCATACTTAGAAGAGAAATTAAGTCGTATCTTGTACTTGTTCTTCATTAAATAGTTGTTGATGACAGAATTCGAATTCACGTTCTTTCATTTACTAGAAGAGCTAATATTGCTCATATTAAATAGAGTTCACTATCTCATTCTTCTTTATGATATATTTGTTGTTTGTATCTTGGCTCTATAAATTTCCTTTTTTGGAGCACAAAGAAAATTTCATCTTGTATTGAAAATGATCTGGAAGCTACGCATGTAAAATTTAATAAACCGTTTTTCATCACATCGTGTATAGCAAGGTCTTGTATACGCCTTAACAAGGAATATAGATTAACCGACGCCCTCCGATAGGAAACAAAACATGCTTACCTTTAGGATCTGTTCAACATCCTGCCAAACACCCAGACACGTGGGGTAAACTTCTTTGAATAGGGAAATTACTTAGGAGAGGAAATAACTTTCAAGATGAAATAATAATGGATTTTTTTCTAGACATTTTTATAAGATCTATATGCGTTTTTTCCTATACTTACAATAGTCCAGTCATTTGGTAGAAAATAAGGGTTTATTCCACAAAAGATCGGGTATTTTTGATTTTTGGATATATTGTATATTTAGGGGTCCTAATAAAAAATGCAAGTTTTCCCCCTCGGGGGCCTTCGGGAAGCACCGCCAACTTGAAAAAAAAGGCGCAAAAAAAGGGTTTTTCTTAATATCTCTTCACTTATTTATTGACTATAAAATTCTCTACAACTTTTATCTAAAACATTTTTTTCTATAATTAATAGATATCGAGCTACAGTGCTTCAAACAGAGCATATTTTTTGAAAATTACATGAATGCTTCATTTAAATCATATTTTATTATATTTTTTTACGTTTTTTTACAAATTACTTTTTGACAATCATTAATTATTATTATTTAACTAATATATATAAATATTAATTATTGTTTTTTTCATTCTAAAGATTTTTTATAGTCCAGCAAATTTATGATTTTACCTTAAAGTAATTACAACAAAAGCTTTTTAACGGAATCCAGTCCCAGAAAAGTGCGCTGAATAACATATCAATATTTTCCCGAAATCGGAGCATGGGAACCTCCTGCCAATTTGGACAAATGGCGGCAAATTCAGGTTTATGGCCATTTGCTTAAAACAATTATGAAAATATTTAAATTATTCAAAAAAACAAACAATATTACGTACTTGTTACTTAGTCTAATAGGTTTCACTATTTACAACAGTTTACATCCGACGTGGCATCGAAAGTAAGTTATCGAAAACTGTTTTATAAAAATTGTTAACGTTTTCCTGCAATTTTTTAGTTTTTCATCCACCACTCTGATCTTGTTAAAGATATGATGACGCGATTTTAAAATTTGAATTCAGCATGAAATTCTCTTTAATATCATGTATTACACGATTATTGCCGATGAACAATTGGCGAGTTACTAACAACTAAAACTCACATGAAATTCCTCTAAAATTTTAAACATCTGAAAATCGGCTCTTTTCTCAATTTTTCATCAACTACTTTGACACTTATTAAATACTTAATATTGGTTATCTGTAAGCCTGTTGAAATTTTGAATGAGAAAATGAAAACAGAGCCGATTTTCAGATGTTTAAAATTTTAGAGGGATTTCATATGAGTTTTAGTTGGCAGTAACTCGCCAATCGTTCATCGGCAAAAATTGTATAATACACGATACGAAAGAGAATTTTATGCTGAATTCAAATTTTAAAACCGCATCATCGTATCTTTAACAAGATCAGAGTGGTGGATGAAAAACTAAAAAATTGCAGGAAAACGTTAACAATTTTTATAAAACAGTTATCGATAACTTACTTCTTTCGATGCCACGTCGAATGTAAACTGTTATAAATAGTGAAACCTATTAGACTAAGTATCACGTACGTAATATTGTTTGCTTTTTTTTTGAATAATTTAAATATTTTAATAATTATTTTAAGCAAATGGCTTGAAATAATTATTAAAATATTTAAATTATTCAAAAAAAAGCAAACAATATTACGTACGTGATACTTAGTCTAATAGGTTTCACTATTTATAACAGTTTACATTCGACGTGGCATCGAAAGAAGTAAGTTATCGATAACTGTTTTATAAAAATTGTTAACGTTTTCCTGCAATTTTTTAGTTTTTCATCCACCACTCTGATCTTGTTAAAGATACGATGATGCGGTTTTAAAATTTGAATTCAGCATAAAATTCTCTTTCGTATCGTGTATTATACAATTTTTGCCGATGAACGATTGGCGAGTTACTGCCAACTAAAACTCATATGAAATCCCTCTAAAATTTTAAACATCTGAAAATCGGCTCTGTTTTCATTTTCTCATTCAAAATTTCAACAGGCTTACAGATAACCAATATTAAGTATTTAATAAGTGTCAAAGTAGTTGATGAAAAATTGAGAAAAAAAATTGTACAAATTGGCGGGAGGTTCCCATGCTCCGATTTCGGGAAAATATTGATATGTTATTCAGTGCACTTTTCTGGGACTGGATTCCGTTAAAAAGCTTTTGTTGTAATTACTTTATGGTAAAATCTTAAATTTGCTGGACTATAAAAAATCTTTAGAATGAAAAAAAAACTATAAACAATAATTAATATTTATATATATTAGTTAAATAATAATAATTAATGATTGTCGAAAAGTAATTTGTAAAGAAACGTAAAAAAATATAATAAAATATGATTTAAATGAAGCATTCATGTAAATTTTCAAAAAATTTGCTCTGTTTGAAACACTGGATCTCGCTATCTATTAATTATAGAAAAAAATGTTTTAGATAAAAGTTGTAGAGAATTTTATAGTTATCAAATTAGATTATAACTATTTTTGCCTAATGCAAATAAGTGAAGAGATATTTAGAAAAAAACGCTTTTTTGCGCCTTTTTTCTCAAGTTGGCGGTGCTTCTTGAAGGCCCCCGAGGGGGAAAACTTGCATTTTTTGTTGAGACCTCTAAATATATAACATATCCAAAAATCAAAAATATCCGACCTTTTGCAGGGTAAATCTACCTAATGACTGGACTAAAACTGATAAGTATCATCATTTACTCTATGTAAAGTGCGTTCAATAGACAAAATACTTGTCTTCAAGAAGAAGCAGAGAATTCTGCAATGAAAATACTCTCCAAACATTATTTTTTTCATTAGTTCAATCTAAAATTGAAATGGCATTTTAATTTGGTACTCGCTTCTCTACACACATAAACATATGATTGAGAGCGTTCAACTTAAATTTTTGAAATACATGTGGTGCAAAAAAAAAAATCTATCCAAACCAAGCTCTCGAATAAAGTACTTTACTGAATGAATTTTCTTTTGACCCCATTGAATCCCGCCATTCTCAAATAACTCTCACATTTCTTTCGAACATTGTAAATGGTAACATTGACGCCCCGATGTTGTCAAAATTACCTATATAAGTGCCATCTACTATCTCTCGTAATTATTTTAATTATGCCCAAAATAATCCAGAATTTAAATAGTCCAGTTATAACAAACAGTAACATACATTTAAATTTAAATATAGGAAACACCTATTTTCGAAGTTTAAATTTATAAAAACACATAGTTCCAGAAATTGTTTCGAATTTCCAGTTTTTGATTTTAAGATGCCTCCAAATTTTCATAAAAATAATGCATGGCAAAAAATTGGTAACGACAGGTATGGAATGGAATTTTAGTCAAGCGATCGAAAAATCAGTAATATTGTTCATGCGCAGTCGAATAAATTGAAAATTTGCTGGACGTATTTAGCGGTATATGAATATTGCTATGAAATTTGTTTACATAAACATGAATTATACAAAATAAAGAATTGGAATGAAAATATAAACTGAAATATGTTGCGAATACCAAAATTATTAATATATTACATTGTTTCATATAAAACAAGGTGCTTGATATTTAAAATAATTTTTAAAATTCATGAATGGCAAAAAAATTTATATAAAGAATTTTAAATTTATTATTACAAATTTTATTATTTGTCACGATATAGTTGAGGATGATTTCCAACACATCCGATGCCGATAAAAGAACACTTACTGACCGCAATGCTTATTACGTTTTTTGCGCGATATAGACGCACAAAATTAAGAAAAATAAGATTTGACAATTATTTTAACATATTAAAAAAATTTGTTGTCATTTCTAAAGTAAGATTTGATACTTATTTTTATTTACTTACAGTCTTTACTTCCTGATCGGTAAGATTCGCAACACTTACCGATCAGTAATTTGTAAATAAAGCCTACTTATTGCCTTGGAAACCCTATCGGTAAACATTAAAAAACGAACAATCGTGCAAAATAGTTATTTATGTAACAAGTGTGTAAAGTAGTACTTTTTTGATCGAGTGCAATGTTTTACGCATGAGGCGCAGCCCAATTCGAAAATTAGCACAAGATAAAAATACTATTTACACACGAGTTGCATACAATATTTTACCTACAACCGAAATATTACTGCCATTTCTCATAATACTGAGTATGAGTGTACAGACATGTTCAAATATTGTTACTGTTAATTAAGAAGTAAATTTTACCGTTGCCTAGCAATGTATTTACTTTTCACGCACTAGTGCTTGCAAATTTACACTTTACATATTGTAAAGAGTGCGTAAAGTATGTACTTTACGCACGGTTCTAGGAAATAGCTATTTGTGTATTAAGAGCGCAAAATGGGATATATGTACATTCTCTTGAAATTGATAATGTTTATTTTCGTTCGAAACACACACAAGATTTTTTCTACAATCGCCACTATGGGGTCCTCCACAATAACAAAAAATAATGAAATATGCACTTTTTACTTACAGTACTACTCAATAAATAACGATTAATTTAAAAAACCTCTCTTAATAATTACTTTAAGAGATATTTGAAATTTGTTTTTGGTGTCACTGTGACGTCACACTAATGCTATCTTTCTCTTGTGTTCAACTACAGAGTGTAGTGCAGAACGAGAGAAGGATATGTGCGTCGCCATGACGTCATATTGATTTAAATATCAATTGCAGTTAAACTAAACACAATTAAGATTTTTAATAGTATACTTTTTTCAAAATTAAACGAACTTTATTTTAAAAGAATAAAAAACATTTTTTAGAAACATATTTTTATTTACAAATTAAAAAATATTTACATTACTTATTATTTATAGCTACTGTGACATTAGTTTCTGACTAAACGTTGCCATTAAGAATATAGACAAGTGACATTTCTGAACATTTTATAGTTAGAAATTCGGACAACGAGCATTTTTTACCTTCCGTCACCTTTAGGTAAGGAAGGTATTGTCTTTGGTCAAAAAATTCGGTGGTGAGTTTTTAATGAATAAGCACGTTTTAGGGTCCCTACAATACGAATTTACTATTTTTAAGATGATGTCTGTATGTATGTGTGTGTGTGTGTGTGTGTGTGTGTGTCCGTGTGTCCGTGTGTGTGTGTGTGTGTGTGTGTGTGTGTGTGTGTGTGTGTGTGTGTGTGTGTGTGTGTGTCCGTGTGTGACAAATTTTTCTCCGACGATAACTCCAATACTATAATTCTAAAAATTATAATTCTTTCGTATTCGTCTTCTGTACATCCATATGAAGAGTTGATTAGATTTTGGTTATAATTAATCCACCGGAAGTACCCTTATTTGAAGTTTTTAACAGTTTTTCTTAAAAAAAAGCAGTTAAATATTATTTTTTGACATTTTGTTATTATATTTATTAAAGAAAATACTCTTCTCTATATGGTTTGATTATTCATTTTCCTTCATATTCAATAGATGTAGAGTTAAAGCATTATAAAGAAATTAATTTTCAAAAATTAGTCAGCTTTGCTATTTATCATGGAAACAGCTGACATAATTATTTAAAAAAATTTAATTGACAGATGTCAGTTGCAAGTGCAAACCAAATATGGAATATGCTCGCAAGTGACACGCAGAGAAAGTCCAAAGAGAAGATGGAAGGACATTACTTAGTGTAGTTTATGTTATAATTTTATTGGATTTATAGAACCTTTTCAAATGAACTTTTGGTATGGAATTTGTAAAAAATAGTATGTGTTCGTGTTCGATTTTACATGATATTATATAGAATCTGTTCCAAGGACCTTTTGGTATGGGATTTTTGTACAAAATACATGGAATTGACGGAAGGTCTTGTGCTGGCCACAACAGATTTTTCTACTTTGTCGCGCACAAAGTGACATTTTGCGTTGACAAAAACGAGCGCAAATGCCTACTTTATATATAGATTGTAGAGATTTTTTTTTTAACAAGTGGGCTAATTTTTGTAGAACGAGGCTCGTATTTTACTTCCAAACTCTTGCTTATTAAACAAGTATGCTAATTATTGATTCATCTCTGCTCTTATACAAAAAAATTGACTCTTCCACCTCGTCATTTTCCCATAAATGAAACAACAGCCCGCCGTTGAGGGTAGTGAGATTATCAGGTCGGGAGGAAGCCTCCTACTCTCTTCGTTCGATCTCTTGTGCTTCGGGCGCTCGTTGTGTTATTGAGCTATAAATTAGCAGCAAACAATGGCGAACATTACCATGGGAAGGGGTAGTAGCAGCCGATAACGCTGCGACTTGGCTCTGCTATTGATGCTTTATGTAGCCAACGGTAAACAAACCCTAGTGAATTCGTCATCGAATAATGGGATACAATACGAAAAGGGATAAGAACTTTCATTGTTTTTCAGGATATTCATGAGTAATTTGATGCACATCAAAGATGGAGTGTATTCTCCATTTCCATTATTTGAATCTTGCTGGAAAAGAACTAATATGTTGTGTGTATCCACTTTTCTATCCCTCACGTCAGACGAAATTCGCTGTCCAATTAACCTGAGGCAAACATTAGCTGGGTGGTAGTCTAGTCGTGGTGTTTTCCCGAGTTGAGCGATGACACGAGTCGTTCGGCAGCAGATAAAGGGTTGGCTACATCAATCGGCTAACAGAATATTGATTATCTGCACTTAATGTTATCTATCGTGGTGTTGTTTGCTCTCCCACACGGAAGCAATTTGCTATTTGTTTGTTCACCTGCCCTAGAACACAGGGGTTCAATAAGAAAGTTGCAGTTTCTTACAAAGAGCAATAGAAGTGGATGGTTTACATTAATCTTCTCGTATCATCTTGTAATAAATTGTATTTTGTATTAAATTAATTAGTTTCTTAAGAGCTAAATATTATATTCATTTACTAATCAGCAGATCCCATTAAAGAAATAGTATATTACAATACAAGCCAGGTAAAACTGTTTTTATTGCTTGTTATCTGGTGTGTATTGTACAATTTCATATTTGTTACTCACTTGTAAATCAAATTTAAAATTATAACCTAGACCTGTCAGTTGCAATTCACACTTATACATATGACATGAACAAAATACAATGTTTACATGTCAACAACGTTACTAACGTGGTAACTAACTTGTAAAAATTTGACAAGTTAGCAACCAATTGTGCTAGTTAGTAACTAGTAAACATTAATTTTCAAAAGTAGTAGGCAGTATCAATAAATGAAGTTTACAAGTGAGTAACAAATAAATTCTTTTTTCTACAGTCTATATACAAAGTAGGTATTTGCGCTCGCTTTTGTCAACGCAAAATGTCACTTTGCCATTCATGTGCGAAAAAGTAGAAACAACGCTCGCTGTCCAAATTCTTACATTCTTAATGGGAACGTTTAGTCGGGAACTAATGGCACTGTAACTACTTAAACATTTACCACCTCCACTAGTCAATATGAGAAATGACTGCTCTGTCGGTATAATACATAACCAAACAAAATACCGTACTGATGTGTAAAGGAATAAATAGGGCATTTATTTACAAAAACGAAAGTAAAAAATGCTTAGATTAGATTAAAGCAATAGCTCAAGAAGAATGGAAAATAACGATAAATTAAAATTAAAAAATATAAAAGACTTTTTGCCTTTATATTAATAGTTATTTATTGAGTAGTAGTGTAAGTACAAAATGTACATTTCATTATTTTTTGTTATGGTAAAAAAAATCTTATGTGTGTTTCGAGCGCATTTTGAGCTCTTAATACACAAATAGCTATAATAATAAAAACACACTCGAAAACAAATAAAATTCGTCAACAATTATTTCTATCATTATATTAATGTACTCGTATTTATGTTACTTTTTACCTCCCGCTACCCTAGGTAAGGGAGGTATAGAGATCGTGCTAAAAATCGGATATATATATTTTAGTGAATAAGCACGTTTTGATGTCCCCAGAATCCGACTTTAACATTTTTACAATGATATCTGTAGGTATGTATGTGTGTGTGTGTGTGTGTGTCTGTGTGTGTGGATCTTGTGGACACGATTACTCAAATACTATCAATTAGAAAAATTTGAAATTTTGTATGTCCATTCTATACTAATGTGGGAAGAGCTCATTAGTTTTTAGTGTATATCGGATAACCGGAAGTATCATTTATACAAGCTTTTAACAGTTTTTCTTGTAAAAAATTCATTGAATATAATTTTTTAGCAACTTTTACCAATACGAATTGAATATAATGGCACAATCTTCAATTCTACGATAATAGCATTTAGCAAATAACTTGAAATAACTTTATATTATATTATATTATAAAATAATTTATTTTTGTACATCACTTTGCCTCGGCGTCAAACAAAAACAATACTTTAATAACAAATTTGACATATTTAAACAAATGTCACTGTCACGAAGCAATTTTCATTAAAATTAATAATGAAACCGTGTTAAGAAGAATTTAGTAGTTTAAATATGATTCTAATGAAATTAAGGTTTGTAAAAATAATATATTTTCCATCATACATAAATATTAGATATACAGGATAATTCAATTTAAGTTTGCTGTTGCAGCATTATATATCAAACAGCTCTCAATAAGAACGTGATTTCAAAGTGTCAAATAATAGTTTGCAACTACACATTTACGAAATGGATAATGTATGGCGAAGAATTTAAACAGATTGCGTTTTAGAGCATAAGGAAAAGGGTGATGATTTTGACAATAATGTGTGTGTGACGATATTTCCTTAAAATGTATTATAATGATCCAAAAGTTCGCATAAGTTGGTATTTAATACTCTTATATAATTTGAAACAACATATTAGATTTTGATTATATATGATAAACCGGATGCAGTACTTAATTTGAAGCTCTAACAGATTTTTCAGGAAAAACATAATAAAATATAATCCAAAATTTCGTATTACAAACTTTTCTATTTATTGGAACAACAAAGTAGATTTTGTTTACAAACGATCAATCGGAAGTGAAACTTTACTGAAAGCTCATTACTATTTTAAACATGAAATTGGCGGGAGGTCACGTGCTGGCTACATCAGATTTTTTCATTTAACAAACGCATGTTGTTTTATATGGGGTCCCGTGGCCTCGTGCCTAAGTGTCTGGTCGTGAACCTGGGGGGTACCGGGTTCGATCCCGATCGACGCCAAATATTTCGAATTTTAAATGGCACAAAAGTGACCTCTGTGGTGCACTTTCCACGCCAGCAATGAGTGCCCGTGAGGTGACGCCTGGTAAGCGCCCGCACGGTACAAAAATGTCATCATCATTACCGATATCTGCGATAAAGCAGATTGGCACTCCCAGAAATGGGTAATATGATGTGATGATATATTTATTTATTTTATTTATGTTGTTTTATTTTCGTTTCTGATAAAAGTTGAAATGACGAAGCGGTATGTCTTCCAATTTTTGTGTCTACGACATTTCCTAATTAGGCGAAGAAAACGACCAGCAAATGCAGAAAGCAAAATTGCAGTCATGGCAAATTTTATTTGCATATCTCGTGCATAAATACTGCTTAACTGTGCGTCGAAAATGAAAGATAAATATTTATGCTTCATCTAACGAGATAAATCAAAAAGTGCACAACTGAAACGAGCTTTTTATTTGATTAATAACCAAGAAAGCGATATTTTTGTATTATTCGTGCTCTTGAATTTCTTTATGAATTTTTTGTTTAATTTTAGACTTTTTCATTGAAACTAATTTGAATCTACCGAAAACTGCTCTTTGATGTTCGGCTTTAATAAAAACTTGTCTCAGGTTGAAATCAGTGTTTCTACTATTACCTGAACTTCTGCAAAAAATGTACGTGTTTACTTGCAAATTGTTTTAATTAAATTCAACTACATTGTAAAAACTAACACAAGAAGACTTCAGTAGTATTTATTTTCTTTCTTTCTTTTACGATTCACAATATATGCCAACGATTATATTTTTTTATTTATAATCATTATTATTCCTAACCTTTTGAAGGTTGAGAAATACGTCAAACCTAGCTTTAATGACAATCTCTTGGGTTGGAAATAACAGATTTCACTTCCATCTCTTGGTTTGGAAATGTTTATGTAGAGGTTGCCTAGCAACATTGTTATAGATCCTTATGATAAAGTAGGCTAAAACAAATTTTAAGCGAACTGTCAAAAATATGAATAAAATTAAAGGTTATAACTTATTGATTTGTTCTGAAAATTATTAATTTAAAATGAGGATAATTGTGAATAAAATAGTATACATAACCTCGGTGGGAGTTTCATCACAGCCTCGCGCTACATCTCACCTCGAGGCTTCGTCTCTCTGTAATATACATAAGCCCTCGCCTGTAATGAAACATCTCCCACCTTGGAAGTAGTATACTATTATTATATATTGTATTTTACTTCTCGCTATAATAGGAAAGATAGATAAAGCTTTTTGCTGAAAATCCCTTATCAAAATTTTATTGTTATTTTTTAAAAACTGTAAAAATTTTGCTTATACATTTTATATAATAATCTAACCTACCGCACAAAACTCATATTTGGAAAACTTGGGCAGAGTTTTGTGCGTTAGGTTAAGTCTTGTGCAAATTGACAAATGACTCCGCCCTCTATTAAATTGTATCATATAAAGGTTACAAGATTATAATGAACTCCGTTCAAATTGTTTTGTTTATTTATTTATTAATTGATGTATATCTCTTTGTCTTTGAGATGGAAATATTTAGTGTGTCCATTCATTAAAATTGAATAAAAGATGTAAAATAATTTATCGTATTCAAATAATTTTATGAAAAGCTTATGATGCGCTTCAGATATTTATACGAAATAAAGAAATGTAAATTTATTCTAACCATACTAAAAGAACAGTGCGATTTCATTTCTTTTGTGTCTCGAGCTATTTAATTCCGTGTTATTCCATTGTTTGGAATATCTTCCTACGCTATCGTGATGAATATTACTGTCCATTTTAAAATATTGCCTTCGTTATTAACTACCTACGACAGAAAAGATGAAGTTAGCATTTTCTCATCAAAGAAGCTACTTATAACATAAATATCGGTGACTACAATTACAATTTTAATGAAAAGGTAACACAGTATTAAATATTATCTTTGAAGATCACTGAATAAATTAAAAACAGCTGGAGATCAAAGTCGAATTTGGTAACTTTGTCTTTAATAAAGAAACAATTTGATAAATATTTTCATTAATATAATCCGTATATTTTTGATACATGGAGTTTGGTAGGAAAAATTAGAGCTGTCAAATATATTCGGTTAACTGGGTGACAAATTATTCGGTTAAACCTAAAGGTTTTTGGTTAGTTCGATAATCGATTACTTGATGGTATTTGTCCCGTTCCTAGTATGTTTTAAATCAGTTAATAGCCGATTTTATCCGGGTTTTAGGCAAATGTTGACCGATTTACAGTATATCTTTTAAAGAAGGCCGATCAAAGTCATCTGTATCGTGAACAAATTAACAAATTGACATATTTATCTCTTTCATTTGAAATAACAAGAAGTGAGTACGATAAGGATGGATATAACACGCTTGTTTTTCAAAAGTTCAAATTATTTCAATTAAGGGCATTCCATTTTTAAATTATGCTCGTTGTTGACGTTGACAATACATTCGCTGCAACGTAAGGTCATTTATTAATTCAGACAGATTACCTTCATTATAGCCGTACGTATAGCGTTATTTTCTGTCAGTGTCACAAACACTGTGCCAGTATCGTATTTTTCATATATATATATGGTTTTACGTTTGCTAATAAACTTACCAGTTGGCCTATTTTTGAAATCTGAATGCTACACCACGTTATTCTACGTAAAAAATTATCCAAATATTTTTTCTTTATCTTTTATAATAAGCCAGATATGAAAAATTTTCAAAATAAGCGAAAACCAAATTTTTTCCTGTAGCTCAAAAACAAAAAATCTGTTGTGGCCAGCACATGACCTCCCGCCAATTCCATGTTTAAAATAGCAATGAGCTTTAAGTAAAGTATTATTTCCGATTGATCGTTTGTAAACAAAATCTACATTGTTGTTCCAATAAATAGAAAAGTTTGTTATACGAAATTTTGGATTATAGTTTATGTTTTTCCTGAAAAATCTGTGAGCAAATACCAACTTTGCGAAGTTTTGGTTAATTAATATATTTTAAGAAAAAATCCTCACACACACATTATTGTCAAAATCAGCACCAACTTCCTTATGCTCTAAAACGCAATCTGTGTAAATTCTTCGCCATACATGATCCATTTCGTAAATGTGTAGTTGCAATTATTTGACACTTTGAAATCACGTTCTTATTGAGAGCTGTTTGATATATAATGCTGCAAACATCAAACTAAAATCGAATTATCGTGTATATCTAATATGTATGATGAAAAATATATTATTTTTACAAACCTTAATTTCATTACAATCATATTTAAACTACTAAATTCTTCTTAACACGGTTTCATTATTAATTTTAATGTAATTTCTTCGTGACAGTGACATTTGTTTAAATATGTCAAATTTGTTATTAAAGTATTGTTTTTGTTTGACGCAGAGGCAAAGTGATGTACAAAAAGAAATGATTTTATAATTCAATATTTAAAGTTATTACAAGTTCTTTACTAATTGCTTATCGAATTGAAGATAGTGCCATTATATTTAATTTGTATTGGTAAAAGTTGCTAAAAAATTATATGCAATGAACTTTTTACAAGAAAAACTGTTACAAGCTTGTATAAATGATACTTTCGGTTATCCGATATATACTAAAAACTAATGAGCTCTTCCCACATTAGTATAGAATGAGTATACAAAATTTCAAAATTTTCTGATTGATAGTATTTGAGTAATCGTGTCCACACGATCCACACACACACACACACACACACACACACACACACACATACATACCTACAGACATCAATGTAAAAATGATAAAATCGGATTCTGGGGACATCAAAACGTGCTTATTCAATAAAATCTCTATATGTGATTTTTAGCACGATCCCTATACCTCCCTTACCTAAGGTAGCGGGAGGTAAAAAATTATCGAAAATTACTGTGGTGCCTACAGCAATTTTCTGTAGCGTGCATAACAAGAAAGTGTTTCATATAAGGAACTCGAATATGTTCCACTCTATATAGTTGGTTCGTTTCGGGTAGCAGTTTCATCATTTTTGTCAACCATGTTTTCAAAAATGAATTCATTTGGAAAACTCGTCCCCTATTTTGACAAGTCATTACGACATTATCAACTTACAAAAGCTTACACATTTCTTATTCATCTCCCCTGAAATCTTTATTATTAACAAAATCCTTTCATTCATTCGCCCCCTTTTTATTCATTGGGCTTCTTCAACCCTTACTGGTTTTGGTTTAGTGTCAACGACAGACTCTCCCTGAGTTACGCGACAGCTATGGCCAGCTGGAGCTTCGCTGATTATAGAGTTCTGGCCAACCTGTCAAATGCACCCCCGCCATAATTGAACGCAGGTGTCTACCAGGAGGTGTTGAGATATAATGGAATAGACAGACAGATGGATGGGGAGATAGAATCTTTGATTGGAATGAATATGAAACAGTAAAAGTTAGGGGTAAAGGATAAGAGAACTCAACTATTTTTTTTTTTTTCTCTCAATGGATGAATTAAATAGTGACATACAGTACTCAATCAATACCTTATGTCCAATGTAATGGTTTTACGCCGTCCTATTTTGTAGCTTTTTTGGCGTTCCACAAGGTTCTATTTTTGGTCCTTTGTTATTATTTATTCTTTTTTTCGTAAATGTTCATTACTATTGCCATTATTACAGACTTATCAGCTGCAAAATGACTTAAGCCTCATTCAGATAGAGCTTAATGCAGTTGTGACTTAATTGTATTAAAGAGCAGAAAGATTGTATAGGGACAGTAAACGCAAGCGTTCACATTTAGACTTTCGTGGTAGTACAGTTTTATTGCAGTGCAGAAGTTTGCGTAGTTCAAACTTCTGCACTGCACTACCAACGCTGCAACGCAACGACCAATCAAAAGGAGGCATATAACTTGAATATGTAGGTTATGTAGAAACCCGAAATGCCATTATAGTGTAAGTGATTTCTTTTTCATTGTTGGGCCTACCGTTGCTTATAAATTGTCAAAACAACTTAATGGTAATCTTGTATATACGAAGAACATTCCTGTATCTTGAAGACGCATCTTATGTATTGGACGAACCCACCAGCGACGACGTTTTGTTTTTCTTTTCTTCAATAATAGTACTGCTGTAGTTGTACATGCTATTAAATAAGTCATATTGCCGCAAGAAACATTTGTTATTTGACATACTGAATATAGGTTATAACACAATAGTATGCGTGTTTACTCTGTATTGCAACTACAACTGCACTAATTTTCTATGTGAACGATACTTTCGCACTACAATACAAATGCACTACCAACTGCATTAATCTAACTGAATGGAGCTTTACATTCTATATAAGGCTCTGTGTCACAAACAAAGCGACAAATTTGATTTCTCCTTCTAGATGTATAATATTTATTTATGTTTAATCTAAAGTGATGGTGATAAACGTCTAAGTGCTGAATAGTAATAATATTTGTTCAAATGTTATCCGTTGATTTCTTTTATTTTTCTTGGAAAACTTTGATAATTAGCAAATGACTAATACTTTCTTCTGCATTGTATTCATCACAAAAGACAGAAAACTAACAACTGTATTTATCAAAATAATTTATAGTAGTTTGAAAGGAAGAAGCGAGAAAACTAATAATTCATTGAAATTAGCGGAAGTAAATCAATAAATTCGCGAGAACTGTTTGATGGTCACGACTCGATGAAGTATAAAAATAACACAACATTAAACTATAAATTCTCCATACGTTTTCAACTACACGGCTATTTTTATTTCCCGAAATTTATCATGCTGCTAAATACGTGAATAAAAATATTTTACTGCGCCTAAAGTTTCATTGTCGTGAAAATATCATGCTACATTCTTGTAAAAAAGTGTACCAAAACGACGGTTGTGTAACAGAATAAATGCTGTAGCAGATTTCGAATTGGTAACACCACCATCATTTCATTGTGGCGATGCGTGGTGTGGCTGTTCAGATTTGATAGCGATATTGCTTGACAGCTACTACTTTCAAATATCAGAATACATTAATTAACATTATATCATGTCCGCTCAAAAGCGAAAACGTCTAGCGTTGAATATAATCACAGAATATATACATGACTAACGTCACAGAATCGACACTGTTGTATGTATTGCCGTCCGTGTGCTCATGGCTATGTGTGCGTGAACTTATACCAGGGAGGGGTAACGCAAGGAGATTGGGCATACTCCGGTACGCTCGGCTGTGCCAGTGACGTAGTGGCGGTGTTTGTATGCCGGGCGGTTCAGCGCAATAATATTACGACTATCAGACTAGACTACTAAACATAATGCCGGGTGCTACATATTGTTGGCTAAAAGACTTTAAAGGTTTAAGTTTTATACTATTAACATTGATATCAAAATAAATAATCTTTCCTCCTAGACACCTAGGCAAATATTTTACGTGTGCTTATGCAAGCGCATAGAGCGAGCCTGTTGAAGGTCACCACACTGAAATACACACGTGTAGTGTCTTACCAGTGACATGGTTCAATATGCGTTTGCGCGGAGGTGAGCGTGGTACAAAATGTTGATTATTTTTAACTTCTGACACCGCGAATGCAACACCGTACTGTCGTGTTGGCTATGACAAATGGAGGAATTCTATTGGTCAAATTTTCAATACCACGTCGGCAACACCACCATAAAATCAAGACTAAATATTCAGTTTTTATATTGTTAATCAATTTGTTCAACAAAATAATTATAAATTTCAACCGATGTTTTTGAAAATTTTTATAAAGTAGACTTTTCATTCGTGTCTTCTTCTTGCTTTGGGTGAGCTGATTTTTAAATTACTTCTACATCATATGCCTCTCATGTATATTCTACTGCGGTCTTTTTGATACCAAATTAAATTTAGTATTCCTTTGATTCTGTATCGCAGGGATGCGGCAGCATAACGAGATCTCTTGCATAATGCCGACTTCAGTCTGGCACTTTACAGCTAATAATGACATATTTGTCATTCCGTTTAATGAGCTTTTTTTATAAAAGTCAATGTTGGTTCGCAGAGCAAACTTGGGTGGTTATTATTAAGCAAGATCACTATTGTCTGGAATGTTGGTAATTGACAAATAGTTGGCGAGTAGACTGTAAACAGTAAAGATACATTCGAAATCTAATTTGAATTTATTTTATAGAAGGGGACCACCACTACTATAGATATAAATAATATGTAGAAATTGGAGTCTAAAGCCTCATTCACAACACGAAATTAGTAGTTAGTGTTAGTAGTTATGGTTAGCGTAGAAAGTTTGGCGTAGGCATTGCAATGTGAGCGTTCACAATAACGAAATCAGCGCGGCGCTGGTTTAACACTACTCATGGTTAGCGCAGGAGTTTGCAAGCTCCAAACTTATGGTTAGCGGTTAAGAAAAGTAGCCAATCGGAAAACAGAAGAGAGAGCGAGAGATATGTATAGAAAGAAAGAGTGAAAGTTTGACATTTGTTGAAGACGTGGTTTTAAAATTAGGTTATTTTTGTGAAAATGAGTTCAAGAAATACGAAAAAAAAGTTATTAGCCCTATTTTTAATTTTACAAATGAAGAATAGAAATAAAAGAGAATGCCAGAGGAGATGGTGGGTACATCTTGTTAATTCAAACAGGAGAAGTCAGGGCGACTGGGAAAATCTTATTTTGAGCTTCTTGACCTATTAAATACATTATTTAATGTTTATTGTATAACATACAATAACTTACTTCATTACCTGTTATATGAAACACAGCTCCAATAATCTCTCACTCATTTTCCTTTAATTTTATATTTTTAAAATTGATATGTGACTTATCATATAACAATTTTATGTTCTCGATAAGTGATAAGAACGATTCTTCTTCTGACATTTTTACACAACAAACTGACAATTTGAGGTCAAAATTTGTTACATGTGACACATAAACACGTTGTGAAAGTTGCGCCATCTATGTCATTTTACAGTGAACATCCTCATTTTCTACTAAAGTGTACTATTTTACCGGTAATACTTAACACTAATTTGGAGTATTGTGAACGCAGTTTCCCAATGACAAACTACTAACCATAACCACTAACTATAACTACAACACTAACTACTAATTTCGTGTTGTGAATGAGGCTTAAAGCAGTAAAGGCAGAGCAGATTTAAATTAGAACCTAATAACAATAAGTAGATCTCAAATATTTTGACTACCTAGTCAAAATTTTATTGCCCAATAGACATTTTCAAATTGACAACTATCTCTTTCTATCTCTGCGCATAGTAAGCAAAATGGAAAGTGCCAGCTGGGTTCTCATTGCAAATTTGAGAAATATTGCAATCACTAAAAACCTGTATTCCCGGTGAAAATTTTCATTGTTTGACATTTTAGCTACAATAAAAGCTTTCATAACTTCTTTTTTTAGAAGTTTTTTAAAGTTAATAAAGACTTTTCTCACATTTTGAGTCAAAATTTTTAAGAAACAAACGCCAAAGTTTTCATGCGACAAGCTCGTAACAACTATAGGTTGTTGGCTTAATATGCGCTCGCATATCTTTCATATCTTTAAATTGAAAAGTCACTGCACGGCAATAGATGAAAAGCAGTAATGAAATATTAATTTAAATTTGTATTCTGATAGATAATGTTTGCTCGTCATGAAATCAGCATCAATTAATCAACGAATGACTAAATTTTAAAAGTAATTTTTGTCCAGATGAAACAATCAATAAAAATTTAAATGAAAATGTCAATATTCCCAATAATTAGATAACAATTTAATTGTATCAATGTAATAATTGGCAATGCATGTCCATGGCAAGTTATTTAATTATCTCATAAATTAGATCACAACCGATAATTTTAATTAATACAACATAATGGCATATTTTTACTAATTTTAATTTGATTCAGTTTCCATCAAAATAACTAAAAATGGAAAATAAATTTAATACAAAAGAAATATTTATGTCAATGCATTGTGTACAAACAATGCATACATGCATGTGAATTATTCATTAAAAATTTAATTAAACAGAATTATTTTTCAATATTTTACATATTTTGCGAAAGTAATATAATATTTTTAAATTGAATTAATTCTCCGACAGAATATATTTTCATAAATAAAAGTAGCAATGAAGTTTTCTATACATTCATATTTTATACGTCATTAATTATTAAAACAAAATAAAAAAATTGTTTTATATTACATATTTCAACAATCTCCAAACAATTTTCGAATCACCTACTAGACCTATGTTCGGATTTTGAATGTATAGTTTAACGGTTCACGAAAGATTACCTACTATTCAAGATTATTTTGAACCGTCTGATATAATATTACTTGCAGGTATCTTCACTGCATTTCGTATGCAGAGGCGTGCAACATGAAATATTTATGGATACATTTTAGGATGATTTTAATTGAAAAAATTTATTTGATTTATTTGAAAATTACGTTTTTTTATAAATGCCTTTCTCAATGATTTATGTGCTTTACCTTTTTGTAAAACCCAAAAACAAACTTGACATAAACAATGGAATAAAATTTGATTAAACGTCAAAGTCACTAGGTAAACAATCACATGTCTGTGGGTATATACAGGGTGTTTCTATACCTCTGCACGAAACTTGAATGACATATGTAATTTGATATACTGATTATAGAACAAAAATAATTTTGTGAAAATTCGGAAAAATAAGGGTAGTTCATTCCTAGCGAAGATTTTTAATGCCACTGGTTTAATAGTATATTTAATTATTTATAATTTTGTTATTAATGAAATAGAAGTATAAACACTGCCTACAAATAATCATTTATTAATTATTATGTCTAATACCTTATTGCGTAATGATTTTTAAACAATTTTTTTTTTATTTGAGTACCTAGTTTGATTTCGTGTAAGGTATTGAAAAGGTATGGTGTTGTGGGAGAAATTTGAGAAAAATGTATAGCAACAGTGAATTAGTGGATGTTATTAGTGTATGAAGATGTGAAATTAAAAAATTGATATCCTCAATTTTATTTTTTCGTTGACCTACCAAAACAATCAAAACATTCACTTGTTCCTGAAAATTATGTAATACCTTTAATTTGATTAGTTTGGTTCATTACTAACATAATTATAAATATTTAAATGTACCATCAAACCAGTGGTACTAAAAATGTTCGCAACGAATACACTGCCCTTATTTTTGCGAATTTAAAAAAAATCTTTTTGTTCTATAATCAGTATATCAAATTATATATGCCATTGAAGTTTCGTGCAGAGATATAAAAACACCCTGTATATATATATATATATATATATATATATATATATGTGTGTGTGTGTGTGTGTGTGCGTGTGTGTGTGTGTGTGTGTGTGTGTGTGTGGACATGATTACTCAAAGACTATCAATCAGAAAATTTTGAAATTTTGTATACCCATTCTATACTAATGGGGTCCCGTGGCCGCGTACCAAAGTGTCTGGTCGCAAATCTGGGGAACCGGGTTCGATCCCGACCGACGCCAAATATTTCCAATTTTAAATGGCAAAAAAAGTGACCCCTGTGGTGCACTCTCCACACCAGCTATGAGTGCCCGTGACGTGATGCCTGGTAAGCGCCCACACGGTAAAATATATCGTCATCATTACCGATGTCTACATGTGTTGTAGATACTGGCACACCCAGAAATGGGTAATATGCCGTGATGATATATTTATTTATAATAATGTTGGAAGAGCTCATTAGTTTTTAGTGTATATCGGATACCCGGAAGTATATTTTATACAAGCTTTTAACAGTTTTTCTTGTAAAAAATTCATAGAATATAATTTTTCAGCAACTTTTACTAATAAAAATTGTATATAATGGCACAGTTTTCAATTCTACGATAATAGCATAGCCACTGTCAGGAAGCAATTACATTAAAATTAATAATGAAACCGTGTTAATGAGATTGTAGAGATTCTAATGAAATTAAGGTTTATAAAAATAATATATTTTCTATCATACATAAATATTAGATGTACAGGATGATCCGATTTAAGTATGTTATGTTCGCAGCACTATAAATCAATCAGCTATCAATAAGCAAGTGTCATCAAAGTGTCAAATTAGTTTACAACTACACATTAACGAAATTAAATTAAATACCGGGAGGTATTGTGTTGACCACATCAGATTTTTTTTTCTAGTAGTGCGTATGTCATCACTGAATATTCGTATGAAACGAACCAGTAGTAGTGGGAGAAATGTTTGACGTCATACTTGCGTCATAGATAGATGTGGAATCTGATTGGTAGTGATTTGAGAACATCTGCAACTTTTCGTCATATTGATGACGTGTATTTCTTTATCTCTTTTTTACCCATTTACTTAGAAAGAGATGCATTGATTAGACAAACGTCTTCATTTTAGTAAATGGGGAGAGAGACAGGTGATATGGTATTTGTTATTTGTTATTTTGATAGATAATGACGTGCGATCTACCAGCAGAAAAATTATATACTTATGTCACTATTATTTGTAATGTGTTAGAAAGTAATATTACCATTGATATATACAGGGTGTAAATTTTAAAACGGGTCATAGGGCTATAACATAGAAAAACAGTTTTTTAGACGCCAAAAGTTTCTATATTAATTTATTGAAAAAAGAATTAGTGCATATTATAAAGAAAAAAATTACGAATTTTTTTATATCAAACACATTACATTTCTGTTTCATATAAAGCCAGTAAATAAATTTTAAAATTTGTACAAATACGGAATTAAGGAAAAATATCATTAGCCGTGAAACTGACAGAAACAAAACAAAACAATTGTTGACTTAAGACATTATTTGTGAAATTATTATTATTTTCGTTTTATGAAGAAAAATTACAAATCATTTTTCTTATTTATTATTACATGCAGATCATCTTTATTTGTAATTACCTATTACAATAAGTAATAAATGTTTCTTAAATAAATATCCTAGTGTTTTCTTTATTTTGTGTTATTTTATATTAGTTTATAAATTAATAACTTTAATCTTTAATTGTCCCCGATCAGGTTAGTAAAAAATGACAATGTTTTGTTATTGTCAGTTTCATGGCTAATAATATTTTTTCGTAATTGTACAAATATTTAAATTTATTTTCTGGCTTTACATAAAACAGAAATGTAAAGTGTTTGGCATTAAAAAATTCGTAATTTTTTCTTTATAATATGCACTAATTCTTTTTTCAATAAATTAATATAGAAACTTTTGACGTTTAAAAAACTGTTTTTCTATGTTATAGCCCTATGACCCGTTTTAAAATTTACACCCTGTATATATATACATGTCTGTGACGCAACATAAATTACACAGACATACACCGAATAATTTTTCTCTTTCTAATATGAAATGTTTGCTAAGCTACTGCTGTATAAAGTGCTGTGTATTCTTTCTTCGAACAAGTGATCTTCAATAGTCATCTTTCGTGAATCCAACTATACACTTTGTTGATAGTAATAAAGCCTTATTGTTATCAGAAACTACTGCTCTACAAAAAAAATACACGAAATATAGTGCAGCATTTTCACGAATCGATATAAACGGTGATTGAAATTAACCCTTTTTTGAGAAACTTCAATGGTTGGTATAGGGTGCGTTTCATAAACGACGCGCTGACGTCTTGTAAGTGGCAGGGAGGCTCGTAATCGACAACTTGGAAATTGGATGGCATGATGTGAGCGGCAATTAGTGGAAATTGCTGTAACGACGCGAACGTCGGGTCAACCCAGCCATGCTAGCGTCTCTCATCAAATCATAACAAACTGTTGTCGTCGCCAGCAGCGCAGGCCTATCCATTATACTCTCAACAAACTCATCTTCCTATTTATCAAACAATTCACGCCAACAAATTATAAAAATTATGTTTAGGAAAATCTGCACACTTTGGTATTAAGGTGAAACACTACTTCAAATACGCAATACGCATTACACTTATTTTAAAAGCTATTTTTTAATTTTTTGTCAAAATTATAAAAGAGTAGTAAAATGTTTCTGTATAGTTATATAATACAAGGTCTAAGGTTTACAATGAAGTCTCAATTGTCCATATTTCTTAAAAAATCTGTTGTGGCCAGCACAAGACCTCTCGCCATTTCCATATTAGTCTATATAAGTATTGTATTGCATTTCGCTTTCGAACCGTCGTTTTATAACAAAATATTACAGAACTTTACCCAAATATTGTTTTTTATTATATTTAACATGACTTCTGCACACATATAATTCTAATTATATCTATTTTTCATTGTATGAGGAAGTTTCTAAATGTCAGAGATTGTTCCAGTTCATTAACCAGATTGGCGGTATTTCTGATGGATATATGCATTTTACCACAATTTTATCTATAATTTCAAATATTTAATTAATAAAACAATAAGAAAAATTAAATATACTTCCCAGAAAAATCTATCGGAATGTCTCTAAAACTGTTGATATTTGACAATGACATGTGTCACTTACAAACTATGTTATAAACATTGGAATTTGTCAACTGGTTTCCTTAGTGCCTTAGCCTCTGCGATTAGTTTACTCTATAAATTATAGTGTCTTTATCTCTAAATCTATACAAGATATAATAAAATTTTTAAGTGTATTAGATGGAGAGTTTTATGTTCTTCAATATTTAATAAAAAAAACTCCCAGAAAATTATATTTAGAAGAATTTTTCTAAGAAACTACTACTTCCGGTTGTTCAATTGTTACCAAAACCTTTTCAGCTCTTCCCAGGAATGTCAGAAAAAGGAAACTGCAGTTAAATATTTTTTAAGTCTTATAGTTTTTGAGGAATCGTGTCTACAACATCCTGACATACATACATACACACGCACACACACACACACACATCTACGCATCCACACACACACAGACATCATTTTAAAAATGTTATAATCGGATTCTAGGGACCTTAAATCGTGCTTATTCAATAAAATCTGGATATGCGAATTTTAGCATGAATCCAATACCTCTCTTAGCGAGAGGTAAAAAGGAAAATAAATATTACAAATATTTTAAAATAACTCAAGAAAATGAAAATAAATTTTAATAATATTTCAATATGTTGTTCAACTAGTACTCACTGACAACATACAAAAAAAATTAAAAATTCTTGGAGCAGTTTCAGAGATAAGAGTATGGTAACGTTTAACGTTAAGCGGTATTCACAATCAAGTAATTTCTATTTCTAATTTGAATTTCTACTTTGCGTCAAAGCTTTGGGACATATGTATGCCTGAATATAAGCGTTCACAACAACATAATTTAAAATAAATAAATATATCATCACGGCATATTACCCATTGCTAGATGTGCCGATCTGCTTTGTGCACAGATTTCGATAATGATGATGACATATTTGTACCGTACGAAAAAGAGGGAATATGTAACAGATGAACAAAAAATTGTTTTAGTTGACTTAATGGAAACCCATTTAGAAGAAAAAAAATCTGATGTGGCCAGCACATTACTTTCCATCACTTCTATATATTTTGTACAAATCCCATAAAAAAAGTTCGTTGGAAAATATTCTATAAATCTTGTAACGACGCCAAAATAAGAAGGACGCTTTTGTGCCTATTCGGTCGCCATTTTGTAATGACGTCCCTGCTCGTTCTCCATGCTGTCAAAGGGTTTGCTCGGGCGCCAATAATTCGGAAACACAGCATAAGGAGAGATGGTCGATCCTGTAAAGGACGCTCTCATAGCGTCGCTGAAAAGGATGGCTGGAACGCCAAAAAGTGCTCGGGTAGCTTAGTGGAGACAGAGTTCGGCTTTTGACAATGAAATCAATTGTAATCATTTTTAATATTTTATTAAAATATATTAAAACGAGAAAGTAATAAATATAACAAAGCAAAGTAACAATGAACTAGCGATACTTGCAGGATATTTTCTCTACTACGCACGGTCAACAATGAACGGGCAACAATGGCACACACCAAGGTTGCGGGAACACGCTATGAACGAGTAACAATGGCACACACCAAAGTTACGGGAACACGGTACGGTTACAGTGTTGTCACTTTGACAACACTCATTAACAATCGCGATGTCAATCTAACAATGTTGGCCCACACCAACACTCATTGACAATCGCGATTACGGCGTACAGCGGCCAACACCACTGCACAAAACAATCGGCTACACCGGTACGGTCCACCTGCTGCACTCTCTCACGAGCTGCCGGCACACACCAACAGCACTGAGTCAGAGGCAGCCAAGGTCATCCACAACCCGCTCACCTGGCCCTCACCAGGTTCGCAGAAGACGGCACACACCATCTTAGGCTCGTTGGAGAGCTAACGCTCCCTTGAGAGAGCACACACTCTCTCCTGAGAAAGCACACACTTTCTCCTTGAAACTAATGCTCGAGCTTCTATTTATACCCCGAAAAACCGTTAAAAATATCAAAAAAGGTTCAAACACGTTTTTAGTCATCCTGCAAATTCTCGCTAAGTTTGAATAAAAATATAAAAAAAAAACAGTTTTATGTAGGATCGAACCGACGATCTCTAGCGTGCTGGTCAAGCGCACTAGCCACTCGACCACACAATAGCTGACAGATAAACAACAATTTTATAAACATTAGCAGCTATAACCAAAATACAACAATACATTTTACAACAAACGACGTACAATATAACCACACAATTATAGTGTATGCGTAAATCAAAACAATACAAACCAATAAAAAATGGAAAACAATATTTTTACTTGTGGGATTTGAACTTTGATTTAAATAATCAAACTTTAGCAAAAAACTGACATGCTAACCACAAGGCTACAACGTTAAACAGAAAGAATAAATTCAAATCTAGTGACCATCGTCACACCCCCCTCCCACTTCGGAGACAAAAACAAAAAAGGCAGTTCAATTCCCACTAGCTTCAAAAACAACTTAACTTAAACAGGAACGGGAATATCAAAACTTTATTAATTGTTTAGAAAATCATAAACCTAATTTACACCCAAAACCTTACTGGTCAATCAAACATATTTACTCAACTCACACGTGTCTTTACACTAACTGGTCTCCCTTGGCTGGACTGCACTGTCCTTCGGGCTGACTGGCTGCCTTAAGTTTTGGACACGTTCAGGAACTGGACCTCGCCGGGGCGCGCTTCCCGATGGGGTGGTTCGCAGTTTCCAACACTGCTCTCAGAGGGCGTGCGGACAGTGGACAGCTTCGAGGGATCGGTCGGGGCAACCATAGGATGCCGGTCGTCGGCCATATCGAAGAAAACACTACGGTCGGCAGGCGGCCTCATGGACTCGACGAACACGGCGGCGTCGTATGCCCTCAGGTCACAGAACTGTGAAGAATTCACATCTCCGCACAGACCATGACCCCGAACACCTGGGGGCTACGGTAATACTTCTCACATCAGATGATTACAACGGGCTGTCTCGGAATCGACACCGTACGATTTCGGTGTCTCCCTGCAGTCTTCTCCCATGATTTCATTTCTGTCAAAAGGTCCCTGTTCGGGCGCCATTTGTAATGGGCACGATGAACAATGAACGGGCAACAATGGCACACACCAAGGTTGCGGGAACACGCTATGAACGAGTAACAATGGCACACACCAAAGTTACGGGAACACGGTACGGTTACAGTGTTGTCACTTTGACAACACTCATTAACAATCGCGATGTCAATCTAACAATGTTGGCCCACACCAACACTCATTGACAATCGCGATTACGGCGTACAGCGGCCAACACCACTGCACAAAACAATCGGCTACACCGGTACGGTCCACCTGCTGCACTCTCTCACGAGCTGCCGGCACACACCAACAGCACTGAGTCAGAGGCAGCCAAGGTCATCCACAACCCGCTCACCTGGCCCTCACCAGGTTCGCAGAAGACGGCACACACCATCTTAGGCTCGTTGGAGAGCTAACGCTCCCTTGAGAGAGCACACACTCTCTCCTGAGAAAGCACACACTTTCTCCTTGAAACTAATGCTCGAGCTTCTATTTATACCCCGAAAAACCGTTAAAAATATCAAAAAAGGTTCAAACACGTTTTTAGTCATCCTGCAAATTCTCGCTAAGTTTGAATAAAAATATAAAAAAAAAACAGTTTTATGTAGGATCGAACCGACGATCTCTAGCGTGCTGGTCAAGCGCACTAGCCACTCGACCACACAATAGCTGACAGATAAACAACAATTTTATAAACATTAGCAGCTATAACCAAAATACAACAATACATTTTACAACAAACGACGTACAATATAACCACACAATTATAGTGTATGCGTAAATCAAAACAATACAAACCAATAAAAAATGGAAAACAATATTTTTACTTGTGGGATTTGAACTTTGATTTAAATAATCAAACTTTAGCAAAAAACTGACATGCTAACCACAAGGCTACAACGTTAAACAGAAAGAATAAATTCAAATCTAGTGACCATCGTCACAATCTAATAGAATTATAACACGAACACACACTATGTAAATTGCATTGCACTGACATCCATCAATTAGAATTATATGAATGTATCAGCTGTTCTATGATTATATCAAAGCTGGCTGATTTATGAAAGTTAATCTTTTTATAATTTTTTAAAACTATAGCCTCATTCACAGCTCCGAAAATAAAAATAAAATTATACATAAAAATAAAAATAACGATATAAACAATAGATTATTATGAAAGTGTTCACAGCTCTCGAAAATAAAATTAAACATAAGACATAAACACAAGGATTTGCAAATGTTAAATATTTTACACAAAAATAAGTATATACATAACAACTGTCATTTGAGCTGTCAATGTACGTTCTGGCAAAAGGATTTCAATTTAAATATAATTTTTACAAGCTGTTATAAGGCAAAGGTTCGCAAATATGATTGCGTACAGTGCTTTTTAACTATGAATATATTAAATGACAGTTGATATTAATGTCTGTTTTATTTTCGAAGATGTGAACACCAACCATAAAGTCTTATTTATAATTTTATTTAAATTTCTTATTTTCGTAGCTGTGAATGAGCCTTAAATCTATTGAATATGAGGGAAATTGTATTATCAAATCATATAGATAATAAGATATTCTTTCATAATGATAATCACATAAAATATCAATATGATATTTAAGGTAACTTCTGGTTGACCAATTTTAACCAAAATCTAATCAGCTGTTCACATGGATGTAAAAAAGAGGAATACGAAAAAAATATAATTTTTAGAATAATTTTAGTACTGGAGTTATTGTCGGAAATATTTTTGTTACACACACATACACACACATACAAACACACACACACATACATGCAGATTTCATCGTAAAATTAGTAAACTCGTATTCCAGGGATTTACCTATAAAAAGTGCAAATGTAATGGGAAGAAGTGACAGTTTTACTACAAGCAATTCCTGGAAATCAAAAAGATTGGAGACAATGGAGAAAAGTATATGGAATGTTCTTCTATAATTTTCAAAGCAGTAGATATGTTAAATACTGTAATGTTAATAAATAATAAAATAAATATATCATCACGGCATATTACACATTGCTAGGTTTTGACATATTTGTACCGTGCGGGCGTTTACTAGGCGTCACCTCACGGGCTCTCATTACTGGCGTGGAGAGTGCACCACAGGGGTCATTTGTGCCATTTAAATTTGGAAATATTTCTTTTAGCGTCGATTTGGATCGAACCCGGTTCCCCAGATTCGCGACCAGACAATAAGGCACGCGGCCACGAGACCCTATAATTCCATTTTCTAAATCCAATGGGGAAAAAATTATGAAAACTAAGACTATTGATGAAAATCCGGCGAAAAATTCCTATTAATAAGCGAGTTATGGTCTCCCGAATTTTGAAAAGATTGACGTGACGTCACGCTTATGTGTTTTTTTTATTAAACTGTTTTCATCATGAACCAAAATGTTCTTGAAATATATGCTATTTTAAGTTATATTTACATAAAATAAATAAATATTATAGCACTGTATAAGTCTACATACTTTATAATGGGGTCATACCAAAAAAAAAATATATTGATTTTTTTTATATAATTAAAAAAATTACATAATTTTATACATATGTACATGAAAAATATTTAATATTCTTATACTTTTCATTCATGATTTTCTTTCTAAACATTTTGAGTCTTATTTTGTGACGTCATGGTTTTGTACACACATACAATGATAGTCACGCACACATGTACTCGTGCACGTACTGTACATGAATGTCAGCGCAGCGCTGTCACATTTTTCGACCATAACCAACGTTTTCAAAGTAAATATCTTTGCAACAAGTTGTTTTTGTTTAAATGTAAGTACAAATAACGAAATGTTCTAATAAATAAATACAAATTATGTGTGATTTAGATATTACCATGGTTGTATAATATTGTTTTCTGCAAATTATTTGAATTCGCTTCTTCAAAATTAATTTCCATAATCAAATTATTCAATATACAATAAAAACAAAAGCACGAGTACAAAATAACTTGCTGTCACATTTGCTTTCAAGTCAAATAACATAAACGTCAAACGTAGTTCCATTTTTATTCGTTAGAAGGGACTACGGTCACGGTCGCAAAACCATGACGTCATTTGAAATTTAATATAAACTTTAAAAAAATATTTCTGTAAAACTAGAAACTTATGTGACATAAAATATATATTTCTGCAAGTGGTTTTAAGTATACTTTCAGGAAAAAAATAAATTGGAAAATGTGGTATGACCCCATTACAGGTGTATTTAAATTATTAAGTTTAATACAAGAAATTTATGTTAAAATAAAAACTGTTTGAAAACTGCAGTACAGAAATGTTAGCCCCTCCTTTCGAATTTGAATTTCTTAACTTCCATTGGTAGTAACCCCCACCTCCTAACACACTATTTGTTATGCATGTATAGGCGGTCTTTCGGTCGCCAATCAAAATATTACATATTGATTTTTATTAGTGCCGAAGCGTTATAACAAAAAAAACCCTTATTTCCGAAATATCTCAATTATACCATTTCATTTTTTTATTAATATTCGTTTTTCAGCATGTACATTCGTATTTTTACCTCCCGCTACCCTTGATAAGGGAGGTATAGGGATAGTGCTAAAAATCTCATATCGAGATTTTAGTAAATGACCACGTTTTAGGGTCCCTAGAATCTATTTTAACATTTTCACGATGATGTCTGTATGTGTGTGTATGTGTGTGTGTTTCTGTGTGTGTGTGTGTGTGTGTGTGTGTGTGTGTATGTGTGTATGTATGTGTATGGATTTTGTCTTCGCTCTAACTCAAATACCATCATTCAGAGAATTCTGAAACCTTGTATTTCTATCCTATTCTAATATGAAAAGAAGCCATTAGATTTTGGTGTAAATCGGATAACCGGAAATGGCACTTTACCTGAAGCTCATAGTGGTTTTCCTTCAAAAAATACCATTAAATGCCATTTTTTCGAATTTTATGTCTTATGAAAATTAAAGATTATTGAATTTTCTACAGGAATACATTAATACTTTTTCTATATATATTACAGATAAATTTAAAAATATTTTTTTTATTAGTCGCGAAGCCTAAGATAAAAACTATTCCTTTGTTACACAGTTCATTTTTCAAATGAATGTAACTGACAGTAAATGCCACTGTCAGAAAACTTATCACTTCAAATTAATAATAGTGACATTTTAAAAAGAAAATAGTAAATAAAGCAATAGTTTTCTGCAATGGAACAGTTTGCAGCGTTAGTAAATACGTAGGTAGGTATGTATTTAAATTAATAAAAATTAAACAGCGGGGGAGGTTTTGTGTTGGCCACATCAGATTTTTTTACAATTTTCCTTGAATTCGATTGAGCTGGAATCCCCTATTTCCAACTCCAGCCTTGCAAGGTCCAAACATTTCTATTTGAATTTGAGGTAACGCATGCGACTTGTATTCCTGGACGTCAAAATCCTGTCATTATTTTGTTATTGTTTTGGAAGTTATTGTAAAACTTTAGAAATGAACCGCAAAAAGCACTCCAGCTTCATTTATTTTCTGTTAAGAGTCTCGGTGTAACAAATGTTTTAGGAAATGTAAACAAGAAGCACGATATACGCATGGTGCTCTGAAAGCGCGAAATTCAAAGTAAAAATTACAAAGCAGAAATCCAAATTAAAATAATGATTCTGAACGTAGCTTTACAATTAAGTAAAATGTTTATACTCCATTCGCTGAGACGAGAGAATGTGGAATTAATTTCTGAACAGAAGTAAGTCATTTTATTGGTTCGGCTCCAAAATTATCCTCTTTTGTATCTGTTCAAGAATTAGTTCCATATTCTATTGTCTCAGAAAAAGGACTATAATATAGGGAATTTATACACATATATTTCCGTGGTTACACAGTATATCAACAAATGACTGCAATGTAATGAATCTATATTTTAAAATGCAAAATTATAAATAAAATCTATTCTTAATCACAGCCAATATAACAGTTTTCGAATTTAATTCTTTTAAATTATTAAAATATCTTTCAGAACTCATATTATTAATTGGAAAAATACTACCTTTTTTTTAGTTTATGTTCTGTATTTATTAATTTTAACCCAACGTTTCGGCACCATAAACTGGTGCCTTCTTCAGGGGATACAATGACATAAATATGTTAAAAAACAATAATAACAAGTAACCAAGGTAACAAGAAATATTCATAAATGTTACCTTTTTTATGTATACAATTTATTATTATTTATTTTTATTTTATTTTTTTATGAATATTTCTTGTTACCTTGGTTACTTGTTATTATTGTTTTTTAACATATTTATGTCATTGTATCCCCTGAAGAAGGCACCAGTTTATGGTGCCGAAACGTTGGGTTAAAATTAATAAATACAGAACATAAACTAAAAAAAAGGTAGTATTTTTCCAATTAATTCTTTTACATTGCACCGAATATTTATTACATTAAAATCATGAATTTTTGTAAGCCAAATTTGTTAAGATGTGCTACATTAATGTTTTGATTTTTCATTAAATGTATGTAGACTAATTTACTGAAATTTGGTAATACATAAGTATAAATTTAATTACATTGTCTTTTTTTGACAGTAATGTGTAACCATGGAAGTGATTGACCATAATATGTTGCACCTTGAAATAAATTCGCTGTATAAGTACAAAATAATATGCACGTTCATCTTGAAAAACTAATAAATATCTTGTAATCGCAGAAGTAAGAATATGCTTGCAAAGCGCTGCTACTTTAGTAATGGTTTTTCCAGCATCCGTTAATCTGTGTGTATATTTCACTGTCAGTTTTACATACATAAAGTTCCCCTATCCCGTATGCTGCATGTTGTATGCTGGCGAATTCATCAAGCCTGAATAGTTAGCGGTTTTTAATGTTGTTTATCTTCTTAATTAACTTTTCCCGGGAAAGCAACATCGGGCATTGATTTTAGAGTGCAGGTACGAATCGACCAATATGCGTGGCGTGTTTGTTGACGATTTACGATGTGGAGATTTGTGAAAGGGTTTTGTTTTGTTTCGGATTTTGGGGAATTTCCAGAGAATGTTTGATATGTTTTCATGCATTCGTTGCCTACAGCCAGTTGATGTTGCCCATTTTTTTTTCTTTGCAGGGAACTTTGGTGTAGAAAAAATGTATTGTTCTACTCGGACCTAAATGAAAAGAAAATATTTATGGGGTCAGTAGTTTTGCAAAAAAGCAAATGTATATGAATCAAAGGTTTTTTGACAGCATGATTCTACATGTGAAATTATCGAAATTTCGTATTTTTGTATAGCGTATTACGACTCGATTGTTAAAAATAATTTTGCAAGACAAAACTATTGAAATAACAAAAAACCACTATGATACAACAATTTTTCCGCAACAAATTTCGAATGTCCCGGTTTTGAATCACGACTAAGTTATGAATGTTTGAATACAGTTCTGTCATCTCATCTGTCTAAAAAAAAAATTAAGGAATACAACGGTCATAGAAAAATTACCTTATTTCCATTTATTATTTGTTCCAAACCGGATAGGGTCACTTTATACATGTATCTAAACCTAGAGTCAGTCGGGTTCAGCAATCAAACTATAAATATCGTAATTATGTCAAAGCGGCATATCGCTGACTGTTTGTTTTATAATATTGATTACAAAACAGGTCATTATTTACGCCGCTCTTTTGGAATGAAGACATGCATCGCCTGGTACTCCTACCTGCCCTGAGTGTTCTGTATAGTAAAATTATCTTACTATTCCTTTAACATAAATCCTATTTTTGTTTGAAATAATATTTGGAACTACAGTTTTCATCCTCATAATAAATTATTTCAAACAAAAATATCATTTATGTTAAAGGAACTGTAAGATTATTTTACTATATTTTACTAAACAGAGCATGTCTTCATTTCAACAGAGCGGCGCAAATAATTAGCTACCTGTTGGCATCCAAATTATAATACAAGCAGTGAGCGATATGCCGCTTTGTCATAATTACGATATTTTGTAATTTTGTTGCTGGATCCGACAGAGTCAATTTTTCTGACTATATCTACTCCTAAGAGCAAAGAGAATCTGTGTCCAACTTAAGATAGTATTAGTGGTAGTGGTCAAATACTACGGTTCGGTATAACACAAAAAAACTAGCCATGGAATATATGTAAACATTCCTCTGATATTCAACTCCAATTCTGTAAGAAAGTTGCTTAGGAATTTTTGTGTTGTCCTACAAATATCAGTACAGTACTTTTCCGTCAACAAAAATTAAGAAATACAATGGTTATAGTGTATATAGTTATGCAATGAATAAATATAAATGAATAGGCATTTTATGGATGATGAGTAGTATGTAACTCTCGTAATAGACAGATGTTATAGTTTTTGCTTGTTTTTTTTAGTTTAAAACGATGTTGTTGACCATATTTTTGTTCTAAATATTCTGGTACTGAGTCAGTTAAGGTGTTACTCTGAATGTATAGATGTTTGATAGAATATGGTTACTTTTTACCAGTGAATCTATACTACTATGGAACGGAAATGATCGTTGCTGGCGTGGTACTTCAAATTTCTAGGCAACTCACAGTAGGTACGAGTAGATTTTTCCAAAAAAAAATAAAATGAACACAAAGTACAACCAAACTGTTCAAAGAACGATGTTTTCATAACCACTGTGCAGTTAAAATTTAGTAAAAGTATCCATACAGAAATATATTAAAACCTCTGGAAAATCATAAGCTGTGCTCTGCGCATGCGTCAACTGTTGGAACTGGTGGAATTTGTGACAGTTCGCATGACCTGCCCCTCAGACCAAACATAAAATAGACGCCGTATTCTCTATACTGCGCAATGGTTTGTTGTGAAGCCATTCCTTCCTGCGTGAGGAGTTAAGTGGGGATAGAAGGGAGCGAGGCGTTTGTTTTGTATAGCATGTTGCTTGCCTAGTTTGTTATTATTATTTTACGTGCGAAGGTGATTTTGTAAGGTTAGGTGCGGTAAAATATAAATATTTGATAACGTTATTGTAAATATAATTTTTCTTTTTCAAATCACTTAATAGGTTACAAAATGACAGCTGCTGTCACTTTCAAACTATTGTAAATGCAACCCGCATTTCATGAACGCCGCTAGCTAGCTCGGCACGCCTATTTAAGTTCGTGCTTCACAACAAATGGTTGTATGCGGCGTCTAATTTATGTTTGGTCTGAGACCTGCCCCTTACAATGCTATAAGTATACACGTTTCCATTCCATGTACGTAGAATAGAGTTCACTGTTTTTTACCTATTCAAATGGTCTATCGTTGTTGTTACCTCTTTTCTTAGTTTGAAATGATTCTGGTGTTAGCATTTTTCATAGGAAGAATATTCTTATCTTTTGTATCTGACCTTCCTTCGATAGATGATGGAGTGTTTTAGTATGTTCTCTGTAGAGAGTTATATGAAGTGAATGGAATATGATCAGTTTTTAACTCTCCGGATGAACGATTTGTGTTCTAGTTTGAAATGGCTCTGTTGATTATATTTTTCAAAGGTAGGCCTTAATTATCTTATCTATGTGACCTTTTTATATATAGTCGATGACTTAAAAGAAAATCGGTCTGAAGAATGTTAAGGATTAACAGAATTTCTGTAAAACGACTCTACGATTAGAAGTATTTTACTTGGACTTGTTAAACGTGATACGTGAACCGCTTCAACCAAGAGTAGTAATAAACCATGGTTATTAGATCGATTTATTTTCATCTCATTGACTGTATGATTGGTGATCTTGGTTTGTACCCTATAGGGTATTGTGAGGTGATTGGTGGTAGCATTTTCAACTATCGAGGTGAACGATTGTTGTTGTTACTTCTATCCTGAGTTTGAAGTGATACTGTTGACAATATTTGTCTAGGTAGGATATTGCTTATATTTTCTGTCTGACCTTCTTTCAATCGAAAATGGGGGTGTCCTGATTTGTACCATGTATGGTGCTACATAGCAAATGGTGGTAGCGTTTTTAGCCATCCGGGTGAATGATGGTTGACGTTACTTCTATCCTTAGTTTCAAATCATACTGTGAGCGTATTTTTCAAAGATAAGACCTCCTTATCGTTTTCATGAGACCTTTCTTCAATGGATGTTGAGGATTAGTTTTTAATAGATGTTGTTTCTTCTAACCCTAGTTTGAAATGATACTGGCGACCATATTTTTTGTAGGTACCTTTTCTAACTGAGCCTCCGTCGATGGGTTATGGGTATGTTTTGATGCATGCCCTTATGGTGGCGGGTGTTGTGATGCGTTGTGAATGATGGTGGCGTGAATGGGTAGGCTAGTTGCGTGGCGTCTGCGTAGTGCGGGATGGCGCCGACGGACGCTCGATACGATAGCTTGGCGCCGTGAGCGTCAGTAGCGCAGGAACGGCCCCCACGGTCACATCAGCTGTTCCCGTGGCTTGCAGCACATGTGCCTCAGTGAACCGTGTCCTCGTCCTCGTGCAGTGCTCCCACCACAAATAGTGTAGTGTAGTGCACCAGGCAGCGCCACTGCCTCACGGTGAGGGTGCCGGTGGGGCTTGTCGCCAAGGCTGCTCATGTGCCCCCAAATGGGGGAACCGCCGCCGAGGAGAAAGCCTCCATTCCGGTAGGTTCCACACAACCGTTGATACCTCCAATACAACTATATCGACATTGACTTACTTCGTGGTCATCATCCAACTATGCTTCTACCTTAATGGTGTTATCAATGTTGTTGATCCTCCATAGTGAAGGCCGTTGACTTGTGGACCTATTTGCTGTTCGGTGCTTCTGAGTTTGCATATACCTTACAGTATCAATATGCAGCATTGCATCGACTCTAAAGGCATAATATTTAATTGGTATCGTGAATTTATACCTACTTGATACTTGTTAGAAGATGATCCACGAATAGTGTTCAATGCTTTCTGCTTTAATGGTGTCACCAATGTTGTTGATCCTCCGTAGTGTAGGTCGTTGAATTGTGGACCTATTTGTTGGTCGGTGCTCTTGAGTTTTCAACATGCAAGCATTGCATCGACTATTTTGATTTAGAAATCTAAAGGCATAATATTTGATGATTGAGATCTCATTTCGATAATTCTTTGGTGTTCATTGAGATTAGCATCTTAAAAGACGCTCACTGTTTACTATTCAGCGTTAAAAACTACCAGGTTTCGTACTATTGGAAGCATTGAAGTTTACGTTCAGACTATAAGAATAAACTGAGGTCGTTATGCGATAGGAATTACTATTTACGATATTGTTTCAGAGATTGATGGTCTATATATTTCTCTTTTGCACATTAACTTTAGCAGTATACATATGCTCGTACTTAACACAATAATACGAGAAAATTACTGTTCGTTCATATTAATGAATATAAAAGAAAGAACGACTAATCTTGCCCCAAATACAAATATTACTCTAAAATACCAATTATTTGAATAGGTTCTTAATGTTATATAGATTGGTACAAAGTTAACCTTACTAATTATTAGATATTCAGCCCTATTTTGTAAAAAAAAAGTTGTTATGTCTTAGCAATATTGCAATAGCAAATAACCAATAATAATTGCGAACACTGAATAAAACATGAAAATGGCAGGCTTTACAATTGTTTCTATTGGATAAATTTTACTTAACAACTTCCTTACAAAATGGGAAAAATTATATAGAAAAAATCTTTCAAATAATTTTCAATCAGAAACTATAGCGTTTAGGAAACGGTAAGTGTATAACTATTCGTAACAAACGGAACGCGCAAAGCGGGACATACGAATTTCAAATAAAGTACCGTATATAGCTGATAACAAGAAAGAAAACCGATTTGGTAAGGGAGAGTATTCCACGTAATTGTGCTTATCTGAAAAACCATGGGCGTTGCTTCGGAGCAATCTATTATTCTTGGTTGGGGTTCACGTATTACATATTACAAATTAAAGTAAAATATTTTTTAACAGCGCATTTTATACTAATCCTGCTAACCCTTAACATTCCTCAGACCGGGGTTTTTTTTTCATGGCATCGACTGTAGTATCAGCAACGGATGGATTGGACTAACGGAATTGTTGGATGCTATCGAAACACTAAACAATCCTTTAGTATGATACGTGTTGATTACTTTATTCACAAATCCAACTGATGTAATTGTATAATGTAAATTAGTAGGCGAAGTTTATGAAAGAAATCCCATCCGTCTGTTCGAATAGTATGCGCTCACCTACCATAATAAATATGAGTCCAACAATTTCCCAGTAACATTTGCAATACTTGAAAACCCTAAGCTACGATAACTTTGTTGTACACCATGTTTCTATCGATGAAATAAGAATATAAATTAATAATGTTTTCTGTTAAGGTAACAAAAGGTACGACAGGTAAGATGAATGTTTATTACGTAGAAATTTTAGAGAAACTAGAATAATAAAATAATAATACTAGGTGTAAATAATTCCCCCCAAACTGAATTAAAATAGCAACCCGTGTTTTCGAAATTTGAGCTTACATTTTTGTATTTACTGAAGTATGTGTATGATTTATCTCCCTCCTTTTCAGTGTACAACATTAACTGGAAGTGTAATAATACTCTTATCCTTATCTTGAATTAATGTACTGGTGTTTTCTTTATTATATTCCCACGAAAAGCAGCCACCAAATATCCAGTACCCCGGTGTATACAAGGAGAATTATTATCCCCTTTCAATGGTAGCATAAATTTCCTTGGGCTATAAAACGAGGAAAATTACATCGGGAACAAAAATCAAGCAACAATTATACAGAAATAAAACTCTGAACTGTGTTTTTCTCCCCACATATGTCGGCAGAGGCGTGGGAGAAGGGTAAATAAAAAGGGTTGGAAAATATATGAGTATCTACGTGTATTTATCTAAATTAATGGAAGGTGTATAACATATCTTCATTTTAATGTTAATATTTAAAATAATATTCTGCAAAGTCTGTTGAAATTACATAAAAAAAATATTGAGTGGTCAGAAGTGTAACTATACTGAGACAGGTTATTACAAACTGATGTGACGAATTTACAGTGCTACCAATATTAAAACCACTGATTTGTAAGCAGCAAAATTCAGAAAATCTGTTACCAATTTGTAACCGCGCTGTAACCCGTCTTTAATGGTCAGTTATCTCGCTTATAGTATTAACCACAAGTTAACAAAAAAATGCGTATCGAATATGTGACAATAATATTTAGCAACTTATTTGACATTTCCTTTCAATACAATATTGTCATTTTAATCAACAGTTAAAATTTAACCCTTAACCACGTGGATCAGACAACAGTTTTGCAAATTCAATATATCTATTCTCTGTAAACCTCATCACCTTCAGAATATCTGTAATTATTCTTTAAACCATGTTGGTTCACTGTACAGTGTCCGTCAATCAATAAGAGTGTGTATAGGTACAGGAAAAGTAATAGTTAAAAAACTTCTAAACCTAAATTTTAGTTAAAGTTTAGGGATTTTTAACTATTATCTATTTAACCTTGGAGTCTAATAAAGTTTTATTAACAGGGAAAATATTTGAAATATTAGAAGGGTTACATAACCGGACTCGGGTAGTTATGAAATGACGAAAACATAAACAATGAACTTTATCGATAAATATTTTGAAGATATAGTTATGCGGTGGTATGCAGAAAGTGATGATGAATCAAGTTTGGACGAAAATGATGAGATATAAGCGAATATGTTTCATTTTCTATTATTCATTTAGTGAAGACAGCAAACATACTGAGAATAATAATAATAATAATAATAAATAATAATAATAATAACAATAAAAATTTAAAAAATGTGATGTGGCCAGCACATTACGTTCCGCCAATTCTATATATTTTGTACAAATCCCATATCAAAAGTTCCTTGGAAAAGTTTCTACAAATCCAATAAAATTATAGCACGAACATACACTATATAAATGGCACTTGACACTGACATCTGTCAATTAGAATTATTTGAATATATACGTAAGATGTTTTCATAATTATAGCAAAGCTAGCGATATAGCTCTTCATATGGATGTAAAGAAGAGGAATACTAAAGAATTTAATGTTTAGAATTATAATATTGAGTAATCGCCAGAGAAATTTTTGTCACACACACACTCACACACATACAGACATCGTAAAATTAGTAAAATCTTATCCTAGGGACCCTAAAACGTGCTTATTCATTAAAAACTCACCACCGAATTTTTTGACTAAAGACAATACCTTTCTTACCTAAAGATGACGGAAGGTAATATAATAAATACATTTAATTTTAGATTTACTTATTATTTCTACCATTACTACAAGAAATCAGTCTGCTTAGAATAAACAAATAAGTTTGACTCCACTGAATCGAATTTTTTTCACGATATGTAGACATTGCAATTTTTCAATAAAATATAATTTTCTTTTTGTAATTTTTTTTTTTACATTCATTTGCAACATTTTGTAGAAAATTATAATTTTTATTTGGTTTCAAAATTGTTTAAGAAATACGACGGTAACCGAAGATAAGGGTTATTTTTTTTAAATTTTACGTTTTCGATATATTATTTTTATATTTGGAATATCGGTTTTACATTATTTTAATATTTAAAACAATCCTTATAAACATATTAATCAGTTTGAAACACATAATACCTTATTGCGTGAGACTGTTACCTTAAACCCAGCGGTCACTGAAATTGGACCCAAGTACTTTACGTGTGCGTATTGAGACCCGGATGGTTAAGGGTTAATATGACTTCTTACCAGTCTAGAAGCAATTTGTATTTATATTACAGTAAAGCTAAATGTGAAAAAAAAATCAATTCTAAGTGTAACTGAACATTTTCTTCCTTACGGTTTGAACGCCACTGTACCGCCAGTATTTGTGTATGTGTTTGATTTCCTTGCGTCGTAAAAACGTTAACGATCCTAGGGCCGTATTAGCGTTGCTCCCGTTCTCCTGTAATGACTTGTACACGGTGCAAAGCGAATAAAAAGGAATTACACTGCCGGTAATGAGGTTTTCCGACTTCAAAACACAATATGTCCGTGTATTGTAAAGCCGTACGACGCTGTTTTCAAGTATTTTACGTTAGTCAAAATGAGATAATCATACGGATGCATCTGATAGGGACTTGACTTTTATGACCCAGTTACACAGAGAGTTTCTCCGATAACAATAGATGGAATCTTCATTCATTTTTGTAGAGTGTTTTCCAAAATAAATCGATGTAGCAAATATCTGTAAAATCCTTACAGTTTTCGAAGTAACAGATTCTTTAATTCTGTTATTTTTACGACATTTGCTCTCTTAGTATCGAGTTTAACTAGTAGATGATTTTTTGACATAAATTTTATTGGCACATTTTGAAATTACTGGAATTTAATAGTCCTTGTATATATGAAAGATAGACTCATTTCCACTGATTGTCCTAATGCGTATGAGCTATAATTAATAACTAAGCGCAATGCGTAAACATGTTTATCGTACGGCAACGTTTACTACCATTTCCAGCTTTGCATAAGACTTAAAGCATCATTTCCAGCTAATGTTTTAACGCGTAGTGAATAGCGCATAATAGCTAGTGAGTAATAATATAGCTTATGCAACCGTACAGCACAGAAGAATTCCCAGCTGGTTTTAAGGGTAGTGCGTTGTGCATAAACGTAATGCACAAGCGCTAAAGATTGCAAGGTTCAAGCTTTGTGCATAGTACATAAGCGTAATTAAGAGATAGAAATATATAGTTCTCCTTGTTTTTTATTCGAAATGTCACTTGTCTATCCTATTAAAAATATTTCGTTATACTTGCAGTGAACTGGTCTATTTGAAATGGATACTGAAAATCAGATAGTATATGAAGCCATTGTTCAAAGAGGAAAAGTAATTGCTTTAGTAGTTTGAAAATTTATTGCGGATACTACAAATGTAATAAACAAAAGTAAAAAGCAATTTACGGAATTGAAACATTTCCTGGGAATGGTCTAAAATCTTCCTACTAAGCACTATGAATTACGCTTGCGTTTGTGTATAATTCTATTATTATCCATTAGCGAAGAAGCTGGGAATAAGGCTTTATGCTTAAGAACTAAGAGCAATGAGTAAAAACAAAAGATTGGAAACATAACCTGAACTGTCAACTGTCAGTGTAATTTATAATAATTAGATTTTTAATTTTTCGTTATGGATATAGATACAGAAAATTGTGTATATAACATATTAAAAAAAAATCTGATGTGGCCAGCACATGACCTCCCGCCAATTCCATGTTTAAAATAGCAATGAGCTTTAAGTAAAGTTTCACTTCCGATTGATCGTTTGTAAACAAAATCTACTTTGTTGTTCCTATAAAAAGGACGGTTTGTAATACGAAATTTTGGATTACATTTTATTATGTTTTTCCTGAAAAATCTGTTAGAGCTTCAAATTAAGTACTACATCCGGTTTATAATATATAGTCAAAATCTAATATGTTGTTTCAAATTATATAAGAGTATTAAATACCTACCAACTTTGCGAAGTTTTGTATCATTAATATATTTTAAGGAAAAATCGTCACACAATTATTGTCAAAATCATCACCAACTTCCTTATGCTCTAAAACGCAATCTGTGTAAATTCTTCGCCGTACATTATCCATTTCGTAAATGTGTAGTTGCAAACTATTATTTGGCACTTAGAAATCACGTTCTTATTGAGAGCTGTTTGATATATAATGCTGCAAACATCAAACTTAAATCGAATTATCTTGTATATCTAATATTTATGTATGATGGAAAATATATTATTTTTACAAACCTTAATGCCGTTAGAATCATATTTAAACTACTAAATTCTTCTTAACACGGTTTAATTATTAATTTTAATGAAAACTGCTTCGTGACAGTGACATTTGTTTAAATGTGTCAAATTTGTTATTAAAGTATTGTTTTTGTTTGACGCAGAGGCAAAGTGATGTACAAAAATAAATTATTTTATAATATAATATAAAGTTATTTCAAGTTATTTACTAAATGCTATTATCGTAAAATTGAAGATTGTGCGATTATATTTAATTTGTATTGGTGAAAGTTGCTAAAAAATTATATTCAATGAATTTTTTACAAGAAAAACTGTTAAAAGCTTGTATAAATGATACTTCCGGTTATCCGATATACACTAAAAACTAATGAGCTCTTCCCACATTAGTATAGAATGGATATACAAAATTTCAAATTTTTCTGATTGATAGTATTTGAGTAATCGTGTCCACATGATCCACACACACACACAGACACACAGACACACACACATATACATACCTACAGACATCATTGTAAAAATGTTAAAATCGGATTCTGGGGACATCAAAACGTGCTTATTCACTAAAATCTCTATATCCGATTTTTAGCACGATCCCTATACCTCCCTTACCTAGGGTAGCGGGAGGTAAAAAGAATTGCTGCCAAAATGGCGGTGTGCTAAACAACAAGTAATACGGGAAAAATATATGTTATTTCTGTTGAATTAGTCTCTAAACAAAGTATCTGGAAATTAGGGATGCACTCGATTTCGAGCTTTGGTCAAACCCGGCCCGAAGCCTGGCTCGATTTCGAATCGATCATTGAGCCGGGCAGAAAATATTTTTCTGGCCGAATCGAGCCAATCATTTGCAAAAATTGAGACGAGTCGGACTTTTGATTTTGGCCAGGCCCGAAATATCGAGCTTTTCGGGCCGGCCCGAAAAGACATAGTTAAATCAAATGCACAGTTTCTTTAATATTTTAATGAAAATGGATGGAGTTAAAAAGGATCAAAACGATTTAATAAGAACATCTACAAGAATTCAACGTTATTCATTGAAGCATAATAATGCTATTGAGATTGTGATATTATTAGTTTTATTGTTACTGCTCATATACTTAAATAAAAGTGATTTTTAAGCCTACCATAATGATTTCTTGTCCAATTTTTGAGCAGATCTACTCAAAAATCATAAAGTTAGATAACATAAACCCTTAAAAAGATTTATTAAAAAGTAGTGGAAAATTTCGAACGCCTTCAGTAAAAGAAGTGTTAAATACTCGTAGGTCTGTAAGCTTACAGTAGAAGCGTCTCTTTTTTTTAACAAGTTTTGTTGTTGTACCTTCTCAGGAAGTAGTTTTTTTTTTTAAGTTTGACACGAGAAAAGTTAAACTTTTCGCCAAATATCAAAATCAAAACTAGGAATACCAAATGCACTCAATTTCGAGCTTTGACCCGGCCCGGCCCGAAGCCCAGCTCTATTTCGAGTTAATTTTCAATCCGGGCCAGCTCATTTTTTGACGAGTCGATCCTTGACTCGGGCCAGCAATTTTTGTTTCCGGGCCGAGTCGATCCAAACCCGGCCAGGCCCGAATGCATCCCTACTGGAAATGGTATCTTAGTAAATTGTCATAATGCATTAATATTTTTGCACTAATCATTAAAGCATTAAAGCATTAAAACTTTCGGTGGAAATGAGGTTTAAGTTAAAGAACTTCTAGATACGCTCACGTTTCTTATGAACGTACCCAAAGAAAAATATTTCTGTTTTCCTTATTATGTCCATTTTTGCGTATTTCAATTTCTAAATCTATCTAAAAATAGCAGTCATTTTCTCGTATAAAGCAGCTTGATAAATAAGCAGTATTAATTAATTACGTCCAGAGCAAACTCTGCGAGCTTAACAAAAAACCGATGTAATTAAAAAGGAAGTCTGTAATCAAACAGAACACAAAGAGCAGGAAAATGGTGGGGGCATATATCGACCAATCACATCCGAGAGGCATCACAAGATGGAATATAAGATTATAAACAGTTTATGAGCAGCAAACACAAACAGTTCTTCAGACCGACTAATATAAGAACAAGAGTAAATATTTATCCATTGTGCAAGAAGTCCATTAAATGAATGAAAATACAACTATTTAAAGAAGTGTAATTTTAAGTTTGCGCCATTCATTGGTAATTTATTACACTTCAATAATGTTTGTTACAATCGATACGAATTAATTATTTTTTGAATGGATGGTACGTTACACTGTTATACTCTGTTTGAAATAACGAAAGAATTTTGACAGTTATTTGGGACATGGTTTAGGAATCTATTTTACAGCAAAACATTTTCGATGTTGAAAAAGAAGTGTCAATTTCACAAAAACTAAATACAGGCAAATAACCAGGTAAAACTTAAAAACGACAATACAACAACAAATAAAGCACGGCACGTACAAAGAATAATAATAATATATCAACCAATAGAACCGCAAGAATTTATCTGTCAAAATTCTTTCGTTATTTCAAACAGAGTATAATGAAGTGTGTTGCATGTTCTATTAGATGCTTTCTCACATATGACTGTTTGGAATTTTATTTTTGTATTATTTTGAATTTGGTAAATATAATAAAGTTATATTAGATGACATGTTGTGATGGGTTATATTAGAGAACTTTAAAATATGACATGAACACAAATATTTGTATTTCCATTATGCTGAAACATGTTGTAAACTATAAATCTAGCTAAATTGTCAATAGAGGAATTACACCAATGAAATTTCGGTATATCATATTGATTTTAAACTATTTTGCAAGCTAACCGTGATTATTCCAAATATTCCAATAAGTCTGGAATGTAATAAATGAAATTATTTTTATGATTAAATTATTGTAGCTATTCTAAGAAAATGACATGCGCAATACGATGGAATGTTATTAATTTTGATGGAAAGAATGTCTTTGTTTTCCTGAATCTCCAGATTATGAAAAGGAATGCATACCATTTTGTTTTATTAATTAAATTTATTTCGTTTGTCTTCATCTCTTTTTCTCCATAAGTGACATATTCTTCAAAATTATTTACTAATAAATAATGTCTTAAATAACTTCTTATGTTAGGAAACATTTGTGTGAATAATTTTAATCATGCATACAATAAATGTTTTTCACTCCTTATATATTAAAGTGATTTTTGGTAGGGAAATACTGATTACATTAATGAGAGTATAGCTCTTGTCGTTTTTATTATTAATTTTTGGTTTATTTTATGTTTTATATATATATATATATATATATATATATATATATATATATATATATATATATATATATATATATATATACACACACAAAAATGAACACATATTATTATTTTTTTTATTTATTTATTTAGACATGGAAAACCAACAGTCAAAAAGACCAATGGCAGGTTTTCACAATTTACAAGGTTATATACAATGAAATGACAAAAAAATTAAATATTATCGTAACATAAGTGAAAAATAATAAATTAATTAATTAATTAATTCCAGTAAAAAGTATTTATAATTGAATCTTACTAATTATCAAGCTTCTATATTTTTTAATTGAAACACAGAGAAAATCTATGTGTTGAAAACTGCTGTTATAAGTATGCATCATTCTATTAACTGGTGCATTGTTGGTGCGAGTAAGGGGTAATTTGAAAAAAAATCGTGATCTTATATTAATATTACTAACATTTATGTTGAAATAACCAATTATTGAACAAGAATACAGAAGGTTATTGAATATCTTATATAAAAACATAGCATCAATCAGAGTTCTTCTGTTTTCTGGTGACAACATATTGAAATACCTTAATCGGCATTGGTTGTTAAGCTGATACATTTTATATCTAGTACATAGGATATTTAGAAATTTTCACTGGATATTTTCTATTAAATTAATATTGAAGCTATACACAGGATTCCATACAGTACTCGCGTATTCTAGTTTTGATTTAACAAGGATGTTGAATAAAAATATAACACAGTTTCAGGTTTAGTGAAGTTTTTTGTAACTCTTAACAGGAAACCCAGCATTTTGTAGGCTGCTTTCACAGTACTCACTATCATCGTCAAATTTGGTATTTATACAATTTATTAGGCCTGAGGAAAAACCGTCCTCAAAAACAGGCAGAGAAGTGGCCTAAATTATTGAATTCATCCAGAAAATTGCACAAATTAGAGCAGCTGGTGTTGCCTTAGCCAGATCTTCTCTGGCGCACGTGAGCAAGTGGTCCATTGTTTGATCTTGACCACAATGACAGAAAGTGGGTTCTACTTCGTACCCCCAATTGAAAATGTTTACACTACATTTTACTACTTGACTTCGTTTGCGAGTAAAATTTTTCCAAATAGACTACTTCTGGTGGTAGTTTCTCTATTGGAAGGATATCCATATTGCTTTATCTACTCGCTTCAACATCTTTCCTATATTAAGGGTCTTGTAGGTGAATACCTGTTGTATAATATCTAAAAAAGTCCACAAGCAACGATTTTAAACTCGATTGAGCATGTCTGGAAAATTCTTGAAGGAAACATGATTATATGTATACATTCTTTTAGTTTAAACTTGTGACTACAGAAATAATAGAAATTGTAACTATCGTTGGTCCCTGACACCGGGTACGTGTTCCGCAGGGTTCATAATAAGTTCTGTTATATTTTTAATTTTAAATTTTTATTGGAAAATATTTTTAAATTGTTGAAATTTATTCAGATTTTTTTAAAGCAACAAATGATTAGAATTTAATATTTGTAAATTCAAATTCATTTATGTCTGTCATACTGGTAAAGATATTATAGAATGTGCGAGTGATAACATTATTTACAAATGTATATTGAAATTTGTTTAATATGCAATCCCACGCATGTGAGTAGGTGTGAATGTTGGTCTGGACATCCCCTACGGATAAACGATTGAAAAACGGTGAAAATTTTATTAAATATGTTGCTATGGAAACATTTATCCAGCAACACAACAGCAGGCGAAATGAATTTACAGTTTAATATCCCCCACTGGTGCCAGAGGGCTTGGGGAGTAATCCACTCGGCTGTAATTATTTCCACGTAGATACGCGTTTCTTTTATTTTGTCGTCAGGCAACAAATCGAGACTTCGTTTCTTACATTCACTCCATAGCATAGCACTCTTTCCAGGCGCAGTAATTAACAGGAAAGTAATTAGAAATAAAATTATAATCCAGTTTACGTGATATCTTAATAAATTCGCCAGCTCAGTGCTGGTTAATGCTATCTATTCAAAGTTATTTTTATATAATTAGATTCGTTACCAGCTGACATGGTGCGAACAGGGTAACTGGATTCCCAGCGAAAAAACTTATTAAAACGGACAGCTGCCCTCCAAGCTTTTTAATGTCAAGTTTTTTAATTTCGAACTGACTTACAGACAACTTTGTTTTGTTTAATCGGTTTTATCGATGTCTCGACTAATTAAAGTTTCGTTATTAAAATACTTCTTTCTCATAAGGCAAACGAATGAATTACAATTCTGTAACAAAGCTAATATAATGTTAATTACAATAAAAAAAAACCATTTTGTCTCTAGATAAAAATTATTATTTCTCTAGAAGGGTTCTTATTATTTCGACAAGTAATGACATTTATACTCGATTGCACCGCTGACGCTTAAATTTTAAGCTTACCTTAAAATGACAATATCGGTTCGAAACGAAATGACAAATGAGAAAGTGAATATTGTTGTCAAAATTTCGATTTGCATCTTTTTGTATAAGCCTAGCTTAAAATTTAAGCGTCAGTCCATTTACAGAAAATGGGCATTAATGGTTTATTAATACAATTCCCTGCATTTCGGAGGCAACAAATTTAGAACTAATTTTCAAAAAACTGTTAACATTTTATTGCTGTCAAACAATTCAACTGTTAACAAATACGTCGTTTTGTTGTACCGTTTCAAAAGCTACTGCAGTTGCCATTTAATAAGTATGCATTTTTCCCTTATCCACACTCTATCCCTTGTCCTGCGGTGTTGCCACTTCTTCATAACAGCATTGTTAACATCAGTGTACACTAGATATTTCTAGTTCAATACTTATAGTATGTTCGAAAATTCAACCGCGGTTATCGTGGTAATTTTACATGGTAACTGAAAGGTTACGGTTCTCGCGGTAAGCAGTCGAACGCATTGGTAATTCATGGTTATTAATAGCTGTCAAAATCATTTTAATATACATTGCAAGATACTTTTGTTCGATACTACTTGTTTTTGGTATCATAGTAGGGTAGTTGTTTTTAGATCAATTTATATTAAGTGACGATAATAGTTCCGATGAAGATGAAAGAGGTCATTTACATATATTTGTATAGGTACATACCACTAATAATTAATTTCATACTTTTAAGTTTTCAATAACAGAACATGCATACAAAATTATTTGTATTTACATCAAAAGTTAGGTTAGACTACAAATTACCACGAAAACCGTGCTCTGAGCACGGTAACGGCGGTAACTAAAATTTACCACACATTTCAGTTACCGCGTTCGAAAATAGTACTGGTAACCTGAAAAAATTTACCGGTAACGTCGTGGTTCAATTTTCGAACATAGTATTAATGGGAGCAGGCGGTGGTGATTAGAATAACTCTAGCGTCACCCTAGCTATGAACTTTCTAGAACTATGTAATAAAATTTGTACACTTTCTTACGCACACGCTAGCTCAATATACTCATAATTAAAGAATCCGGTATTAAAAGTGACAGATAGTTACGTAAAACTATCTTGTATTTGAATTCTTCTTTTAAATAATACGTTCTTGTTATTTTCTTATAGTTTACCAAAGGATGAAAGAAAAGTAAATAAATAAATAAATATATCATCACGACGTATTATTCATTTCTGGGTGTGCCAGTATCTACAACACATGTAGACATCGGTAATGATGACGATATATTTTACCGTGTGGGCGCTTACCAGGCGTCACCTCACAGGCACTCATAGCTGGCGTGGAGAGTGCACCACAGGGGTCACTTTTGTGCCATTTAAAATTGGACATATTTGGCGTTAGTCGGGATCGAGCCCGGTTCCCCCAGGTTCGCTACCAGACACTCAGGCACGCGGCCACGGGACCCCATAAAGAAAAGTAAAAGAATAATAAAAGTCCAAATATAAAACAAGTATTTGTTTGGGCAAATCATTTTGAGAGAAATGAATTTCAGTTATACAACTGGTAAAAATTACATTAATTGACATTGTTTCAATTTGTCATTATAATTGTACTTTTCCGTCAGAAACACAATAAAAAATTGTAACTGTCAATGAAGTCATTCAAAATTACCAGCGGCAACAGTTTATAGCTAGGATGCTGCCATCTACGTTTAGCTTTGCCCGCCTGCTCCCATTGACGACAACTATAATGTGTTTTACTCTTCCCGGTTATGGAAAAAATAGTACATACTCCTCAAATTGTAAATCCTTTGTAATTATTCTAATTGTTTTTTTATTTCCCTAAAAATCCGTTTAATTTTTCAGGCTATTCCATCATTCAGCCACATATGTAAACTCCCCCTTTCTGAGTATTTCAAATCAATAATGAAACTCGAAAACTCGGTTTCTGTCTATAAATAATTCTGTATGATTTGGAGCTTGGAACCATCTGTCGCATTGACAAAGGCACCAGCAGATTTATTAGTTCAATGGTTGTAATTAATTACTGAGCAGGACCGTGACGTCACGGCCTACCAAATGACGAGAGGGTTTTTGACCTACTTCATTTCGGAGAGAATTTATACACTCACTGAACACTCTACTCGATAGTTTTAAGTTTTATGATTCATATAATGGAATGAAGTACAGAAGACTTTAAGTGTCTTTCGGTATATGAGTTCAGATTTTAATTAATTTGCTTGTAGAATTTTATAGTTGAAATACCAGGTCCAATGCGTAGTGTAAAATACATTTAGCACAAATTTGCAATTGTAACTAGAAGTGTATATGTAAAGCTAGACGAATACCTAACAGTATTTATTCATAGTAGTGGTTATTCTTCATCAACTGCACTCCACAAATCCATCAGCATTCCATTAATGAAAACACAACACCTACATCCTCCATGAAGCATTTAATAAACCCCAGTTTTCCATTATTTATTCACTGAACCAACCACATGTCACACAATTATCCCGGCTGCCGATACAGCATTAAAGTTTCATTCAATGTTAACGTTCCGAGCAGTGCCCATATACCAACATATTCTGAGTGCTCACGCATTTACGCCCACACACACACACACACACACACTGTTTGGGGTCGATGCTAATCACTTCACGAAGAAAGATGGAGAAATTATAAGAAAGAATGGGCTGGTTCTATGTTCGAGTACTTCGCATCTTCAGTAATTTTCAATTATTACGAATATCATTATAAATTATGTACAAAATTAAGCGTATTCCTCAAGTTCAAATAATATTTTAAAAACTAAAAATGCTTATTATTCTGCAAAATTTGGTATTTAGGTTTCAACAAAAATTAGTGCAGGTGGGTCCAAAAGACCACACGCTCACCCGTATTTCAGTGAAAGGGTCGGAGTCGATTCTTCACCCACAATACCCATAAAACCCATAAGAACAAAAAGAACCGCAGATCCGTATTACCTGTAAGAACCGCAGATCCGTATTACCCACAAGAACAGCAGACCCGTATTACCCCTAAGAACCATATCACCCGTAATGTCCGTACTAGCGGATTTTCAAGCGGGTGCGGTTGCGGGTGCTGGTAACCCTTCGACTAATAGGAGCACGGCGGCTAGCGGCTGTGGTTGCGGGTGAAAGAATAGCCGACAGGCTATTTTTTCAGTCACCAGCCGCACCCGCAGCCAATCACAAAGCCAGATACTGTCACATGACTGCCTTGGTTTGACATGTGCTATAGTTTTCGTCTGTGCCGGTGCAGCATTTTTCTGTCATTTTGGATTTATTGACTTGAGGCGAGAATGTTTGCTTACAAAAAAGACAAGAATGTGTTTTCTTTAGAAAAGGAATTTTTAGTCCTAGATTTAACAGAGGCGGCCCATATTATGGGAGTTCACCGCTGTCTCGAACTGTTTTCGCCTTCGATAAAATGTCAAGACGAATAAACCGTGGCGGTGTGGCGGAGCGTACCCGCACCCGCCAACCGATTCGAAACCCGCCAGTGTGATACGTATTAGCTCTGTTCGATGAGAAGTGCTTGAAGTGTAGAGCAGAATAGTGCAGTGCAGTGTAGTGTACACTAGTACAGTCTAATTCTTGTGGTTTCATAAAACACACTAGTGTATATTTGGGCAAGTTTGCTCAGCTGTGAGTAATCAAGCCAAGCGTAGCCAAAGGTGTAAAAGGTTAGGTTGTTTATAAACACAGCCATATCATAAAGCTGCAAAAAAGTGACTGCAGAAATGTCTGTTTTAAAGAGCATAGTGAACTAATAACCGATTCTGACGAAGATCAATCATCACTTGATTCTTCATCAGATTCAGAGACAGGTATATTAATTAATTCTTTATATAGCAAAACAAAATTTTAGGTTAAATAAACAGATGTGTAGATAGGATAGAATTAAAATGTCTACCGAACAACATTTAGCTACCCCCACTCCTAGTCTGCACTTTCTACACTACCTCGCGAGTCAGGTCAGAAAAGTGAGCACTAGTTCTTAAAATTTTTGTCATCGAACAGCCTGCCAGAAGCTGCCCGTTTCTCATAAAACATGTTAGTGCAAGAAAGTTAACACTAGGGCGGCCTAGTACATGTCATCGAACAAAGCTATTATTACGATGTTAATTATCTGTTTAAATAATCATACCGTTGAAAATCAATTTTATTTTATTTAGTTGATTTATTTGATTAAACATTTCACATAATACAATTAGTTTTAAAAGATAATTTAGTAATTTGTACAATAACAGGACAAGTAAAGAAATCTCGATTTATAAGAGAGACACCATTATGAATAATTTAAATGTGCGTATTTAAATGCAATAATGAGATATGTATGTTTTCGGCGCTGCGAAAAATGTTACTTACAGGCAGTCGTACGGTTCACATATAATAATAATAGTTTATTGACTGTAAAGCAAGTACATGCACAGTACGTCATTGAAAAATTTAATTTACACAGAAACAAATACATTGTTTTTTTTAAAATGTTTTAAATATTCAGGTCAAACAATTTATTCGTGATCAAAAATTGTCATCTAGCATACATTCTTCAGTACAGTAATAACATTTCATTATTAATTTTTGTTATTATAGATTTAAATTTTTTATTATCTAATTGTCGAATATCGCTAGGAAATTTATTATAAATATGTACATTTATATTGTATGTTTTAGTATTTTTTGAGGAATATTTTGCAGAGATTAAATTGTTATTATTTCCAGTATTATAATGATGATTCTGCATGGGTTCTATAAGTGTGAAAATTTTTCTTTATATATAGTAAACAGTGCAGTATTGAGGATAAATTGTAAGTATTTTATTTTCTTTGAAAAGTTCTCAACATGAATCTCTCCGGCTAGCTCCAGATTTGATTCTAACAGCTTGTTTTTGAAGTAGAAAAATTCGTTCAGTATTTGGTGATTGTTCCCAAACAATCAACTGAATTGAAAAGAGCAAAATATGCTATTCTAGTAGCTGCGAAACCGTATAAGCATTTAGATAATTTTTTACTCAGTAAATCAACATGCCATTTCCAGTTCAAATCGAGGATTATGAGCACACCTAAGTATTTTAAGATGAAATTAGTCATATTTTTAAAATCCAATATATTTGTTTTTGAGTGTTTAAAATCAGTTTTTTTAAATTTTAAACCAATCAACACCTTGTTTTAAAATACAATCTGATCTATCACTTAAAGTTTCAATATTGTTGCCGCAGCAAATAAAGATAGTATCATCCGCAAATTTAATTGTTTTACAATCCATATTAATCGGTAAATCAAAACATAGATTGCGAATAATAGCGGTCCCAATATGCTACCCTGAGGAGCATCTTTATTTATCAAGTCTTAAGGGAAATACGGTTCTTACGGGTAATATGGGTCTGCGGTTCTTACGGGTAATACATGTCTGCGGTTCTTATGGGTGAAGAATCGACTCCGACCCGTATTCCATTTGGTCCGGGTGGGTGGGGATTTCCCATTTAACTAAATACTCAGTTCTAAGTCCTAGCCCTAACTAAAATATCTTAGGTCTGGAATTTTTATCTCTCCTTAACTGTGTGTTTACTTAATTAATTGAATTGTTCACGGTTGTGAATATTACAATAATAACTGAATAAAATTGTTTAATATGTAAAGTGTAATTTATTACATAAAAAAGATTTTGCGATCCAAAATTGATGTATATTTTCCATGTTTTTTCTTTTAAAATTATTGTTCAATTTTTTTTTTGCATATAAATAAATTAATATATCATCACGGCATATTACCTATTTCTAGGTGTGCCAATCTGCTTTGTCGCAGATATCGGTAATGATGATGACATATTTGTACCGTGCGGGCGTTTACCACGCGTCACCTCACGGGCACACATTGCTAGCGCGGAGAGTGCACCACAGGGGTCATTTTTGTGCCATTTAAAATTCGAAATATTTGGCGCCGGTCGGAATCGAACCCGGTTCCCCCAGGTTCACAACCAGACACTCAGGCACAATTTTATCCCACTATAGTCATACATGCAGTACAAGTTGTTTGCACCTAAATACACACACACACTCACACACATTCAGGCACACACTCATTCTACTGCCATATTTACTTTAAATTGCTCCTGGATATATATCGGGGTTCGTTTTGATTTTCCAGTAACGAGTACTGGTTTACCTCCGTTGAAATTCAGCGTTTCACAATCAAAACACGAAGCAGCCAGCTGAAAACTCACACGGTGCCACAACAAATGCACACCAGTGCACAATACATCTAGCTGGCTGAGATTTAATAACAAAAACAATTATAATTAGCGTGCGAGAACTCGGAAACTTCTTTCGCTGCCTAGTGCTTTTGGAGCTTCGTGCACAGCTTAAATTTCACACTTATAGCTTCGCTGATTTGCCCCTAGAGATTTTTCCCTGAGAAATATTTCCCCTGATTAATAATTCCTTGCAGAAAGCAATGTTCGACATAATTTTAAATAAATATAATTATATCATCACGGCATATTACCCGTTACTGAGTGTGCCAATAATAATAAGAGTATCACGAAAAACGTAATATGAGGTAGCGTCAAAATGATCGTGAATGAATCTGTTTCACATTTTTTTTAAATTTTAAATGAAAGTTTATGCAACGTTTCTCATGGTAATATAAATAATAATAATAATAATAATAATAATAATAATAATAATAATAATTTATTGTTATTTTTATAAATAATTAAATAAAAAGATTGGCGCTAGAAGTAGTATTGAAAAACAATTCCCCATTCCTCTAATGTCGGAAACAGTTTACGTTATTTATATAAATAAAAGTAGGCGATAGTTTGTCACATGTTAAAATGTGTGTACTATGACGTCACATTCTGTTCCAGATCACGAAACCTTTTCAAAATTTTACTAAAACTTTAATAATTAATTGTAAACTATCTAATTGATTTTTCGAGAAAGTTTCAAATTTGGGGCTCTTTAAAGAACAATATCTTTTAAAATTTAGTACTTAGAAGTCATATAAAAATTCTTGTAACAGCCCTAATGGTTAATAAAATGTTGTTGAAATGGGTACAACATTTTTATATTAATTTCCTTTAAAATGCATTCCCCAGCTCCATCTTTCGTACAACAGTTTAAATCACTCCTAGAAACATTTTTCTAAATGTGCCTACAACTGCCCCCATTGCATTTTCCATCATCTCTGCTGGGTTAGCAAATTTTTGTCCCCTCAATTTCATTTCTTGCCGTAGAAGCAGGTAAAAATAGGCTAGTATTGGGGGTGTTCCGGAGTGGTGACATTGGCCTTAGCAAGGTAATTTTCTACCATCAGGGATTCAGGGAGCGAAATATCGGAGCATAGTCATGCAGCAAAACCAAATCGTTTTCTTTCCAAATTTCAGTTTTTGTCTGATTGCGTTTCGTAGGCGTTAAAGGATTTCCACTTAAGTTCCTAGTTTGCAGATCTTGAGGAATGAATTCGTGGAGAATCTTGTTCTGTTAATCAAAAAAGAACTCCTATTCATTTTCTCCTTGCTTGTGTCCAATCGAAATTATTGCTTGTACCGCTAGTACTCAGTCGATTTTTCCATCGCCTCGTTTCTACTTTATTTAGCATCTGAAGGGTCTCCTATAGTTATTTCTCCAGCAGAACGCTGAATTTAATGTTTGCACGCTGCTTTGAAGACAGAATTTCAAAATCCTACGAACGAAAACAACTCATAGTAAGAAACAACCTGCAGACAGATATTTACGAAAAGGGATGCCTGGTAGCTCAACGCTTTCCTTAGTTGTAACCGCTTACACAAGAAAAAGAAATTTCCCTTCAGCGATCACCTGCTTAGCTCTAAGTAACGATTCCTGGTACTTTTGATGCTACCTTGTATAAGTCATTTATATTTATTTCTCTAGTGATAGCAATCCATTTAATTTGACTTTGTGCGAGTATTGGATATTTATTTTAAAACCTAATTTACAAAGTTTAGTGTCCAAAAATATCTTGGGGTCATGAGTTTCATATCCCACAAAGTGAATTTGAGCCGTAGTCATATTAGTAAAATGCAATGAGCAAAGGAAATATGTAGATGAAATAAAGTTTATTTACATTTTGAATTAGTATAAACTGCATATAATATCGAAGCAGCTACATGATGTAATTACTTGTTTACTTTACTTAAAATGTTTACTCAAATACGCAGCCTCTGCACTATAAGAAGAGCACCAAAGCAACAGTTCTGAAATTTTCATCTCTTAACCTTCCGTCTCATATTGTGTGTACAAGGCCTGTCAGAACTTGTCAGTTACATTTAAAAATTTATTTAAAGTGGAGAACAAATCTGTTGGAGTGACTGATGGCGAGATTTGCGTTTAATTTATTTTAGAGAACAGTTCAGCAACAACTGTTACCTACCGTTACGATACAAGCCGACGCGAACTTTTACGCTGTGTACATACAGCATCCGGTTTATAAAAGGCTTGTAGGTTGTATATTTTCTGGTGACGCGTTGAGTAGAGGCACGAAACTCTAAAAAGATTAGTTGGATTAAACAGACATCTGCTTGAAACATTTGCTGCCGTTCAGCGCCTTCTGGATGCATTCAGACCTCTTCATTTTCCAACGGATTTACAGCAACTCTTTAATATTTCACTCCCTGTAATGTTTGAAAAAATAAAGAAAAACAAATGTGATTAATACGAGTAAACAATTATAACGATTTACAAAATTAAATTAATTCAAATAATTTTTGCTTTCCATTGTTACTGATACCAGCTTGTAAATACCATATACCATTGATAGACTTTATATGACCTTCACTTTATCAATTACCCAGCATTTAATATTTAAAAAAATCTTATTTAATATAAGTTGCCGTGTGTGTATATTACCTTCTAAATTCAGTGTCAATAACATTATAAACAAAGTTAGCATAGCATAACGATCAAGTTGCTTAATGAAGTTACAAATAGTTCTATAATAATATTTGCGTCTTTAACTATAGAGTTAATCGCTGCGTAGGAAATGTCTGCAATAAATTCTTGTTCTCGAAAGTTGCAAAATGAATTCTACTGAAAGTGAATCCTTAATATAATTTGGAATCAGATTTAATTTACCTCAACACCAAAATTCTTGAAAGAGGGTTGGAGTTTGATATGAAAATCTTAAGTAAACAGAAATGCATTGAAGTTTATCAAGAGTAATCTAAATATTTTCACAAGAAGATGAGATTTGTTCGGGAAATAGTGACTTTGATATTCAATAAATACCTTAATACCCGAGACAGACGACAAAAATTAATTATCATTAACGGTTAGATATAGTATGCGCACGTGAACTTACGACTAGTGACAGATGTCAAAATTTCGTCTATTAACAAACCACAAAATATTGACTGTAGTAAGTACGTGTTACTTATTGTTTTGTATTGTATGAGTACAATAAAATAAGTAGCACCATCTTACTACATTCAATACTTTCTGGTTTTGTTAATAGACGCAATTTCGACATCTGTCAATAGTCTCAAGTTCACGTGCGCATACTATATCTAACCGTTAATGATCATTAATTTTTGTCGTCTGTATCGGCTATAACTCATGTAATTTGTACTTATGCTAGGCTCCTCAATTTCCAAAAAGTTAAGTACAAATGGGGAAAATTCGGAATGACGAAAGGAACAGTCCGATACTGACGTGTGTGTGTGTGTGTGTGTATGTGTGTGTGTGTGTGTGTGTGTGTGTGTGTGTGCAATGGTTAAAAGAAATGTGAAATGTATTTTGGATAATTACATGTATATTCTTGATAATAAATAGTTCTATAGTAATTAGCCAACTTAATATGCAGAGAGCATTAATAGTACTGACTATAAAGGAAAGAAAATATTATAGTATATTACATTATGTTAATAATATCACCTATGTTTTACATACAAGTTATATAATAATTTGAAAACATAAAACTATATCTCTTACTTGTTTAAAAATATGTGAAAATTGTGTTTTTTTTTTCATGGCCATAAAGTGCGTTTTTCATTACCGTATGAACAATGTTGGCTGTTGTGAATTCCATTTTTAACCAAATATGAAAACAAACAAAAGTCGAGAAAAAATCTTAACGTGTCTGTTACGTGAACTTAGCTGATCAAATTACAAGAGCACAGACAAAAAACCTTAATTCATTTGGAAGTAATTTGTCGTGTTGTTAAAAGTTTGAAAAGGCAATAAAGGCTGGGCTAGAAGTTTTAAATATTCAGACGATTCTCTTTGTGCTATGCTCTGACGATCCCGTTATTGTGTTGCAAATGTCGCGCTGTCCTCTCGTTCGGTTCATTTGGACGTCGGAATCATTTGGGACACTGTGCGAACAATGGACAAAATCAGAAATTCCACAATTACACTCCGAATCAATAACGGACGCGGTAGCCTATCGCTGATGTCGAGGATGCTCTGATTGCGGCATACACTTCCACTTCGTACCACTCATAAAGGACCTTTGTTAGAGACAAGACTTCACAGCAAAAAGGCTCGACTGCAAAACAAATTTATAAATATCATCAACGCTTCATTCAAATTATTACGTAATAACTAACACCAATAAAATTACCTCTTAGCCTTAAAATTTAATAAAACTGAATAGGTATTTCGAGAATTAAGTTCTCATCATCAAACAATTTAACCGTTACTTACAAAACAAAAAGTCTTTGGCAGGTAACTCTGAAGATAACGTATATATTAAAAAAACTGTTGTGGTCAGCACAATGCCTCTCGACATTTTCATATTAGGCTATATAAGTATTGTATTTAACATTTCTGGTACACACAAAAAATTCTAATTACATTTATTCTTTATTTTTCAATTCATTATATGAACAAGTTTCCTCCTACTCTTCTAAATGTTCGAGATTCTTCCAATTCATTGACGAGATTGGTGGTATTTCTGAAGGGTATATGCTGAATTCTATGTATTGTAAGCGCGTATTTGATTGACACTGATACTACATACTTTGGCTTATAAATGAATCCCCTTTATTTTTATACTAATTTTAGATGTTGACGGAGTCTTTTCCTCGTTATAACCAGAGCATATTATATTTCGATTACATTTCCACTTGTCCATGTATGAATTTTATATCTAACTATAATTTTAAATATTTAATTAATGATAAAATAAGAAATATTAAAAGTACTTCCCAGAAAAAATCTTCAGTAATGTCTGGATTTTTGACATTGACATTTATGTCATTTATAAATATTTTAATTTTTTAACTAGTTTCCATAGGCTAATTGATTCATTATTATTATGTAGAATGGATTATATTATATATTTATAATTTAGTCTATTTCTGAATCTATAGAAGACATAATGAAAATATTTAATGTATTGGATAGAAAATTTTATATTCTTTAATATTTTATAATATAAATTTTCAAAAAATAATATTTAGAAGATTTTTCTTTTTAAACTATTACTTCCGGTTGTCCAGTTATTACCAAAATCTAATCAGCTCTTCCCAGGAATGTCAGATTCAGGAAACTGCAGTTAAATATTTTTTAAGTCTTATAGTATTTGAGAAATCGTGGCTCTAACATCCACACACACACACACACACACACACACACACACACATATATATATATATATATATATATATATATATATATATATATATATATATATATATACGAACATCATCGTAAAAATGTTATAATTGGATTCTAGGAACCTTAAAACGTGCTTATCCACTAAAATCTGGATATGCGATTTTTAGCATGATTCCTCTCTTAGCGAGAGGTAAAAAATATTTGGTATTTATAAAATTCGTTGTAATGATTGTAATAAAAGTTACATCGGACAAACTAAAAGACAAATTGACACTCTTTTTAAAGAATATCATCTAAATAGCGGTAATCCAGAAAAATTTAGCGTAGTCGTAAATATGTTCATTAATAACCACAATATTAACAATTCTAATATTAAACTATTAAAACATATTAATAATGATAGATAGTTAGATGCATAGGTACGTAAGTTTAAAAATAAACATATTTGAAAATAATTAGATCTCGGTCCCATACCAAACTCCAAACTTTTCGATTTAATATAAACATAAATTTTCTAGGAATTCCATATCAAACATTTAATTTAAGAAATTCAGGGCTATTGGATTTTTAATAACTCATTTTCATTAGACGATCTTAATAAATAATCTTAGTTAATAATTAGGTAATCATTCCTTGTTTTCCAGAGTTGTTAGGCTCTCTGGCATGGTTGACATGTTGAACAATCTTGGCTACTCAGTTTAACTTTTCTTATTTTTCGTACTACGTAGTTGTCGAAATACGGATTTAGTTTTATTAAAATTACTTTGGTTAATGGGTAAGTTAAAAAAACTTCAGAGTATTAGACAACATACACAGTCTAGCCTTCGTGAAAATAGTGAATTCGGTTTCTACGGACTTCAAAACTGTGTTATATATTATTAGTCGCGAAGCTTTTAATATAAAATATAATTAAAATAAATAAATAAATATATCATCACGGCATATTACCCATTTCTGGGTGTGCCAGTATCTACAACACATGTAGACATCGATAATGATGACGATATATTTTACCGTGTGGGCGCTTACCAGGCGTCACCTCACGGGCACTCATAAAATATAATTGTAATTCTTATATGAATAGAAATATCTTGTATAATTATAGCAACAGTTAATTAAGTTTCCAGTAGACTTTTATATTTCCTTTGTCAAAAGAATTTCATAAATTTCTAGCTCTCTATGATATTATTAAAAAGAAGTCTTTAAAACGTCGTGCATAAAGTATGTCTCCTATTTATTTACTTAGCGAAATAGATCAGACAAACAAATTGAATGGGCGTGACTAACTAGAAAATGAAGGAACATTATAAAAGAAAAATAAATAAACTTGAAGAGAAAAATATGAAAATATTCCTCACAGAGGAAAATGTAGTTATCTAGCTGATGTAATATTTATAGAAAGAGAATTTATTAAGCGGGAGGAACATATTCTCCTAGAGATACTCCAGACATGGAGATTATATCAGAGGAGTAATGAATAATAAATTTCTGCTTAAATTATCGTTCAACTTTTATTCCTTTTTCAATGCACTCTTTTCATTACCGATTACGAACAAGTTCGTTTGTATTATTTTTAAATTTACTTACTTCACAATCTTAAAATTTAAAAAACAAAACCAAATGCACAAAACACGAACTGAGTTTTTGTGCCAGTTTTAGGTCCTAAGTAAGTATTTCCCAAACTTTCTTGGTTCGCAGACGCCAATAGAAAAAATGTGTTATAAGTAATTAGGATAAAACGAATTCTATGATATGAGTTTAAGATATTTTTAATGGTCTATACGGCACTTTTCCCAAAAAACTTGTGGACAACTGGTGGTCCGTGGACTATAGTTTGGAAAACACTGTTCTAAGTCCATTACCGATTAAAAAGATGTTCATTTACATTATTTTAAAAATTTTGCTCATAAACTATGAATTAAAAAAAAGACATGACGCACAAAAGTCACGCCTACAAGTTTGTGCGTTAGGTTACGTTAAATTATTTTTTTTTAAAATATCCAAGCTAATTATGTCCAAAACTCATTATTTTACAATTCATTTAACCATTTGGAAAAGTGTATTATAAAAAGACTCATTTTACAATCGGCTTACAACTACCACCGGGAAATGACCAAAAATCTCTAAATCGCCTACGAACTCAAGTAGGAAAATGTAGAGTATAACTGGGGGTACCAAGTAGAACCTGTCATAGTGGTCAAAACAAACAATGGCCCACTTGCTCATTTGCGCCAACTTAGAAGAGGAATGCACGAGAGAAGATCTGACTAAAGCAACACCAGCAGCTCTATACTGTGCTATTTTCTGAAAAAATACGATGTAGCTAGGTCACTTTTCTTTCATTTTCAGTATTTTGTTGATGGTGTGAAGGAAAAATTTCCGGAGAGAAGAATCGTCCTCGTAGTCCTAGTTAGTGCCAAGAGCAATGCATAAGAGTTAGTAAATAGTATTATTACCAAATTGACGATTTTGAATTTTATTTTTAATAACTATGCGAATACGATAAATAATTACAATCTGTTTTCGACGTACATACATAAAATAGTAATAATATAAATATTTAATGCTTCTTTCAAATATTATGAGGTGTTTAAATGATTTATCAAAATATACATAAATATCCGAATCTATTAACTATTTTAATAGTCTATAAATCAACTATATTGGTATACGTATATTTATAGTAAATTCGTTGCGATGTAGATAACTTCTAAGTATGATTCACTTTTCTTAAAATATGCAAATTCCCATAATTTCATGCATTGAAAAATAATTTCAAATATCGATTCGAGAAATTAAATGCAAATAAATACCTGTGATTTATCATGACAAAGAGAAAACGAATTCAGATATGACACCCATCTTGAATATTAATTACCTTCTAAAGCTTCGAGTCGGTATCGAGGGCGATAGAATGAGAGGACGAGTTTCGTTTATTTTCCACCAACTTCTTTCTCTTATAAGTTGATTTATCTTCGGTCTCGGTGTGAAAACTATTGCGTCAGCGCTGCCTCAGCTCCTGTCGAACACAAACAGGAGTAAATCAACTGCGAGAGCAGAATCTGTAGCCAGAAAAGCACGGCAAAGGATTTCAGAGATTGGTTATGATAGCACTAATCACGTTACACAAGAATTTTTGATGTCCAGGAATTAAAGCTGACGAGAGAAAACAATCTTTGAGAAATGAAGTTGATAAACAAAGATTGAAGGAACTCTGTAAATGGATTAGTAATTAGATGTTAACAAATACTCGAAATCTCAATCATACAGCAATTTGATTTTGGCTGCCTCTAGAGATACTGAAAGGTCATCGCCATTTACGTCATAGTTTTAACAGAACAAATGTTATGTAATTAAATTTTTATACCCCGATGTGTAAAATTGATACTTTACATACTGCAGACACACTCTAAAGTAATAGTTATTTACATTCGAGTGCGTGTAAGTTGTATTTTACAGCGCAACAGCTTTGTTTGAGGCACGCGCGCCGTATTAGCTGGAGCGCTGTAAAATACTTCACGCACGAGAATTGTATCAAACTTTTTGGCCGACGATAATGAAAATCACTTTTTTTAATGAGATAGGTTGTACTTCTGAAAAGGGTTAGTTTAAAATACTGGGGTTCAGTCAATTTCCAAATTTGATTTTACTTACCTTCATTAGAGTACTTCTTCTAGCGAAAATTTATTTGTAATAATAGACGTTGTTTATCGGTGACTATGTCGGTAACGGCGGATTTTTACAATAATGACAGATGTTGCTGCCGTGATATTGGTTTATATAAATTAATTTTAAATATAGGAAATGTTAAAGTAAAAAATAACTTATGTAGGTAGCATTTTTTTACATGAACTTTATTATAGTAAAGATGATTTATTTTCTAAATGCCCATAAACGTCCAGTGTATTTTGATTATTTTACCGCATAGTTAGACAAGTTACAACACAGTAAGCGTAAAATGTAGGTTACACTTGCTGTGTATACAATTGTAAAGTTCCCATTACACTTCAGGAGGGTAAAAACGATTTTTATATATATTTTTTTACTTTACACACTACAAAATTACCACCACCATCAATACAAGTTTGGCATTTAAGCTGTCCTACCTAAATTTAGTTTTTTTTTTGTTTTTTGCTGTACATTCATGTTGGTGATACTGACCGAACTGAAGTATAGAATTTGCAGATTTGTTATCTGTCAAATGTGAACTCGGTATTTGGTGTATGTAAATTGTTGTCTGTTATATTTCTAATTTGTTTCAGGAATGTTATGTCGTATAAAAATATTGTATGCAACTCCAGTGTAAACAATCTTTATGACATTCGGTCAATAATAATAATAATTTTCTTGACGAGGCTTGCGATACTTGACCTCATGTCATAGAACTTGTGTTTATACTTTTGTTGCTTAAATAACTATTTCAGTAGCCAATTTACGAATTCGCAAATAAGCACCTGACGGTCGATAGAAATATGGTATATCGGACTATTCTGTAACTCGGTGGTTATTTTTTAACAACTGGTTTAAAATTTTATTCAATAGATATTGATTTGACAACAAAAATCCAATTTTTTTTTTGTTATATATCAACATGGTTGATTGGTTAGTTATTTTTAACCAGTTGTTAAAAATTAACATTCGAGTTACAGAATTATTATCTATAACGTATTAATAATAAGGGTGTGTTAACAAAAAATCTGCACAAAGTTTAATTTATTAATATTATTTAAAACGTAATAATATGTAGAACAACAATAATTTTTTGTTTATATTAGTTTAATACCAAACTAATATAATTTGTCATGGAGAAAAATGATCGATGGCGAGTCATTGGCGAGTTTTATTTAAAACATAGATTGTAGGAAAAATTGTTCAGTGAATGGCAGTCATATAATTTTTGTTATAATTTTTGACAAATAGAATCAAACTTGACAAATAAAATTTCGATTTTTCTTTCATGTCGACTGTTTTTATTGGATAAAAATTATAACGAACAGTTTAAAATTTTTACGAGTGTTTATGAATATGGGTATAAGTATAGTATAATAAAAGAGTGAATAGTAGAAAATCACTAGAAAGGGCTTTGTAGAAAAGCTAGAAAAATGGATGAAACCAAGAAAAAGAAGATTAGGCAGAATTTATTGAGATAGAAAATCTTTAAGAAAATTTGGCAGAATTTAAAATGTATATTATAAGAAAGAAATATAATAATAAAAAACAGAATAACTATAGTATTCTTCACGTAAGAATATTGTTGCACAATAAAAAGTGTACGATTCTTGACGACATATTTAAATAAAATAATATCTTTTTGGAAAAATTGGAAAATAATCAGACACGCAGTCACGTATAAATTATTTATTTTCTGGCTTTTTGCTAAACAGGTCATAGAATCTGTTCATTTATGAACAGCTTTTATAACCTATGTAGTAAAAGGAGACTACTTAATTTACGTATGTCGTCAAGAATCATACACTTGTTATTGCGCAACGACATTCTTACGCAAAGAATACTATAAGTACTAGCGTATAGCAAAATTCAAGTGCTAGTAAATCTAAAAAACGTGCTGCTTGAACTGCATCTGAAGCCTAGGAATAAGAATTTTGTAATTACCGATGTTGAATCCTATTTCACCTTAGATGATAGTGATTGTGAGGGAAATAAAAATTGTTTTTATAAATAAGGCATTCATGGTCCGACAGAATATAAATTTAATCGACATACCAAATTTCATACAAAGAATTAAAAATAAATTTCGTCAATTCAAAAAGGAAAATGTTTTGACAATATTAGCTAGACTTTCAACAATGAATAAGATTAGCGGCGGGTTTTTGTGCAGATTATTTTATTTAACTGTATTTTAGATGAGGGTAAATTTGTTTTAATTTATTGCCTTTTGTGAGTTAAATAATAAAATAATAAAGTTTATCACGCCCTTACTATTAATGAATTGTGCCACATTCTGTATACGGGTGGCACCTGTATTAGACAAATTAGAGAAAATAGATAAAATAGATATCCCCTGTTAACCTTGTAGGAACTTAGAATATGCTTGCTTACATACATAAGATTTAAAGTAATTCTATAAATAGTAAACCATTTAAACACAAGAGAAGGCATTTCTCTAAGCACTGTTAGCAACTACCATGAACACTATTCGAGAAATCCGGACGGCGTACTAGTTTTAAACGCGAGACAATTACAGTTATACTGCCGTTATACTGCGACCATCTCCAAGATTATGTTCTTCCTGCTCCTTCAAATAAAACTACACTAACACCAGCCATCTGGATCAAATTTTATTGACTTAACAACCCTAAAAATTCTAAAGTGGAGGATAATATTTCAGACTTAATTCTGTTGCAATAAAAACTTGAAAGAATTTGTGTTTATATTTTTGTTACGGCATTTTTATTATATTGTCTCATTCTATTCTTGTTGAAGAACATGAGGATGTATTTAACTCTGGACCAATGCCAGACACTTGCAGATTTACTTTTTTTGATAAAATATTATCAAGTTTTTATTTTTCCTTTAAAATTTGCTACTGTTTACCTTGGCTTATTTTTTTGTTTATGCAAAATATTCCGGCATAATCTGGATTCGTTTTTAATGTCATTGTATGGTGGATCTTAAAAGGGATCAAATCGAATTTTAATCGGGCTGGTTTACTACCATCTCCACCTAGGTTTAAGGCTTAATGCTTAAGTACTAAAAGCAGTGCGTAAGAAAAAAAAAAGAACAAACTCCAAGCTTTAAAACGGTACACCTTAGCACAACAATTGTGATATGGACACCTTATTTCTTACTTTCCTAATCAGAATTGTTAACTGTCAGTCTATTTCATAAATTTTAATTTATGACTTGTTTTAATGAAACAACCTACTAAGTTTTGGTAAAGGGTCGTAATTCAACCTTCCTTGTACAATATTTTATGTTGGTATAATTACATTTAATAAGCAGTGAGAACCTCGCGAAGCATTTGAGGTTAAAATATTTGGCAAGCCTTTGTCTAACAGAATCAGCGAAAAGATTTAATGCGACCCATGTCTAGTTTCAAACAGTAGAACAACTAAACAGTGGAATGAGCTAACGAGATGCCGTGTTCTCTTGTTCCACAGCCATCTATTTCTGGCCAAGGAGAGAATGGTTTATAATAAAAGACTTATTCTAAATACGACAGTTTTGTTTCATGCTAAACATTTACTACATTTCGTAACCGGTCGAGGAGATCTGACCGATGAAAACAAGAATAGGGTACTATTCTCGAGTTCATTCGAACAGCGTTCGGTTACGGTTTCGACAAATTTTCGTATAACTTTCAATATACCGTATGCTCGAGCGTTCATATGTTGTTCGTATCCGAGTTTGTTCGAGTGGGTACCAGTCATTCGAAGCCTTTATTCGTGTTCGAAAATTAAGTGTTGTTGCTTATTAATTTAATGGTCAGTTTACCTGAAAAATATCGCATCGAAAAATTGACACGTGTAATTTTTACATCTATAATATTGATATCGATTCTATATGCCATATTTTTCATTCTAACTGACAGTTAAGTTAACATATAGTTCAACCGGAAATTAAAATACTGGGCCTTAATACATAATGTGCTGTTTCACAAGACAGAATTTGTAAATAATTCAGTGTATATTAACATGAATTTGGGGTATTAAAATTTATAGATAATTAATGTATCTTTTATAATTTTTAAGCTATATTTCCAAAATAGTCCGATTGGAAATTTAATGCAATTCAAAACAAGTTCTACTGCAGTTGATGCACGATCATGTTGCCAAGATTTGTCATGCCAGAGATCATTTTTCTTCTATGTAAATAATTCTTGTTACATGTGAAACGAGTTCTTTTCGTTATTGCGTCGTGAAAAATTGGTGAAATCGTCCTTAAATACCAATTTTATTTATATCTCGAACGTAAGTTTGCTATTCTGTTGTCTCTTTAAGATTGTAAATCAAACGTAGTGTGACAAACTTTAATTCTGATGTCTGGTTGCTCAATCTTCTTGGCCGGCTGCCATAGGTTACACTTTAGGATGGAATTTTTTCTGTTCCTCGCAATGGATAGTTTCTTGTTGGCAAGTGTAACACAATTAGCCGACCCAACTCTTGATGTTGGAGGCGATTAGTGAGCGTTGTTTACAGGAAACAGAGATTGAGAAAACAGGAAAAATGTTTTCATTAAAGTATAAAAATAAATACATCATCAACCACGTCATCAATATGACTTAACAACTTATGTCCAACAGAATTTCCAAAAACTTGGCTGGAAGGCGATAAAAACAAATGTATTTCTTTTTTTACATGCCGTTGAGTTGATGAGCCGACCATTGGTACGTTCAATTTTCAGGTATTTATATGCAGTAAATTTCTTTTTATCCATTGTAACGCTAACGAAAAGGAAGATAACATCCAGAAGATGGTTCAATTTGATACGAAATATCGTTTACGTTGTAAGATTTTAGAAACAATAAAAAAAAATGCCTCCTTCAATAATTTTACTTCCTTCATTTCTAAGTATTGCTCCCTGAACAATTTGTAAATAAAAAGAAAATAATGTATATCCCATATTTTTTTTATGTAATAAAAAATGCATTTACATTAAGTTTTGTAAAACTTAATAATTAACTGTTTGGTATGTAAGAAAATTATAAATTTAAATTAAATAAGGCGGGCGATGTTCTTCCATAAGGCGCAAATTTCTGCGGACACCTAGCATTACATTTTGGACGAGTTTTAAATCGATTTTTCGTACATTCCTTTATATTTTGCATTGAAGTTTGTCCTTACTTTGGGCTTTCTATCCTCCATCGTATATTTTTTGCGATAAAAGAGCCAAAAAATCTGCCATGGGACGAGCCTGGGGAAGGTCATGGGATTGCCGTTTTTTGAAACAAATGGGACGTTTTAGTCTGTTAGCTAATTTTAAGTTAGTCTTGCATAGAGATAAGACGCAAGGTCGTCTTGAAGATAAAATCGTCCCCAGCGTGTTCTTTTTCAATAAAATTAATCAATTTTGTTATTGATGTATCCAGGGATTTAATTCACTCTGCCCAAATACGGCTTGGATACTACCGTTGCGGACATAGCGCACCATACCACCTTAGCTATAAATTTGGCTTTTATTTATATCTGACATTATTATGGTGCTTTGCAATATTGTTAGTATAAAAACTAGTGCTCGGAATTCCTGTGGATCGAAAAGATCACCCGCTCACCCGTATTTCAGTGAATACGGGTCGGAGTAGATTCTTCACCCATAAGACCCGTAAGACCCATGAGAATCGAAAAACTCATAACACATGTAAGAACCATAAGACGTATTATTACGTCGCTAATTATTCGTTTAAATAAGCATACCGTTGAAAAACAATTTTATTTATTTTAGGTAATATATTTGATTAATCATTTCATATAAAATATTTAGTTTTAAAGATAAGTTAGTAATTTATAGAATAATAGAATTAAAAAAATCTCGATTTGTAACACAGTCACCATTATGAATAATTTATATGTTTTTAAATGCAATAATGAGATATGTATGTTTTTAGCGCGGCGAACTATGTCCCTTAATACAGGTAGTCGTACGGTTCATATATAATTAAGCTTTAAGGGAATTTCTGTGCTTACGGGTTATACGATTCTTACAGGTAATACGGTTCTTACGGATCTGCGATTCTTACGGTTCTTACGGGTCTTACTGGTCTTAGGGGTGAAGAATCGAATCCGATCCGTATTCCATTTTCTAAATACCCAGGTCGCACCTTGAAGAAGACGTCCATTTTTATTTAATTTAATTTCACATTTTCTTGATTATGAAGCAGTTAATTATTATGTATTACAAAACTTTAAGTATATGCATTTTTTATTACAAAAAAAAAAATGTTGAAATTTTTGCCAATACTTAGAATGAATTTATAAGAAATTTTTATGTGTTTGATTGTTCGTGTAAGTATATCGGTTCAGTTGAGTACCTATCGTGTGAATACATTTTTTTTATGAAGGACAGATAAAATCTAATTTTCATGCAAAAGAAAGAAATTCATTTAAAATTTGAAAGATTCGCTCTCATCTCTGTAGTTCCAAATTGATTGTTCTTTTTGCGAGCGCACGAACTGTAATTTCATCCATCAATAAATAAAAGGCATGGTTTAAGAGAGAGGCAATAAAGAATCGCTCAATTATCCACGCAGTAGCATTGTTTTAAAACAGCGTTTAAATTTAATCACGCAGAAAGCGGTGGTAGAAAAATTAGGGCTATAACGGGATCAGGTGTAGCCATAACTCCGAGGCCGGCAAATGACGGTCCGGCCGGTAAAGGAATACGCATCATTAGTTCATTACCAGTAGCCACGAAGCCGTCCCGTGCCGATTCGACACATGAAGACTCTGTATGGGAATAAAAAAATAGCTATTTGTGTATTAAGTACGCAAAATGGGATTCTCTCCAAATCTGGTATGTCCATTTGCGCTCGAAACAAACACACGATATTTGCTATAATCGCCACAATAACAAAAAATAATAAAATGTACACTTTGTACTTACAGTAGTATTCAATAAATAACTATTATATTTTTTAATTTTAATTTATCTTCATTTTATTGTTCTCGAGCTATTGCTTCAATCAAAACTAAGCATTTTTACTTTGGTTTTGGTAAATGAATGCCCTATTTTATTTCTGTATTTCTTTACACAGAGAGAAGACATTATGTTTTGTTATGTAATATAGCGACAGAGCAGTTATATGTCAGATTGACTTGTGGAGGTGGTAAATGTGTAAGTAACTACAGCGCCATTAGTTCCTGACTAAACGTTTCCACGAAGAATGTAGACAAGTGACATTTCTCAACATTTTATAGTTAGGAATTCGGACAGCGAGCGTTTTTTCTACTTTGTCGCGCATGAGTGGCAAAGTGACATTTTTCGTTGACAAAAGGGAGCGCAAATGCCTGCTGTGTAATAGACTGTAGAACAATATTTTTGTTCTCCTAACACTAAATGCAACTAAAATAACACCATGAAGACATGCCCCTGAAATGCAAAAATATATCGGCATTACTGAAGTTTGTCAAAAGCTTTACATTAATTATTTACTATTTACGAAAATCAATTTTCGTGGCCGTTTTAAATGATATAATTATCAAACACGGTAAATAAAAGGTCATAGTTAAACAGATCTCTAACCGACAGTAGACTTAAATTAAATTACTAAATGTTTTTCTCAATAAATGTTTGTCATATTAGACTATTTTATTAAAATAATGAAGAAATGCTGCCCTGTCTATCCTACAAATTTTGAATAAAAGAAGCCTTCATTATCTATATATTATATCATATTATTACGTGAAGAAAATTTGGGATAACATACACTTCATAGAAATCAATCACTTCGCAGTTTTGAATTTAATTTTTTATTTTTAGGATCTAGACCTCAGATTAATACAAAATTTATGCTGTTTGAAAGATTATTAATTACGCTTTAGCACGAGCCTAAACTTATCAAGAATGCTTTTTTATCAAGTTCAGACACCGATATAAAAAAATCTGTTGTGGCCAGCACAAAACCTTCCGTCAATTCGATGTATTTTGTACAAATCCCATACCAAAAGGTCCTTGGAACAGATTCTATATAATATCATGTAAAATCAAACACGAACACATACTATTTCTATTCTATAAATCCAATAAAATTATAACATAAACATACACTAAGTAAAATGCACTTGACACTTCTTCTTAATCTTCAGCTCCCCTATTTTATTAGAGGTAGCTGTTTCCTCTTTTCTTCCAATCATTCCTGTCCAACACATCTTCTTGACAAAGGCATTCCATTTAGTCTTCTGCGATACAGTCCTTCCATCTTCTCTTTGGCCTTTCTCTGCGTGTCATTTGCGAGGAGCACTATGACATACCAATTTTGTGATCCTACATTTTCCATATTTGGTTTTGCACTTGCAACTGACATCTGTCAATTAGAATTTTTTTAATATATCAGCATCAGCTGTTTCCATGATAAATAACAAAGCTGACTAATTTTTGAAAATTAATTTCTTTATAATGCTTTAAATCTACATCTATTGAATATGAAGGAAAATGTATAATCAAGCTGTATAGAGAAGAATATTTTCTTTAATATGTATAATAACAAAATGTCAAAAAACAATATTTAACTGCGTTTCTTTAAGAAAAACTGTTAAAAACTTCAAATAAAGGTACTTCCGGTGGATCAATTATAACCAAAATCTAATAAACTCTTCTTATCGATGTACAGAAGTGGAATACGAAAGAATTATAATTTTTAGAATTGTAGTATTGGAGTTATCGTCGGAGAAAAATTTGTCACACACGGATATACATACACACACACACACGGACACACACACACACACACACACACACACACACACACACACACATACAGACATCATCTTAAAAATTGTAAATTCGTATTGTAGGGGCCCTAAAACGTGCTTATTCATTAAAAACTCACTACCGAATTTTTTGACCAAAGACAATACCTTCCTTACCTAAAGGTGACGGAAGGTAAAAACAGTGGATATTTACATGGTTGCACAGCGCATATTTAGGTGGTTATCACGAGTATAGCACAGTTTTAACAGTTTACAGTTGTTGTTTGCATTAATTAGCACATGCGAGTAATTCGTTTTTCATTGTTGTATCAGTTTTTAAGTGTAAATGTTAATTTGTTTCATGCATTTAATTTTACAACTTTTCGTTTGAGAAAGGAATTCTAATTAATTTAGGCTCATTTTAAAGCGTATTAAATGATCTTTCAAACAGCGTAAATTTTATTTTAATTTGAGTTCTAGTTTCTTAAAATAAAAAATTAAATTCAAAACTAGAAAGTGGTCGATTTCTATGTACATAAGTGTATTTATTATGTGTCGAATTGTAAGAAGAGTATAAAAAGGAAGCAGAATAAAAAGCCACGGGACTGAACAGTTTAAATACCGCCCATGGCCGCTCTTTCCAATTTAACGACTGTTACCGCTAAAAACATGTTATTAATTCAGGATGACTGCGCGTGGGATAACAAATTTTTTATCCTGAATAAAAATATAATTATTCATGAAGCAACACACCGTAAAAATAGAATATCCATTTGAGATTTCTTTTATTGTGAGGATGAAATGTTTTGTTCTTTTACTGTAGCACAATACACGGATTTTATTAGCCATTTTTCAAAGAACGTAATTAGGATTTTGTTTTTTCTGAAATTAATGAATTTATCGGAGTAATTAACTTTCCATAAATACCCAAATTACATTCCATTAAAAAAATCAATATCCGATTATTTACAGAAAAACAATTGCCTCAAAATTTTTTTGATGATTACACGAGTTGGTTAATAAAAAAATATTGAAAATATCTATGCGAGTATTTCATGATATATTCAAATAAATTCTAAATTTGGAAACCGGGCTCATTGTTTTATTTTGCTTGATGTATTTTTTGTTAAATGCTAATAGATTCCATTATGATGGGTGATCAGAATTATTGTACGAAGTAAAACAAATATAGCATTAAAATAAACTGAAAAATATGTACCCACGTATGAGAGATAAAATGCAATTGTTTATGAAAAACAATGTAAATTTTAAATCCCCTATATTCCATTTTCCGTTAAAACCCTGTTGTGTACTTTAGGCTTATAAACAAACCAATTTGCAAATAGTTTTTAATCCTAATGTACATAAATAAATAATTGTACATTATCTGGCAATAACAATTCAACAGAACTTTTGTTATAGTTCATACCTGGCTATGATATTTCATGCATGACTAGGTAAATATTGTTATTATTAAAAATGAAATAAATACATCATCATGACATCCTCATTTCTGGAGAGCGAAAAACGGTCCTGTTATTGATATTTAAATTTACATGTTGGAAATTTCTCAACTGTTGTATAGATGTGTTATCAGTTACTCGAAATCTTAGTCAAAATGTATTTATTTTCATAAAACTGACGTTTCGGTGCACAATTGTACCTTCTTCTGGAGTTGAAGTTTAATAAAGAACATATATGTATACGTTAGTTTGCTCTCAAAATCGCTAACAGAATATATTTTAAGAACGAATGTATTTTGTGTACATGAATAATTGTAATATTTTATCTGCTCAGAAGAAGGTGCAAGTGTGCACCGAAACGTCTATTTTACAAAAGAATAAATTCTGTTTGACTGGGATTCCGACTAATCTTTATATTTGTTAATATTGGTTGAATAGATCATTTTTGTTACTGATAATCATTTACAGCCCGATTCTCGAAAAAGTTTAAGCTAATCCTCATTTTTGGATTAGCGAATTCTACTTTAATTTTGAAAGTTTATATCTTAAAATATAGTCTAATCTATTCCTAGTATTTACTATTTTATCTCCCGCTACCCTTGGTAATGCCCGTATCACACTAGCGGGTTTCGAGCGGTTGGCGGGTGCGTGTGCGGGTGACGGTTCTTGCAATCACACTGTGCGGTGCGGTTGCAGCTCCCGCTCCGCTACACCGCCCACTGTTTATTCGGCTTGACGTTTCTGTCAAAGACGGTGACAGTTCGAGACGGCGGCGAACTCGTGAAAAACTAATGGATAAGTTAAGAGTTTTGCGAAGACACAGGAGATGCAAATTAGCAGGTTTGCTGCTAATTATATTTCAATATTATGATAGTCTTCCCGACAGGAACATTTGGGTACAACATTGGGTTGCTAGAAGGAGAAAGTAGGGCTATCATCATAATTTATTTATGGAGTTGCAGCTGGAAAAATTCCTTTTATAAAGAAAACAAATTCTTGTCATTTTTTGGGCTCTGTGATTGGCTGCGGGTGCGGTTGGCTGGTGAAAACATGCCTGTCGGCTATTCCTTCACCTGCAATCGCAACCGCTAGCCGCCGCACTTCTATTGGTCGAGGAATTACCCGCATACGCAACCGCTTCCGCCAACCACTTCAAAACCCGCTAGTGTGATACGGGCATAAGGGAGGTATAGGGATCGTGTTAAAAATCACATATCGAGATTTTAGTAAATGACCACGATTTAAGGACCCTAGAATCCAATTTTAACATTTTCACGATGATGTCTGTATGTGTGTGTATGTGTGTGTGTGTGTGTGTGTGTGTGTGTGTGTGTGTGTGTGTGTGTGTGTGTGTATGTGTATGGATTTTGTTGACGCTCTAACTCAAATACCATCATTCAGAAAATTCTGAAACCTTGTATTTCTACCCTATTCTCATATAAAAAGACACCATTAGTATTTGGTGTTAATCGGATAACCAGAAATGACACTTTACATGAAGCTCATAATGGTTTTTCTTCAAAAAATACCATTAAATGCCATTTTTCGCATTTTTTATTGTTATAAAAATTAAAGATTATTAAATTTTCTACAGGGATACATTAATACTTTTTCTATATATTTTACAGATAAATTTAAAAATATTTTTTTTTTAATCCCGAAGCCTAAGATAAACACAATTCCTTTGTTACACAGTTCATATTTCAAATGAATGTAAGGTGAATGTCACTATCAAAACACTAATCACTTCAAATTAATAATAGTGGCATTTTAAAAAGAAAATATTAATTAAAGCAATGGTTATATGCAATGGAATAGTTTGCAGCATTAATAAATACGGAGGTATGTATTTAAATTAATAAAAATTAAATAGCGGGAGGTTTTGTGTTGGCCACATCAGATTTTTTGATAATATTATGAAATTAAATTTTAAATATCGGAATAGAATAGAATTCACTAATCCAAAAATGAGGATTAGCTTAATTTTTTTGAGAATCGGGATGTTAGAATTCTAATTACATTTTTCATGCACATTACTCAATAGAATCACATGCATCGATTCCTTCGCAACTTCTGTAAACACCATGTGTTCTACGTCTGCAGAAAAGAGAACTATTTACTACAGCTCTGTACTTGATCTAGATTCGAGGCAATAGTTTTACAGTTCATTCTGGTAGAAACTCAATCAGCATCTGTCCCGATTAAGACTTCTTTCAGTTTTCTTCTAGACCAAAATCATGTGCTTGGGTTCCTGCAGATATTGGCATATCCATTTTCCAGCATCGCAATGTCTTTAAATATTTTTTATAAAAGCTATTAAAGTATAATTTGATAAAGCTAGTTAGAAAATGATTTCACATATTTCTTGTTACTTATTACTACTTTGGTTAACACAGTAATCAATGGATGAAGTAAGGTCTAATAGCCTCATATTGGAGAGACTTTCAGTCTATAACTTCTATTAAAAAATAAACGAAAATATGAAACGTTTACCTATTGTTTATGGCCGTTTTCATAACTTTATCTAATTTCGTTTTAAAAAGTTGAATTTTACCTAATCTTTTGACGTTATGAAATGCACTTTTTACATAATTGATACGAAATGAGTTTTGTAAAAATCTTTACGTAACTGAGTTACATAAAAAAATGTTGTACAATTGACAACTGATAAAAAAAGAAACAAGAATATCTCAATAATGATTTCTTCAATATCAATTTATGAATTATTGACTTATACTAATTCCTCTATATCAGAAGGAAGATCTATATCGGTTTTAGAAGATATTCAGAACTCATTTTCAATGATGATAATGCATGCAATGAAATAAACATTAAATTTAAAAATTAAAAAAATTATATATTAAAATAAATAGGAACTTCAGTCATATATCAGAAATGTTTTATTTTCTTTGTCTACGTTTCGGAAACAGTTTTTCCTTCATCAGGACACTACAATAAAGATATGAAATAATCAATTACATGAAAGACAACTATAATACAAAAAATTATAACAGGAAACGTAGACAAAGAAAATAAAACTTTTCTAATATATGACTGAAGTTCCTATTTATTTTAATATATATATATATATATATATATATATATATATATATATATATATATATTTATAAATGTTATACAGTCGTTTAGAAAAACATATAATTTAAAAAATAAATTAATTTACTTTCAAGACAACGTTTTGGTAAATTGATTTGAAATATGTACATATATTGAGCTGTTATAGAAAAACCCAGAATTTTGAGAATTTTAAAATTATTTTAGCGGAATTAGATAAAATTTTGTACATAACGTTATGAAAACGTTCTATTGTTTACTCATATTATTTGCAAAACTCGCTTCCCTCGTTTGTAAATGTAAATAACTATTATCTTCACTTTAACACACTAAAATGAAAGTTATGTTCGTTTTCATAATATAACTTTAGCACTTAAGCGAGCACTGCAGCATTACTTTAAATTAAAGACAAAGTCTTAAAGTAATTTTAATTAACGTCTTAAAGTGATTTTGAATATTATACGACAAAATGATTCCAATACTAACAGCTTGTCTTCTAAATTTTTCCTAGTTCAAAAATAAATCCTCCTTCTTGTTTTGTAAAACTTCAGCGATAGGAAATTTATTCTAGCGATTATCCAATTCCCACGGCAAAACACCTTTGGATTGGCCTAATTCCAATATCTTTTCACACGTCGTCGCTCTGGATCGTGCCGCAACTCAACGTAAATGTTTACCGTGATGCAGGAAATGTCGATGACTGTTTATGCAAATAAAATAATATTTAGTGCTGTAAGTTTTCCTTGTTGTACATTATGATGTACTTGACGTAAATTGTACTTAAAGAACAGTAAAACTGTATATTTCATACACACGACTCGGTGTTTAGAGACACGTACGACTACATTTCGTACAGGCCAAATTATTAGGTCGTATAATAAGATCATATTTTGTATTCTGTCAATAAATTTTAAAGATACAGTTGAGTTTTGTAACTATCATTAAAAATTATGTAAGGTAAACATTGATAGTTTAAGCTTGATATTCTTTCAAATTAGTGTGCCAATGTCGCCATACGTCAAATGCGTCATTATTTAATTCTGAAGAAGATAAATTCCGAGTTACCTTTCATTTATAACTTTTGATCTTACAAAGTACAAGGTAACTTCAATTTTAAAATACCAAAAAATATCAAAAATAATATCTTCACTCTATTTTTAATTATTGAACAATACAAGTTCTTTGAATTTTCATTTATACTACTGTTTGATTCTAAATATTTATAAATCTTTCGACAAATATTTAGAAAATGTAAAACTATTTTGCAAAATATTTTTCAGCTTTATTTTCAAAATTCGATTTATACGAATAATTTGTTGAAAGAATACTTCATAGTTTGAAGGTAACAGAAATAATATTTTGCTAATGACATTTGTTTGGAAATTGTTGGGAGTAAAAAACTTTTCTTTCTTCTTATTTGTAAAGCAGACGCGTACCTTTTTATACGCGAGCTGCGTTTCATGAATTTCGAGTAGGTAAAGTTTTTTTCTGTCAAGTGCGACTCAAGCTTCATAAAACTTCGACGATTTTTTCAACATGTTCTATTTTTATACATTTGAAGTCTGTGTCCATAGAAGGTTACTGTCCCAACCAATGTTCTGCTATGAATCACAATACAAAATAGTTTTAAGCTAATACTTCCTTATTGCGTATTGACTCCGATCCAAACAGAAAACTATTTGTTTTGTTAATGTTATTAACCCGTCGTGTGTTTCAAGAAATTTTAAATGTTCGAAGTATTTATTAGTTGGACAGGTGGAACAAAATTATCTGTTTGTGTCAAGAATCCTTGGCCCTGAATTATGAAAAGCTGCTGTTTTTTCACCGTTTAAAAGAAAAATTTACTAGATGAGTAGCTGTAATCCTTGTCTAAATAACCGAGCTGTAACTTGACAGTATAGTCCATGACAGGAAAGGAAAACGGTCTGAGGAATATTATATGGTATCAGAATTCCTATAAAGCGGCATTATAATTAGAAATATTTCACTATGAATGATACGCATCACATGGACCGCTTTGTCAAACAGAATTAACTTCAGTATACTAGTGATGAAAAGTGTTCCACAGTGACGTTATTTCGAGACTACAGTTGGCCGACTGTCCCCCATTTCTCTTGTAAATGTTGGTGATTGGTGGAACATAGTAGGTGGAGTGCTCTCTCTTATCTCACCAGCTTTCATTGGTGTTACGAACTGTATATGCAAATCGTTAATGTATTTTAGAAAGAATTAAGGGCCTAATGTAAAACCTTGTGGTATACCATAATTTATGTTTTTGCAATTTGATAATACCACTTCATATATTAAATAAAACAACTCCCCATTTTCAAAATATTTGAGAGACCTACTAAAATCTTTTCCGACTTCTGATTTGGCATAAAACAAAAGAAGAACCCGACCTATGTGACATCCATAGCCATCTTGGACGAAGTGGAGTCCGTACGACAGATATAAGATATTTCGCTACATAAAATCTTAACTTTATGCGGTCTATCTCATCTCCCGGTTCAACACTGAGATGGCGAGGCATTTCTTCCAGCCAACGTCTCGTAAAATCGTACCGGAGACCCAATAGAAGGACAATACTATTTCATTTCATCCATGCGTTAGATTTCTGATAGAGAAAATGCAGGAAGATAAGAGAGACATAATTTGAAAGAAATGAATTGAAAGGAAACACATTTTGGAAAAAATAAGACAAGATTTATAAGATAACCGGAAAATATTGATGGTTCGTTGATAAAATTATAAATATATCCTGGTTTTTAAGTCATTGCTATAATCTGTTTTTAAAATACAAGGTAAATTAAATATTTTATTATTTAGAAAGACAAAAACTTTATTCGCAATCTGATCATCGCATTTAATGACGTCTTATTGTTTGACTTTTGAAAATTTTACTTAAAATAATTTTGTTATTCGCTAATGTATCGTGAAAAGTATTAAATATAAGATGTCTTCTTTTATAAAATAGTTCAAAATTGAATTAATCAAAATGTACATTATATTTTTATGAAATGTTTCGTTATTGTTATCCGAATATTAGGTCTTTTAATGGCTGAGGAGGATGAATTAAAACGAAAAAATTTAAACTTATTACTACTGCTATTAATAATACAGTTTATGGGTCATAAACTGTTCTGTTTGCATTCAAATTAAAAAAAATTGATGTGGCCAGCACATTCCCTTCCGTCAATTATACGTATTTAATTGTACAAATCCCATACCAACAGTTCCTTGGAAAAGATTGTATATGTATATCCAATAAAATTGTAACACGGATACATACTATTTTCTAGGAATAGGTACCATACCAAGAGTTCCTTGGAAAAGATTCTACAAATCCAATAAAATTATAACACGAACATGCACTATGTAAATTGCACTTGACACTGACATCTGTCAATTGGAATTATTTGAATATATTACGTTTTATAACACACACACACACACACAGTTGTAGTACAACTGATGATGATTGCTTTGCAGTCGAAATGTACATTTTGTAATTAAAAATATTTCGTGGAGAAAGGTGTATTATTGTCTATACCTAATTATTTGACCAATGACAATATTTTCCTGACCAGGTGACGGAAGGTAAAAAAGACGTAAAATTATAACCAACATAAAATCCTGTTATATTTCACTCTATTTACTAACTTAGAAAATTAATGAAAAAGGGTTTATTTCTTGGCTGGAAATGGTGATGTAAATAAAGGAATTTCTGGATATCAGCCACTAAAATTTATTCAGTCTCGACCGTTTCGACCCCACATGGGTCATCTTCAGGAGCTATACAGTAACAATTATTTATATGAGTACAGAATTAATATTTATAACATAAATTATATGACTAGAGACTTACATGAACCTTGTAAACCAGTAGCAATACATGTAATGTGTAATGTAGTTTAAAAAATAAATAAATAAATTAATAAATAACATGGAAATTCATAGATTAAAATTGTTAAACATAATATTTAACACAGTCGTCAAAATAAAATAATACATATAAAAAATATGATAGTCTAACATATTTTATATATTTTTTATATGTATTATTTTATTTTGACGACTGTGTTAAATATTATGTTTAACAATTTTAATGTATGAAGTTCCATGTTATTTATTAATTAATTTATTTATTTTTTAAACTACATTACACACTACAGGTGTTGCTACTGGTTTACAAGGTTCATGTAAGTCTCTAGTCATATAATTTATGTTATAAATATTAATTCTGTACTCATATAAATAATTGTTACTGTATAGCTCCTGAAGAAGACCCATGTGGGGTCGAAACGGTCGAGACTGAATAAATTTTAGTGGCTGATATCCAGAAATTCCTTTATTTACATTAGAAAATTAAACCCCTAAAACCTGATGTTGTCAATAGAGACTACATTGAGCAGTCTCTAGTCTCCAAATGAATTAGAATCGGTCTCCTGATCTATATAAGCATCACGTTAGATGTTCGCAGCTATACAACATCCATTCCACAGAAATTTTAGGAACCTAGGGCATTACTTACCTACTTGGAAAATTCAGTATACTGACTGACTAACTTTGGCTATAATTCAGATGAAGACAAGTTATTGTTTTTGTTCATAGGGACAATTAACCTTCTAAGCCTGCTTTGATTGCCTGAGATCATGTATATTTTTACCCTTCACCTGTCGTGCATGTCTAGCTCTGCGCTCCAGTTGCGAAGCTAGCGTCCGTGACGTCGTGAGGCTTTATATTTGGATGTATTCATTTCACGTCGCGGCGCTGCGGTCGGCGCTTCGTATTTGTTTTAGGTGAGTTCCGGTTCCGCCGCACGGACTGCGCTGTGCTCCTTTTTATGTAAATGACAGTCACTCGCGCGTGCACTTGAATAAAACTACCTTCTCGGGCCTTCAACCTTTAAGGGAAAGTTTCCCATACTCGGAAAGGAGTTTTAAATAAGATGTTTATAGGGGTGCGACAAGACATACCATGCCTTTCAAAACTAATAAATTTTGAACCACCGCGGCTACTTTCAACACTTTTAGTGGGGCCCGATACTAAAAAAAGTTGTACATTTTTTGTTAAATTATAAAAAAATATCATATTTTTACCTCCCGCTACCCTAGCTAAGGGAGATATAGGGATCGTGCTAAAAATCGCAGAGATTTTAGTGAATAAGCACGTTTTAATGTCCCCAAAATCCGATTTTAACGTTTTGACAATGATGTCTGCAAGTATGCGTATTTGTATACCGATTCTATGTTAATGTTGAAAGAGCTCATTAGTTTTTAGTGTAAATCGGATAACCGGAAGTATCAGCTTTTCACAGTTTTTCTTGAAAAAAGTACATTGAATATAATTTTTCAGCAACTTTTATCTAATAATAAAAATTGAATATAATGGCACCATCTTCAATTCTACGGTAAAATCATTTATATATAATTTTATAAAATAATTTATTTTTACCTTCCGTCACCTTTAGGTAAGGTAGATATTGTCTTTGGTCAAAAAATTCGTTGGTGAGTTTTTAATGAATAAGCACGTTTTAGGGTCCCTAGAATACGAATTTACTATTTTTAAGATGATGTCTGAATGTGTGTGTGTGTGTGTGTGTGTGTGTGTGTGTGAGTGTGTGTGTGTATGTGTGTGCGTGTATGACAATTTTTTCTCCGACGATAACTCCAATACTGCAATTCTAAAAATTGAATATGAAGAGCTGATTAAATTTTGGTTATAATTGATCTACCGAAAGTACCCTAATTTGAAGTTTTTAACAGTTTTTCTTTAAAAAAAAAAAACGCAATTAAATATTATTTTATGTTTTTATGCTCTTCTCTATACGGTTTGATTATACACTTTCCTTCATATTCAATAGATTTAGAGTTAAAGCATTATAAAGAGATTAACTTTCAAAAATTAGTCAGCTTTGCTATTTATCATAGAAACAGCTGATATATACAAAAAAAATAATTGACAGAAAATGTCAGTTTCAAGTGCAAAACCAAATATGGAAATTATGGGATCAGAATGCCGGGTTATGAGGAAGGCGAAAAAGAAGATGAAAGGACTGTATCGCAGAAGACTTGAGAGAGAAAGAACTGTGTGAAAAAGTTGCGTTGGACAGGAATGAGTGGAAGAGAAGAGTAAGAAACAGTGACCCCTAACAAAATTGGAGAAAGCTGAAGAATTTTATTGGATTTATAGAATCTTTTCAAAGGAACTTTTAGCATGGAATATGTAAAAAATAGCATGTGTTCGTCTTACGATTTTACATGATATATATATATATATATATATATATATATATATATATATATATATATCATCTTGCCTATGCGTCAAACAAAAATATAATACATTAATAACAATTTTGACATATTTAAACAAATGTTACTGTCAGGAAGCAATTACATTAAAATTAATAATGAAACAGGATGATCTGATTTAAGTTTGCTATGTCTGCAACACTTTAAACCAAACAGCTGTCAATAAGCACGTGTTTTGAAAGTGTCAAATATTAGTTTACAACCACACATTTACGAAATGGATCATGTACAGCGAGGAATTTACACAGATTACGTTTTAGAGCACCAGGAAGTTGATGCTGATTTTCACTTTATCGTGTAATTACGGAATCATCAGAATTACTGTTGGAAAGTGTAGTGCTGGCCACAACAGATTTTTTTTAACTGTGAACTGTTTCAGATAATGTATAAGTTTAAATTCAAAATGATATACACTCTAGATGCCGCTTTCATACTGTTACATAAAACACCGTGTATAGGACATAAATATTTAGAACCACTCAGCTATATAAATGAATCTCCAAACAACTTTTAAAGTTCATTATTTAAAAATAGATTAAAGAATTTATTTTTGATATTTTTGGTACCTATTTTAGAATTTCGAGTTACCTTGTACTTTGTAAGATCAAAAGTTATAAATGAAAGGTAACTCAAAATTTATCTTCTTCTGAATTAAATAATGAGGCATTTGACGTATGGCGACATTGGCACACCAATATGACAGGAGAAAAATTGCAAGCTTATACATAATAATTTTCTAAAGACGTCCAGCAACTTTAAGTCAAAGAATAAGATAGTTGGGACATATAGCGAAAAGTAATTAATAATATCTATTAATGGAAATTAAAAAATAAAGAAAATAGTTAATATTAGATTATTAATTGGACATATATCTCAGTTTTAATTACAACTACGATTCATTCTATATTGAAATGAAACAAGTTTTATACGAACTTTATTTGTAGTGCAATAGTTTTTGTTTTTTTCTTTTTGTAATATAAATGCATTATTTAATATGTAGCAACTGTAGGTTGTTTCAGACAGTGCATAATTTTGAAATGCTAAATGCTGAATATAGAAATATAAAATAAAATTTAATATATTGCTGGAAAAATGATTTCAACACGTTTAATAAATAAATGAAAATACCAGGAAAATAATAAAAGCTGTTATAACATTTGTAACATTTTATTAATATATTAAAATAGAACATAAATTTTCATTAAAATCGTAATGTAACAAAATTACCTGTCACGTCATAAAGATTTTAACACGTACAAAGTCCTTTTAATATTACACTATAAATAAGTATATATTCCTCAATTATGTAATATACCGACGATTTAAAACTGTCCTTCGAGAATTATATGTCGATGACAATTTCTGAATATTTTCACATGTAGATATAACTTTTTATACAATTGCATGTTGAAGTTGCCAAGGTATACTAATTTGTGATTTGTGGATATTTTTATGAAGAATTCGAACTAATGTTTGAAGCTAAACATCTCGAAAATGAAATTATATACCTACGCATTAAGAAAAATCAATTTGGTTAAAATATTTAATTTTTTTTATTACATTTTTAGACAGTTGATATTTTCTTAAAAAAGTTAGACTAGACTAAATTTGAAAACCTAAATATAACAAAAACAAATACTTTTTTTACGTCTGTTAAAAGAAAGTACACTTTTTTCATTAAAATGGATTTATAAAGTATGTCTTTTTAACACAATATAAATGTGAAAAACGTGCACTTTTTTAAGCAAACGCGTGAAATAATGAAACGTTGCGGCACGACTCGAGTAAAAAGTGTCTTATTTCACTCATAGGATTGGACGAACTCGCCTGCTGCTTGTTTGGTCTAACTTTCCTATTCGTGAAAGTCTACTTTTTACTCTTGTTGCATAAATAAATAATATATACTCTTAACATTACGGTTTAATAACAATTTCTTTTTTATCCAATAGCATATGAATAGGGTTTAGGGAATTATTTTGCTGATCGAAAATTAATCAATTTGCAATATCCTTTAGCAGTTACAATATTTCATGTCGTATATGTCTTTATCGATAATTACGTTAATACATAACTAAAACCAAATAAAGAACATCAATGCTAATGAGCTCTATACATTTCCTATTCATAAACATTCATTGTATTCCCTAAATATTTTCTCTCATGCTTTGAATCTTTGATAACTATAATAATTATACTAATATGTATAATAATACGGCCTAAATGACACTCGTATATTATTCTTTACATCGTCGCATTTTTATTCCTTTCATACTACACTTTTTCTTCTCCTTGCAAATGATAATCATTACTCTGGAGTATCATTCTGTTTGTAAGTAACGCCACCTACTGTGGCGCAGCTCTAGCGGTATAAACACGAACATAACACTGAAATATAACCCTTAAATATTCTAATATTTCAACAGACGTTCATGAATAACACATCATAGTGTGGATATTATTCAACGATTCCGTGCGCAGCACTTCTAACTTGGAATAGAAACTCTAATGGCTACTCTGGATTACGTGGAATGTTAGAAAAGAAAGTATTGTTGCAAAAGAGAAGAATTCTAGTTTGTATAAGGGAGAAAAGGTTGTTTGTCGACAAGTAAAGATGGTTGTTCTAAACCTATACTTAAAATATGATAGTTTTTTGATTTCCAAATATATATTTAATTGTGAAGATACGAGATTTATAGTTAAATGTTTTAAGATTTGTTGTTGTTTTGATTTGAATTCAGTTCGAGTTCGGTTCCTACTAATTATAGGTAGGTGTGTATACAAACTATTTCTAACAATAATTTATTCTGCAATTATTTAGTAAAAAAAACAATACGGAAATATTAGGACCTCAATTGTATGGTAATCTTAATTATGTAATACTGTTTTTATTATTGTTATTGAAAGAGCAATTTTGAGTTCTAATTTTGGTTCTAAGTAAATATTTCAAATTAAATGAAAACGCCTTTTTATATTTCTGGCTAAGATTTTATCGATAAACATGAACTCTTTTGAATAAAAGCTCCATAATTGTAGTTTTTCTTCTTAAATTTGAATAAATAGCACAAAACATGAAAAATAACCGATTAAAATAATATATAAATATATGCACGCCCTTATTCACAATTTTGAGGTCCATTTATGCAAATGGCCTAGCGTGTTTGCCATGCACTAATTTACATATCTATACAGTTTTTCACAAAAATCAAACCGTCCACGATTATCTCACATTTTATGTTCCGAACAAGAAAAAATTCACATTAAAAATTGTTGGTCTTTAAAAAAATCATTATTAGAGTTCTTATAAATTTTTTTGTTACAAACGTAGTTAGGACGGAAGTAATATTGCTGCATTGATAAAATGATCATACTAATAATTTATTGTTTGTTTCAGGTAAGTTTTGGCTCTATTTTCGACTTTGTTTCCGGTGAGTTTACAAAATAATCAAGGCGCGATATTTAAAAATTGCTCTATTTGAAAATTTTTAATGGTAACAATAATTATCAGCACAAAAACAGTATTATTATTATTGTTTTTATAAACATCTTAATAGTTATTTAAGTGTCAAGTGTGTTAATGTGGGTGATTAACGATTGAGACATTTTACAGTAGCATAGCAAACGCGTTAATTGTGGAGATCATTAATCGCCAATTAACTCACGTATTAGTCACAATATTTTTCAGTTGAATAAAACTTCATTCAGTTTTGAAGCAATTCATAGTATTAAAAAATCTTAATTGCTCCTAGTTTAATAGTATTTTATTTTCGAAAAATCAGTGCAATGTCACATTTCCCCTATACTTGTCTTTCTCACACACACTGCTCTGAGTACGCTGCGAGAGAAAGATAACAATTGTATGACGTCAATTTTCCCTTTTAGCAAATGTGAAATATCTCGTAAAGTAATTATTTAAAAAATGTTTTCATTGTTTTAACTATTATTTATTGAGCCATACTTTATGTTAAATTGAATTTTTTAAAATTTTTTTGTTATGGTGGAATACCCCATTGTAAAATCTAATTTTATTCCATAACAAAAATTTTTAGGTTAATAACGTCTGACACATAAGTCTTTGTTTGTTTTGGTATTTGTGTGTTTATGTGTTTATGATTGACAATTATTATTCAGTAATAGTAGGATATGGTATCTATGTTTACGTACTAAAATCGTGCATTAATAGTGGTTGTCAATGAATGGTTTCCTATACATTAATGGTTGTATTAATAGGTTATTCTTAATACACGGTCAACTGAAAACATTTTTCGGCTCTCTTGATCAGTGGTTCTCAACTTTTCCAATGCCACGGAACACTTTTGTGAACAAAAACTTTAGGCGGAACACTTGTAAATTAAAATAGAAACAAAGTAAATTCAAATACTCATAATCTCCAGATTGTTTTATGCTACTCGCTTTATCCAAAGAACAATCTTTTTATGAAATGCTGATAATTTGTTTGTCGAAGTTAAAATATCTTCATTTTTACTCAGTATACTTGTCTTGATTGATGTTGTTTAAATAATTTTGTTGAATATTTCCACCGAGCACAGCACATATTCTTTTTAGGATCTTGTGCGAATAATTTTTTTTATTTTGAAGAATCGAATTCTTTTCATCTTTTCTTAATTCTAGTACGCGGGAAAGCAATGTTTTTGCAGTAAATGCTTGTCTATGCAAAAAGGAATGGTTGAAATAAATATCAATTTTGTTTTTGTACAAAAACTACAAATCCTATCTCCTACCATCAATGGGGCTCCATCAGTAAAAATTTCAACACATTATCAAATTCGTGGGATACTTTTGTGCTTGGAACAGCAGTGTTTCACGGAACACCGGTTGAGAACTACTACTCTACATAGTTCAGTTAACTATAACTATAAAATGAAAGAAATATATTTTAAGTTTTGAAAATATAAAAATCTTCTTGAAAATAAGTGAATCTAACCTGACTAAACCTCAAGTTGATATCACTTTTAGTTTCATAGACTTATTCACCAGATATAATTTTAAATTAATATTTTTTAAGAATACAGATCTTTGTATTTCCTAGTATACTAACTAAATTATAAATATGAGAGAAAAATTGCCTGACGCCGAGATTTGAACCCGAGAGCACCACATCTCTGAGCTACATCAACTCTAGCGTCAACCGACCTTTTTAATTCTCTCTTAAGTACGTCTGTTAGTATACTAAGAAATACGAAGTTCTATATGCTTAAAAATATTAATTTAAAATATCGGTATATTTCTCCTAAAAATATTGCCGCTCGTGTACAAAATCCATTGTGAATAGCTCTAAAAGAGAAGTCTTTGGAACAATGCCGCACTAGACATACTTAAGAGAGAGTTAAAAAGGCCGGTTGATGTTAGAGTTGATGTAGCTCAAATGGGAGAGCACCAAACTACAGATGTGGTGGTCCAGGTCATATTTACCAGATATAATTACCAAAACTTGAGAGAATTATTTTTCAATAGCCTTACATTATACTCATTAGCGAAAAGAATTTAGCAGTAAGTAGATTAGGTTATAAATAGCTTGGAATTACACTACATTTGTATTGATTGAATGTCGTCCAGTCGCCTACACGGCATGCTCTTCACTTGTTCGATGGTAATCCTTTTCCCGATGCTCAATTGTCGCCATGTTCTATTTCTGGAGTGGAGAGATATTTTCGGACAATTCGCTGTTTTTTCAGCATCGGGTAGTGAGTGAACACGACATGTGTTGCTGACGGCAGCGATTTTAAATTCGAGGTTTATTTTTCCTTGTAAACAAGCTGTGACTTTGAATTTATTTACGGTTGATATAAAAATCTACAACAAAACAATATGTTATCATCATCACCATTACTTTTTGACTTTCCCTTGAACACTTTCAGATTTAAGACTAAATAAGTCCTTTCATCTTCATATTCGAAATGTGTCACTATAGTTTCAAAATGTAATGGGATCTAGCTCCCGTATAGTGTAACTCTATAGCACAGATACACAACACAACAGCTAAACCATGTTATGTAGCTTTCAATAACTTTGTTGCATCATTTGTGTAGCACAGTAGCAACACAACTCTAACGTATCGCATTTCATCGTTGTATCCTGTTTCAGTACTACTCCTTAATTAATTCAAACACCTCGTTCGTCCTCTGGAAAATTACCCTATAGTAGAAGTGCACATTTTAGAATTACTTCCAATATATTGCTTGAGGTGACGCCTGGTAAGCGCCCACACGGTAAAATATATCGTCATCATTACCGATGTCTACTTGTGTTGTAGATACTGGCACACCCAGAAATGGGTAATATGCCGTGATGATATATTTATTTTATTTATTTATATATTGCTTGATTAGAAAATGGAAGACAAATATAAAGTTGTATAATGAGAAGTATAAAATTGTAAATAGTTACAAATCTTGAATATGTAATTAGAAATAATACCACAGCACTGGACCACGTGACCGCAAAAAGTTTTACGCCAAACGTACAATGTCTTGCGCCGAATTTAAATAGAATGCTAAAAAATAAACTCAACGCTGATATTCCAGAAGCCATTTCGACAGTAGGCATGCATTACAACAAGCTGAAAGTCCCAGTGGACAAGAACGACAAATCAAACGTCGTTTATAAAGTTCATTGCCCCACTGAAAATTATAAAGCCACATACGTAGGAACAACCAGAGGTACATGAAGTACCGGATTTTGGTGTGTTGGAAAAGTTCAAAACGAATAAAAAAAGCAAATTTCAGGTCAGATGAAGAGTTAATTTTATTTAAATTCCTACAGCAATGTTACAGAGTTATTGGTGTACAGCCAACCAATAGGAGTCCGTATCGATGTCACCAAAGAATCCTTCCGCAAGATATTTCCGGCTTGTTTCCAATTTATTCTGTTGTCGATTTTGAGAGCAAACTGATGTGTGTGTGCTCTTTACGAACTTTTGTCCGATGTTATACAACTGAATGTTAAAAACGAATGTATTTTGTGTACATAAGGTAATAATTTGGTAAGATCTTACCTGTAAGTGTTAAAATGTTATTTTGTATATTCTATTTTGTACTGAATGTTTGTAGATCCAGAAGAAGGTGCAAATGCGCACCGAAACGTCGGTTTCGTAAGAGAATAAATGCTGTTTGAGTGATGTATCTAGTAATTGTTAACACCTAATCCATACCAAAGTCAAGAAATTTTGTAAGTAATTTACCTCATTGGTAGTAAAATTTTTGCTGCACCGTCTTTGTGTAATATTCACTACGTAAAATTATGATACGTAAAAAAGTCGCCAGTTAGCCTAAAAACTGCATCTTTTTATGTCTTTTACTATACTACGAGTACGTGGAAAGGCAATAACACCTACCTACGAATTCTCTAAAATAAAAACTGTCTCTACTGATGGCTCTAGCTATGGCTACGGTAACCTTTAATGATAACTACCTCCATTGCTAGTGGTCGTTAACTAAACATCGCTAAATACGTGTAGAACCGCAACGGCTGCTGAGTACGAAGCCCGCAGCGTTTTGCTGAAGCCACCGTCGCTCCTGATGGTTTAATGTATGTAGAGAGCGCAAAACGAGAACAAACCGCCCAAACTTCGCTAATGTGTGTTTGCTTCCACGGTACAGGATTACACCGGTGTGTGAGATGAACAAGATGGAAATAAATAAGGAAGATGAAGGATCCATATGTGGGGAATGGAAATTGAGAGGAGAAATAATTGATGATGTAATTATAATCGTCAAAAGAAAACGGCCAACATTTATGCTTGGAAAAGATCGCCCAAGTTAATTATTATTATTTCTCGTACTTGAATTCGAAGACGATTTAGAAAAAAATTTGGTCATTACCTAGTTGTAGTTTCTTATTATTTATTTTCTGGCTTCAACGTCGAATCCCACATTAAGCGTCTTGTTGAAGTCATGGTTTCTGTTAGAGGGTACACTGAGTTGAGGAAACTGTGTCTGGATTTTAGTCGAGATCGAGTAGGTTCTTGACGAACATTGGGTACTAAGGACCTTAGTTCATGCAGGGTGATGCATTAGGCTTAGTGTAGTTAACAGATGTCGGAAATTTCTCGACTGTGGAATGAATAAGATGTTAACAGTTATTCGAAATCTCAGTCAAAGAGTTCAGCTAGCTGTAAAGCTTGCCTACTGTCTAAATGGATTGAGTTTATTTTTTAGCATTTTATTTAAATTCGGCGACAGACATTCTGCGTTCGGCATGGCGTACTTTTTGTGGTCACTTAGTCCAGTGTTATTATTTCCTACTGAGGTTATGTTTCTCTTCCTCGTATCATGGGTATTGCAAGTGGCCTTATTTATGGCTGCTCTAGGGTAACCATTCTTATTTAGTAATACCTATTTTAATATATTCATTCCTAAAACATGCAGTTACGCTGTTTTAGATTTCCAGCGATATTGAGTAATTAAAAACATGGATGAATTGACTGATAATTAATGTATCTAGTGCATGCAGTGGGTTTCCTGTAACATTTAGTTAGAATTGAGTTATCCGTTCTAATACGTTGATAATTCTATCGATCTTTCAACATTCTATTAATAGAGCTAACAAACATTTGTATACAACTAATTTCTCTTTCCAAATGTTGACGAAGCTAACGACTTTCTTGCTAATTAGTGCATTTTTTTTTAATCAAAATATTACAAGACATTACTTTATAAAATAGTAAAGCTGAAATTTATCAAAATTTCTGTGCTGCTAAATCTGTGTTTCATAGTCTCTCTCTCCATTATATTGTAATTATATGAAATGGCAGTAAAAATACAATATGGTTTTTATGTATTGTGAAATCAGCATTAGCGCTGGAAAACAATTTGGCAAGATAATTATGAATGTATGTCAGTTAGTTATTTCCATCTGCGTTATATATTTAGCTAATGTTTCGTCTACATTCTTAGCCTTAAGATTGATGTAGTACATTTGTTCAAATATCTAAAAATTACACTTTATATTTACGGAAACGCTGACATTGATTCTTAAAGATCACCACGTTCAATATAAAAAAGTTCTTTTGGTGAGACTGCAATAAGAGAATAACGTGATTTATTTCTCCAGTGCACTCTTGGATTTGTGATCTGTGTGAAACCGACAGCTCGGCGGGCCAATGCGAATGCGAATTCGAAATCACATTTCATCTTTTGTCATTCTGAGCGTGAATTTATCATCCGGCTTGGTACGTCTCCAACAGACGGATGTAGGGATGATGACAGTTGCTGAAGCCGTATGAGTTTCAATAACTAAGTGCAAGGTGCACCATTTTTTTTACAGACAGCAAGTTTTTGGAATGAAGTCAATAGTGTAATACATTGTATACTTCACTATTTTAGAAAGAATATAAATACTTAAATATGTAGTGACGTTTGGACTTAATGGTCTTGCATTTTAACACCTCTGCATGCTTATGTCGAAATAATAAGTAATACAGGGTGTCTCATAAATAGGGGGACATGGCTTAACCACAGATTCCTGAGGCTAAAATAAGACGATTTAACTAAACTTGCTTCTACCGGAAAGTGTACCATTTAGCCAGAATTCTGCTTCAAAGTTCTTCGAAAAAAAAAATTAATTTTGCTTGTAATAACAGAACGCTTTATACGATTTGGATGAAATTTGGTATGACAGTTCATATGGTTATAAGTCATCTTTTAAAGTATCACAAATTAAACAGAGAAAGAAAAGATTACTATTAAATTTATCTTTCTGAAAAAAAATAAATTCACGTTATCGGCGTGGCCATTAAAAAGTTACGGTCTAATCAATGTTGGGACTCCTACGTTTCATACACTAGTGGTTCACTAATAATAACGAGTATCATCTTAAAAGATGACATAACCATATAAACTGTCGTACCAAATTTCATCCAAATCGAATAAAGCATCCGGTTATTATAAGCAAAATTATAATAATTTTTTTTCGAAGAACTTTGAAGCAGAATTCTGGCTAAATGGTACACTTTCCGGTAGAAGCAAGTTTGGTTAAATCGTCTTATTTTAGCCTCAGGAATCTGTGGTTAAGCCATGTCCCCCTATTTAAGAGACACTCTGTATATCAAGGAATGGACGGCACCACGTGTCGCGATCTACATCATTTAGGCAAATTGTAAAAAAATCATTTATCATGACTTAAATAACTGGGCATTAAAATATTCGAAATCTCAGTCATACTGCATTTATTCTTACATAACCGACGTTACATTATACATTTATACCTTCTTCAAAATAAGTATGAAATACAAAATGCAAATAAAAGAGCACCTAATTTTAAACCCTGTGGTATGCCAGAGGTAGCTGTGAAGTTAGATGATGGAAACAGTACGTAAGGAAGTATCTAGGGATACATAAAAAGTTCTGTTATTCAAAATTGAGCTCAATAAGTGAGCTAAATTTCGTATTTGTATCCACGATGAAACGACTATTTGCACTATCGTTGTTAAATTTCTGTTTGTGCTTTCTCCATCAAAATTTAATCGTGCTCTCATGTATATTTATAATTTAGACGTAATCGTTTTGAAAACAAAGTGTAATCTACATAGTTGTGAATATATTCATTTCAACTAGATTTATCGAATAGCTATTTGATTATTTATGCAAATATAAATTATTAATACAGAATGTTTCGTGTTGACACGATATGTTTTAATAACAGGAATTCCGCTCCTTTGAAGCCAACTTTGTAAGCATTGTTATTAAAAGTTTATATTTGTAAAGTAATAATACAAGTATTTATGATTGTATACAGACACCTTTAGAAATCAAATAATAATTAGGCTACAAACAGTGGCGAAAATATAAACTGGAGGCCCGACGTAAAGTTGACTTTATTGATACTTCAGTACATGATATTATATGTATAGTATTAGTATGAATTAATATGAAATAAATAATCTGTTGAGGCCAGCACAAGACCTTCCGTCAATTCGATGAATATTATACAAATCCCATAACAAAAGTTCCCTGCAAAAGATTCTATATATCCTATTAAATTGTAACACGAACACATACTATTTTTTACAAATTCCATACCGAAAGTTCGTTAGAAAAGATTCTATAAAGCCAATAAAATTATAACACGAACATACATTATGTAAATTGCACTTGACACTCCCATCTTCTTCAGCGTTTTCTTATTTTATTAGGGGTCGCTGTTTTTTACTATTCTCTTTCACTCATTCCTGTCCAACGCATCTTCTTCACACAGTTCTTTCTCTCTCAAGTCTTCTGCAATACAGTCCTTCTATCTTTTTTTGGCCTTCCTCGTACTTTCAACATTGAAAGTTCCAATCATGAGGCTAGGCTGCCACTGCATGTCACTTGCGAGTAAAGGCTGGTTTATGTAAGCCGTAAACTTATGCATTTACCTTAGCATTAGGATTATGACTTTGCATTAAACTTTACATTATACTGTCCGGTTCATGTACTTCTTAGGGCAAACCAATAAGAGCAGGCCGATAATGTCACTTCTTATATAATCGACACATCTTTTTCATCATAAAATATATATACATTGTTCTACATTGTTCAATTAACTGTATTAGTTGGAATTCTTTTTCAATGACACTCATTTTTAGTCAAGACAATGTGACAGAAATATTCAAAAACAACAAAATGATGACAGATGTCAATTGACTGTCGTAAATATCTCCAGAATCAAGCTGTCGTCCACGAACATATACTCTTCTGATTGGTTGGCATTAGCATTATGACTTGAAAATTAGAAATTGTCATATTCTAGGGTAACGGCATAATGCTAAGGTTAAGGTTATAGCTACATGTACCGCAGCACGCATTTGTCTATATTTGAATTATTAATGCAAAGTCATAATGCTAATGCTAAGGTAAATTCTTAAGTTTACAGCTTACATAAACCAGCCTTAACACTCTATCACTTATACCACTCTCTGATCCTTTACTTTTCATTTTTGGTTTTGACACTACATCTGTCATTTAGAATTTTTTGAATACATCAGCTGTTTCCATGATTATAGTAAAGCTGACTGATTTGTGAAAGTTGTCCTCTTTATAATTCTTTAACTCTATATCTATTGAATTTGGAGGAAAATATATAATCAAACCGTATAGAGAATAAGATATTCTTTCATATTGATAATCACATACAATGTCAAAAAAATATATTCAACTGCGTTTTTCAAGAAAAAGTGTTAAGAACTGCAAATAAGGGAACTTCCGGTTCAACAATTATAGGCAAAATCTAATCAGCTCTTCATATGGATATAAAGAAGAGGAATACGAAGGAATCATAAATTTTAGAATTGTAGTATTGGAGTTATCGTCGGAGATAAATTTGTTACACATAGACTCACACACACACACACACACACACACACATTCACACACACATACATACAGACATCATTGTAAAATTAGTAAAATTGTATTCTAGGGACCCTAAAACCTGCTTATTCATTAAAAACTCACCACTGAATTTTTTGAACAGAAACCTTACCTAAAGGAGACGGAAGGTAAAAATGAAATTCGAACAATATATATATATATATATATATATATATATATATATATATATATATATATATAATTTATTGAAAAAAGAATTAGTGCATATTATAAAGAAAAAAATTACGAATTTTTTTATATCAAACACATTACATTTCTGTTTCATATAAAGCCAGTAAATAAATTTAAAAATTTGCACAATTAAGGAAAAATATCATTAGCCATGAAACTGACAGAAACAAAATAAAACAATTGTTGACTTAAGACATTATATGTGAAATTATTATTATTTTCGTTTTATGAAGAAAAATTAGAAATCATTAAATGGTAATTGTTCCCTTGTAGTTTGCAGTTTTTTTTTATTTATTATTACATGCAGATCATCTTTATTTGTAATTACCTATTACAATAAATAAATGTTTCTTAAATAAATATCCTAGTGTTTTCTTTATTTTGTGTTATTTTATATTAGTTTATAAATTAATAACTTTAATCTTTAATTGTCCCCGATCAGGTTAGTAAAAAATGACAATGTTTTGTTATTGTCAGTTTCATGGCTAATAATATTTTTCCGTATTTGTACAAATTTTTAAATTTATTTTCTGGCTTTACATGAAACAGAAATGTAATGTCTTTGGCATTAAAAAATTCGTAATTTTTTTCTTTGTAATAGGAACCAATTATATTTTTAATAAATTAATATAGAAACTTTTGACGCCTAAAAAACTGTTTTTCTATGTTATAGCCCTATGACCCGTTTTTAAATTTACACCCTGTATACATCTTCTTTACCTTTATCACAATGTTGTGTTATATGTTCAAACATCAAATAATAACACCAATAATTAATTCAATATCAGAATTCCACGAAATTAAAGAAAAAATTCTTGTTTCTCATTATATTATTAACTTTATTCATATTAGTTTTCGGAGCCCCCTGTAGGATAAGGGTTCCGATGCGTTGCGTCGCCTTGCACACCCTGGTTACACCACTAACTACAAATAGTTAAGAATCGCTGTAAATGAAAGATTTGTTAAGTATTATGCATTTATAACTCAAAACTGGGTGGTCGGAATTTTTATTTTACAATGTATACGAAAAGTCTTAAGGAAAATTTATCCCTAATTCGATTCATATAAACTTTTTTGAAGTTCTTTTGGGCAAATAAAAATGACTTATTAGAAAAAGTAAAATAAATTTCCAAATAAATTTTGGTTCATAAATTAAATAAAGTACAAAATAAATTCTCCCCAATTTTCATCGCCCATTAAATGTTTCATTTTGATTATAATTTACTGGTAGAGTTTTTGAGTATTGATATAAACCTTCCATAATTCCCTTCAGTTCACATTTCCATTACGACGTCATTTTCTCGTTTCCGTCTTCTTTCATCGACGCCTACGTCCAAACGACTTCCTCGATTAGCCGAGATATATTAGCATATTTTTTCTTGTCTGACGACACTTTGGGTATAATTTTCCACTACACAGCAACGAGTTTCAATTAGGCTCCTACGAAACTAATACATTCAAGAAATAATTGGTTCTTATCACATACAATAGTGCAGGAGGAATATTACTTTAACCCTTCAAATATCTCTTTCAAACTGTATAATTTGTATATTGCATAATTTACAGAAGTATCTTAAAATATATTTTTTTTTATTATACCTGCATTATCACTGATTAGCGTACTAAAAAGCGTGTAGAATTTCAAGATTAGAACACTCTATTGCTTGGAAGTCGCTAGACGTCAACAAACGTTATAATTTACTTCAATTATTCATATAAATGTGTGATGAGTTTTAAATCATTTATGTTATCCATACTGACGTATTTTTTATTATCAAAATTATTTTTGAATTGTAATTCTATCACTGTGCGTCGTCATATGTTTCTGGTTTCGCTGTGCGTTCAGTAATTTCGGTTTTAGGTTATAAATATATAAATTGCATTGATGAACCAATATTAATGAATAAAGTAGAACCATCTCTACTAATATAAGATGTCATCACACCAGGAGCTTGAATAAAAAAATCTGTTGTGGCCAGCACAAGACCTATCGTTCCATATTAGGCTATTTAGCACATATTGTATTGAACATTTCTGGTAAATTCTATACTTACCTCTATTGTTTATATATATATATATATATTTTAATCCATTCTATAAATAAGTTTCCTTCTACTCTTCTAAATGTTCGAGATTCTTCAAATTTATTGAGGAGTTTTTTTCCCAAAAAAAGCCTTCAGTAACGTATATGAATTTTTGTCGCCGACATTTACCTGTCACTTACAAACATTTTAATTTTTCAACTGGTTTCCATGGGCTATGAGATTCATTACAGCATATTATTTTATATATTTATATTTCTCTGTCTCTAATCCTATAGAAGATATAAAAATTTTAATTATATCTGACAGAGATTTTTATATTCTTTAATATTTGTAATAACATAAATTATCAAAAAATAATATTTGGATTTCTTTTTAAGAAACTAATATATCAGGTAGTCTTTTTTTTACCAAAATCTAACCAGCTCTTCCCAGTAATGTCAGATTGAGAAAACCACAGTTAAACATGTCTTAAGTCTTACAATATTTGAGAAACCGTGGTTCCAACGTACACACACACACACACACACACACACACACAGTAATCAAGATCTGCTACCATGTCAAGAATATAACGTCATACAGAATAGTGTTGCTAATACATTCCAGCTTTATTTTATTAGATTATAAAGCAGAGTCAGCAGTAACAGCACGCACTTTAGAATTCTATCAAAAACGAAGCGAAAGTATTAAACTAACGTCATTATTTTTATTTTGACACAATTTAATTTAAACTCAATTTATATATTTGTTATATGCAACTGTCATAATATTGTCTATTTTAATAGTATAAAACACGAAAATTCCAGAAACAAAAAGCTAATATAGAATTCTAAAGTGCTACCAAGATTCGTAAAAGCAAAATCGCATTCGCCTGTTTTCTGATAGAATTCTAAAATGCGTGCTGCCACTACAGCTATAATAAAAACAAATATGATACACGTGCATAAGTGCCTTTAAAGAATTGACATTAATACCACTCATCGTGAGAAACTTGTAGTACGTTCTTTAAAGGCTAGCTTATACGCTTTTATCAATGTTTCAATATTTGTAATGACCCCGTAGAATTTATTCTTGACAATTTCCTTTAGCCGGTAACGTACACTTCATGATTGATGTCGGTATTTCATGACTGAATCTGCAACAGCTGTGTCATAGCCTACTTATCACAGTGTATTGTGTTTTTGATTTCTTCACTTTGTACTCCCTCATAATGGAATATAATTTTTATTTTGAGCTGCAGCTTTGTGATTCTCGAGCGCCATTGTTTGAATGAAATTTATTTTCATAATGCATCGCAACTGTTGAGCTGAATGGAATAAAGTTTTTGATATATGAAGCAGCGTTATTAAACTCGAGTACTGATACTTCAAAATGCTAAATTTTTATTAGCTTTTTTGCTGTTTTATATCATTTTATAAGAGGTGTTTGGTTGTAACATCGACACATCCATACAGATTTATTTGAAAACGGAACAACGGAAACAACAAAACTGATATTGATACACCCACTTCATATCAGCAAAATATTTCGTTTGTTTCGCAAATAATAAACTGTATATTAAATTCTAAACTTTTTTATGCTAACAAAAACTGAGTAAGTAAAATATTTGTGTAGGAGCTCTCAAGATATTAACTTGGTTAAGCTAGATAGAAGATGGGCATTAGGAGATCATTTAATGAAGTAGTTATTTAGAAAATAATGCACAGATCAATAGATTTAGGCGACAAAATAAATTTGGAATTTTGCAAATAACTTCCAAGTATGAAATAATACTAAAATTTGGTTAACACTTCTTTAATGCACTTTTGTACGCCCTTTCGAAGGGTCAGATTTTATGACGTCAATGATGTAATTTTTATACTCGTAAGAATATAGTGAAAAGAGTTTTAGCTTTCCAACGATGTGTAACTTATCTATTTCCATTTTTACTAATTGATTCGTCCTGCTAATAAAGTTTTATGCTCTTACGAAAGGTGATTTCAATTTATATATATTGGATTTAGAGTTATTATGTCAAACATGTAATATGAGCGCCATAGTGGAATAATATATTACATCCGAGGTGGAAGATGTTTCATTACAGCCGAGGGTTTGTGAAGATTACCGAGAGGTTGTGATGAAACTCCCAGCGATGGAGTCATCTTTTTTTAAATCAATAATTATCAAAATAAATCAATGACTTAAAACTATTAAAGTTATAATCTTTTTGACGGGCTTACTAAAGTTGGTTTAACCTACTTTATTATTGACAACTGACACGAATGTTGGTGGCAGCACCATCGTTAAATGCAGGTGCGTTTCATTTAGTACACTTTAACTGTCATTTGTATTACTTCTGCAGGCTGGTCGAGAAATTTTACAAATATAAACATTTGTGTAAAATTATTATACAAAAAACCAACTGGTTAATCTTTTGTAGAATGTATTTTAACAAATTCAGCATTGACAAAAAAATAAAGCGTTATATTTAAGTAAAAATGAGGATAACTACTGCCAAGTTTAGATTTCTTCATGCAAATCCGACATAAAGATGTTTTATAGAAGGTACGTTAATAAATTGACCATTACTTCTTAATTAATTTAATTAATAAACACACAACATGTTAACTGTGTGATTTATAGGAGACGCAATTTTTTTTTTCTTTCATATATTTACCCTGTTTACAAACTGCTGCACTAAAATCGACTTCTGATGATATTGAGATTGTCATCCATATAGATAATGTAATAAAAACTGTATGTTATATATTTTATTGATATTTTAATTCGAAATACAAACCCGCTATTGCGCCCGTCAAGGTTTAATTTTGGTGTTTATATTATTAGTGATAACTACTATATTGTCACCAAAGTTAGGATAATTGTGAAAGCCGATGGTCCTCCTCATGACTTACGACCGTACAAGAAACAATAAGTATTTACCTTTATTTACATTCATTTTTACCTCTCGCTAAGAGGTATTGGAATCATGCTTAAAATCGTATACTCAGATTTTAATGAATAAGCACATTTTAAGGTACGTAGAATCAGATGATATCCGTGTGGGTATGTGTGTGTGTATGTGCGTGTGGATGTTGGCACCACGGTTTCTCAAATACTATAAGACTTAAGACATGTTTAACTGTTAATCTGACATTGCTGGGAAGAGCTGAGTAGATTTTGGTAACAATTGGACAACCGGATGTACTACTTTCTTCAAAAAATTCTAAATATTATTTTTTGCAAATTTATGATATTACAAATATTAAAGAGTATAAAAATCTCTATCCCATACATGTAAATTTTTTATTATATCTCCTATACAATTAGAGATAGAGAAATATAAATATATAAAATGATATTCTGTATTGAATTTCATAACCCATGGAAACCAGTTGAAAAATTAAAATGTTTGTAATTGACAGATAAATGTCAGTGTCAAAAATCCAGAGACATTGCTGAAGATTTTTTGTGGGAAGTACAGTTAATATTTCTTATTTTATTATTAATTAAATATTTATAATTATAGATGCATACATTACATATACCCTTCAAAAATACCGCCAATCTCATCAATGAATTGGAAGAATCTCGAGCATTTAGAAGAATAAGAGGAAACTTGTACATAGAATGAATTAAAAAATATGTAAAGAAGATATGTATTTTCATGTGTACCAGAAATGTTAAATATGTACAATATAATAGCCTAATATAGAAATGGCGAGAAGTATTGTGCTGGCCACAATAGATTTTTACCATTGGAGTTCTAATGTTAAATCAGCCAAACAGTTACAAATTATGCCGCCAGATGTTGACATACTCGTATAACAATTGTGAATAAACTTACTATATTCAAATTTGCAAATTACTCCTGCTGTCAAAGTTTGAATACCACTGCCGTCCTCGTGGCAGGTGGGCGTCTGTAGCATCGTTGCTCAGCTAGTTCTGTGTGCGTCGCGACGCCAAGCGTCTCACCATGCTGCCTCATGGCGTTCACGACCACTCCAGTGCAGTAGCAAGCGAGTGCTAACAGTGTAGTGCGGTTCAAACATGTGTGCAGTGTCTGTGAGTGTAAGTGGAAAGTGATAGTGCGTTAGCGTAGGGAATGTAGAGTAATATGCTCACTTGGATCGTAAGTAGAAGAGAAATACAGTTTTAATATGGCGCTTGAGTAACCAAAACATTGCTGAGGATAAGTGGTACGGGACGCACTGAAAGCTGTACGCTCTTTACAAGTAATACTATTACTGGGATCATGTTTTTACTTAGTAAGCCAGTTTTCTTTATTAACTAATTCACATTTTTGTGACTAACAACACTACAACGTGCTCTTTTCTGAAATACTTTCAGTATAGATGAAAAAGTCTAACGCAGCCAATATGACTTCTCATTTGATCTTCTTAGCAAGTAAAACATCTTACACAGGAGTTTAGCTTTTAAGTTTACATGATAAAATTTAAATACTTTTTAAACGATCGTTTTTCTTTAAATGTTTACCGATAGGGTTTCCAAAGCAGTAGGCTTTATTTACCAATTACTGATTGGTAAGTAATGTGAATCACCGATCAGAAAACGGGGGCGATATGTAAATAACAACAACGATCAAAGTTTTCTTAAAAAATGACAACCAAAAGTTATTGTAAAAATAATAAATAATCTCTTTTTTAATGGTGTGTGTCGATCATGCAAAAAACGTAATAAGCATTGGGAGGAGTAAGTGCTCTTCTAGCGGCATCTGATGTATTGAAGATCCCGACTTAATTTCGATCTCCAAATTAATCCTCAACCGGCAAGAAGCACTTAGCACTTACTACCCTTAATGTTTAAATAACTATTTTCTGAAGTTAGAAGTACACAGAGATCTATGTATTCGACTCCTGTGACGTCATAGTACACACAGCACGTCATTCGTAACCAATAGGAATACAGCTTGTCCATTACCCACGTTATTTATATAAATAAAAGTAGACAATAGTTTGTTACATGTTAAGCTGTATGAACGTTGACGTCACAGTCTCTTTCAGATCATGTGACTCTTTCAAAATGTTACACATATTTCATTAATTAATTGTAAAATATTTAATGGATATTTTGTGATATTTTTAAATATAAAGAACAATTTTTGAAAATTTAATACTTAGATGGTATATAAAAAAATCTTGCAACATTTCTACTGTTGAACAATAATGTCATTCCTATTGATTGTTTAAAAGTGATAAAAATGCCATATATCAATTGACTTCATTCGATTTTTGTTTGTGGGACTGATGAAAAAAAAGGAAACAATCATGATACACATATTTTGTTTTTTGAATGATTTCAACATTTTATTACAACCTTTGGGTTTTTTAGCCATGTAACTTTTTGGTGCTTATTATACATTACAGACATTTAATGAGTATCATCCCATCAATTTAGATTTTACAGTTTTTACAAGCAGAATTTTCAGTTTAAAATTACACAATTACAAAGTTGTATAACGTGATCAATATGTTTCGTAATGTAACAGTACGTAACTTGTTTTGAACTGGAAAACAAAAATAGATTTTCGCGCAAGAATCAAATTATCTAAATGATTGTACAGTAGTAATATTGGTAGTATTATTTGGTGAACATGTGGAGAACGATGGTACTGGTTTGTGCTAACCATTTTAGCGAGGAAAAGCTTATATATATAAAAGTTGTCAAAGGAACGAAAATAAATGCCGAATTGTCTCATTCATATAGAGTTTCATAATGATTCATTTCGGACCAACAAAACTAATTATACGCAGTTAAAGATAGATTCTGATTCACAAATTCAACTTTTTATTTTTCGTAGAATAATAAATCCATTTCAATTTTAACTTTGTTAAAGAAACGGTTAAGTAAACACCGGAAAATAGCGATGAATGAACGAAGCGAAAACTATATGTTAATGCTTCAATACAATAACCAATAACAAAGTGACATGTCAATAAACATTTGCAAAAGAGAAATGTTTTCATCTGGGCGACCTTTATGTTTCCACTACTAAAAATACTTTTCATTCTAAATAAAAATCACACGTAGCCATATAAAGATCTTCTCTTCTAATTATACCGCTCAAGTATTTCCTTTTACACGTGCTGGTCGGAAGAACACCATTAAAGTTTATAGTTTTGTTTGAAATACTTGAAATACCATCGTAAAGTATTTAGTGTCAATAGTTTTATACTGATTTGGATGGTTTCATGAGAGATAAACTGTTTTATGAGGAGTACACCAGAAGAAAATATACCAGTTTGAATAGCTGTTATAATTTAATTTAGAAATCTGTGTGAAATGAACAGGCAGAATTAGAATCTTGATGTTAATTTTTACTCATTTTTTCCACTTCTACTACTTTTCTTACTAGGCATTCTCATTATATGTCCTTACCAGCTTAGTTACTTCTGTTAAACCCTATTTACTGCAACTAGTTGTAATGTCTATTTAGTAAGATAGAGTCTCGTTTGTTATTGGAATTATTCAGGGAAATCGCTCTACCAACTAAGAACGGCCTTGCAACATCACCAACTGAAAATTGTAACGTCTATTTAGTAAGCTAGAGACTTCTTAGTTATCGGAGTTAGCCAAATTGCTTTACAAAGTAAGAACGGTCGTGTAACACCATCCTCTGAATCAAGAAAGAGCTCTCTATCTGTCAATCCTTCCAATGTGCCTTATGAGGTTTCTCGTATAAAAAAACTTACGTAAAACTTGTTACATAATATCCTATTATACCCAACCTCGTTATTAAAGTTTTGCTTTATTAACGACATTTCAATAGATAAAGATAAATTTAATTGGCAATATCAAAAATGAAAAATGATAAAACATTTCCGTTCGAGATCTTGGCAACGTAAGCTCTCCTTTTGCCGTACACTGAAAGAATATTTCAGATTTCTGGGTGATTAACTCTCGTAAGTCTACAGGTATTCCAAGTGACTGCGTTCCTCCACAAAAAGCCTTGCTAAATTTAACTCACGCTCGATTGGAACAACAATCATGAGATCAAAACAATCAGGAATCAAAATCAAGGTTCACTACGACTATAAACTCTGCGTGCATTAGCCGCATTAAAATACCATGTTTCAAATGTCAAACCCGCCGTATCTGAAAAATATTAAATGGAAATCTGACAACTTCACTCTATAAAAACTCGTTCTATTTATAATTGAAGTATTAACTATGTCATGAATACCACGTATCAAATGAAAAATATCACCAGATTTATCTTTTAAAAATGAGCTCGTTTTTAGGTAAATGATAGAATCATTTTTTATTTGACTAAAACGCCATTGCGAAATTAGCTTGTCACAGAATCCACGAAAAAAGAGCAAATAAATTAAACAGATCCAAAATGAAACGGACTTTGAAAGTGTGACTGCAAACTATGTAATGGCTCTTGAAAATAACACAAAAAGTCAAAGAGTAAACGACGTGCGTATTTCAAAACACTGAGTCAAAGAACCAAGCCTTTTACACAAATTAAAAAGCTGGGTTTCTTTAGTAAAAAAAATATCCTTTAACGCACGTAATTTCGAGCTCCGTACCACATCTGTTGGCCCAATTGTTAAAATTTCGT